>CANIUD010000151.1:0-476449 GCA_947470075.1 Closterium sp. Yama58-4
CTTCTGTTGGGTGCAAATGCAATTGCCACGACATCCTGCCGTCTGTTTGTACGAGTATGCGTGTGCGAATGCATTTGCGTGTGAATGGTGTGTTCGTGTGTTTGTTTGCTTTCGCATTTTTTGCTTGATGCATTTGCAGGTACTCGCGCAATGTGCGCTTCGGCACAACATTGTATGCGCTATGAACAGTGCAAGCAGGAAGGACGAGCTCGCAAAGGAACCCAAGATGGAAGCTTTGCAGTTCGGTTGAGTTGATTTCGCAGATTCAGTTCTATCCAACTCGAATTTGTACTGTTTTGTTTGGTTAACTATAGTGTAGCAGGGAAGGCACTATAGGGGTACAATTTAGGTGAAGGTTGGATGTTGTTTGTCTGTATCTGCATGCTACAAGGCCAGGGGAAACCAGCGGAACCAGCATTTGGCTGGTTGGACAAAGACAAAACAGGTTCTGTTTTTAGAACCTGAACCTGGTTGTTGTTTTCCCAGGTTGGAAAAAACAGAACCAGAGGTTGTTTACCAACCTACCACCTGCAATTTTGTCCAGCCAGGTTGGTCTTGTTGCTTGGAATTATTTGGGATCATCCCTGGTTGTTCCCAGGTTGATTCCCAAGGTCCTTGCTAGCTAGAACTATTTAATCCTTCTCTGTTTGTACCTGAATATAGTCAAATTGATTCAAGCGAATTCCTTCCTCGCTGGAATTTCGTTTCTGCGCTATTCGACGGCGGAATGCTACCCGAGTCAACGCTAGTATGCTAGCACTCCAACGCTAGGCAAACGCTGTCCGAGCCATAACTTAGTAATGGCAGAACTTTTCGCGAGGCAACTTGGCTCATTTTAAAGCTCTTGGAGCGAGCTTCGATATAGCGAATTCTCAGCTTAATCCGACCGACGGTCTGCACGGCACGCTGCGCGACGTTCAAGGTACTCTTGCTGTTTTGACTAAGTCCTTCTTGATCCCTCTCTCTACAAACTCGGACCCGAGGATAGGGCTGGTCTTGTACCAGGCACCCAGGGACCCTTGGAGGTGACCCCGAGGAGAGGTTTAAGTTTGATTAAGTCCTAATAGCTTGAGTTTATTAGGCCCTTACACCAACAAGCTGGTATCAGAGCTGCGTTATAGTGATCCTCGTTATAGGTAGCTATGGCGGGCAACACCTCGGCGGGAGCTGGTGAATCTTCAGCCCAAGATCGTAGCGGCAGCCAAGATTCTGGTCTTTCAGCGCCAAGGGGAGCGCGAACAAACCAGGGCTCGCTTGTCAAGGAGGTGCTGAAGAATTTCACCGTCGAGAAGTTCAATGGTGAGGGCTATGATGATTGGGCCTGGAAAATGCAATTATATTTCCGTCAGATCGGTTTGCTGAAACTAATGATTGGGGAGGAGCCTAGACCGAGTGACCCCACGCTGCAGGAAGATTGGGACGAGCGCTCCTCGGCTGGCTACTATTTGATGTCGCAGAGTTTGGAGCTGAACCAGCGTCACCACGTCATGCACCTGCTGCCGGAGGTTGAATGCGGTCCGAAGGCGTGGACCGTGTTGAAGGAGCTGCACGCCCCGACCTCCGTTGTCGCAACGTTGATGCTGGAGAGGGAGCTGTCCGCGTTGCGCCTGAGCGAGGGAGAGCCGGTGCAACCAGTCCTGGACAAGATGCGCGACCTCTACGCGAAGTTGGCGACCGCGGAAATCACCTACCCGGAGCAGACCAAGTGCTTGAAGATGCTCTCGCTGCTGCCTGAATCGTGGCTTCAATTCACGAGCGGATTGAGCCTGCCGCAGAACCAGAGCTTGTGGACGCTCGAGTGGGTGCGGACGAAGATTCTGGAGGAGGACTTCCGTCGCCGCCAACTGAGGGGTGGAGACGACGGCAGCAGCGGCTACGGGATGCAAGGGAGCCGACGTGGCAGAGGACGTGGCTTTGGTGGTGCTGGACGCGGTGCAAAGAAAGACGACGACTCCAACGACCAACAAGGAGGTACCGGTTGGGGTCGCGGTGCGAAATCTGGACGTGGGGGCAAGTCGGGTGCTGGTGGCAAAATGAAAGGGAGTTGCTGGTATTGTGAGAAGGAAGGGCACCCCTGGTTTTTGTGCTATAAGAAACCCGATGGATGGACCCCCCAGAATCGTCAACAGGATGGTGGCGGCGCGCGAGGAGGAACCAGAAAAACGGCGCCAACATGGTCGCTGATTCGTCCGACAACACCCCGAAGAGCAACGGTGGTGCGGAGAAGAAGAAGGAGCGCACCGCGGGCCAATTCTTCCATGTGGGAGACAAGGGGGAGCAAGGAGACGCCTCTGCCAAAGTTGGAGCAGAGCTGCACCCCCTAGACTATTGGGTGTTGGACACAGGCGCTGCTTGGACGATGACGCCGCGCAAGGACCTGCTGGACGAAGTACGAGCTGCACCGATCAATGAAGTGTGCTCCGCCTCTGGACACATGTTGAAGGTGGCTGGTGCGGGACGAGCTGCGTTTAAGGGAGCGGATGGCAAGCCGGTGGTGCTGCACGACGTTCTCTTCGTCCCCGACCTGAAGGCCAACCTTATCTCCCTCCGTAAGCTTGGCAAGGCTGGGGTGAACACCAACACGGATGGGGCACGCACTTATAAGGGGAAGCTGGGCAATCGGGTGCTTTGGGATCTGCACGAGAGCAAGGACGTGTACAGATCTATGTGGCAGCTGCCGGCCCTGGCGTGGCATGGTGGGGGGCAGGCTGGAGAGGGGTCTGCATCCCAGGGGGAGTGCAATGCCGTTGGAGGGGTTGGTGTGAAAGTGTCGGCCAGATCTGGGGAGACAGATTGGGCAACGGCACACCGGCGCTTAGGGCATGTGGCAATGCCTTTGCTGAAGCAGCTGGAGAAGGATGGAGCCGTTAAGGGTCTGAAGCTGAACGGACAGCCACCCGATGACAACTGTGAAATCTGTTTGCTTTCAAAGTTCACCCGTTTCCCTTTCCATAGTGTGGCTGGCAGGAGCAAGAAGCCTTTGGAGCTGGTCCACATGGACTTGGTGGGGCCGCTGCCGGTGCAAGGGCACAAGGGGGAGCGGTATTTTCTTACAATTGTGGATGACTGGAGCAGACTGATGTGGGCGTATCCGCTGAAGCAGAAGGACCACGCCGCCTCCACGATACGGGACGATTGGCTGCCATTCGTGGAGAAGCAGGCGGAGTGTGTAGTGAAGCGGATTAGGACAGACCGGGGTGGTGAGTTCCTTGGAGCTGAAATGACGGCCTGGCTCAAGAAGCAGGGCATCCAGAGAGAGCTGACCACGGCTTATACCCCACAGTCCAATGGTGTAGCAGAACGGGCAAACCGGACCATTCTGGAGACAGCTAGGGCGCTGCTCATAGAATCTGGGCTGAGCAATTCTATGTGGCCTCATGCTGTCCGGCACGCCACTGTCGCTAGGAACAGGGTGCTCACCAAGGTTGGGGATGACTCGTGGGTGCCGTTGGAGAGGTGGCTTGGGAGGAAGCCGCCGGTGGACATGCTGAGGGTGTTCGGTTGCATGGCAGTCGCCCACGTCCCCAAGACCTACCGCAGTAAGTTGGGGGCGAGTGCAATCTGGTGTGTGCATTTGGGGCTGGCTGCTGAGAGCAAGGGATGGCTGCTGTGGGAACCATCCAAGGGTGTGTTGTTTGACAGCAGGGATGTGAAATTCATTGAGGGCATGATGTATGGGAGCTGGGAGAAACAGCCGGAGGCAAGGGTGTCCCAGCAGATGGAGCAGATCACCATGCAGCTGGACCTGACTCCTAGTGTGTGGGAGGAGGGAGAGGAGGCAGCTGCTGGAAATGGTGATGGAGAGAAGGTACAGGAGGCATCTGCTGGTGGAGAAAATGGTGTGGAAACTGGCGGCAGCACTAGTGGAGCTGCTGGACCCGAGGGAGGAGAGAAGCAGCAGGGAAAAACTAAGAAGCCGAAGGGTGTCGTTATGAAGGGATGGGAGACACCCGTCTCCAGGCCAGGACGTACCCGTATGGCTACTAAGAAGCTGACTGCAGGAACTGATGCAGCAGAGCAGCAGCTAGGGACCGAAGAGGCATTGCTGATTCTACCTCATGGCTATGACCCGGATGAGGAGGATGAGCCTGCGTACTGTTTTCTTGCCCCTGCACCAGAGGAACCAGCTAGCATGGAGGAGGCATTAGCTGGACCAGATAGGGACAAGTGGCTGGCTTCTAGGGATGCTGAGTACCAGAGTCTGCTGGAGAATAGGACATGGGATCTGGTGGTGCTGCCTGATGGGAAGAAAGCGATACAATGCAAGTGGGTGCTGAGGATCAAGACCGATGACAAGGGGCAGGTCACCATCTACAAGAGTAGGCTGGTGGCGAAGGGGTTTATGCAGAAGGAGAAGCAGGACTTCAACGAGATCTTTGCTCCCACTGCCAAACCCCCTACCCTCCGTGTCTTGTTGGCAGATGCAGCTGTTAGTGGGAAATTCATCATTCAGATGGATATTTCAACGGCATTCCTGAATGGGATTTTAGAGGAGGATGTGTACATGACGCAGCCGCCTGGGTATGAGGATGGTACGGGCAGGGTGTGCAAGCTCAACAAGTCCATCTACGGCTTGAAGCAGGCGCCACGCTGCTGGTACCAGAAGTTGGCAGCTGTTTTAGAGGAGATGGGATTCAGGACCAGCAGCTGTGATGAGAGCCTCTTTCTCAAAGGCGAGGGGGAGAAGCTGGTGCTGTTTCTGGTCTATGTGGACGACATTCTTCTCTTCAGCAGCAGCATGAAGAAGATCCAGAAAGTGCAGCAGCAACTGATGAAAAACTTCAAGTGCAAGAACCTTGGGGAGGTAAAGTACTACCTCGGGATGCACGTGGAGAGGGATCCAGATCACAGGTGGTTGAAGCTGCACCAGGAGAAGTTCATCAAGGAGCTGGGGGAGAAGTATGGGATTGAGAATGAGCGCAAGGTTGCAACTCCCCTGCCAGCAGAATTCAAGCTTGTGAAGGCTGCAGAGGATGAAGGGGTTGAAGCTGAAGAGCAGCAGCAATTTCAGTCCTTGGTGGGCAGCCTCTTGTACGCAGCAGTTCACACGAGGCCCGACATCTCTTTCTCGGTTGGGCAGCTGGCTAGGGTGGTGCAGAATCCATCAGAGGAGCAGGTGGATGCAGCTGAGCGTGTGGTGAAGTACCTGAACTCTCACCCAAGCATTGGAGTTCAATACTCCGCATCTGCACAGGTGAAGCAGAAAGGGGTGGAGGTGCTGAAAGAGAAGGGGGAGAGGCTTGGAGAAGGCAAGCTATTTCTCACTTGCTTTACCGATGCTACGTGGGCTTCTGAGAAGGAGGATTCCTCATCTGTGGGAGGATACATCTGCGTAGTTGGGGGAGGACCTGTTAGTTGGAGGTCCAAGAAGCAGACGGAGACGGCACTCTCTTCCGTAGAATCAGAGTACATGGCGATGTTTTTTGGGGTGAAGGAGGTGATTTGGCTGAGGAGGCTGTTAGAGGAGATTGGCCAGGAGTAGAAAGTTGCTACGCCGCTGTTTTGTGATAGCAAGGGGGCTCTTGGGATGGCCAGGAACGCTGTGCTTCATGGCCTGAACAAGCACATGCGTATCAAGTGGCACTGGCTGCGTAAGGAGGTGAAGAGGGGGACGGTGAATCCAATCTACATCAAGACTCACCAGCAGCCAGCAGACTTTCTCACCAAGAGGCTTGCGGATGAGCCTCATTGGCGTTGTGTGCGCATGAGTGGAATGAGCATGAACTAGCATGGAATGACGGGGATGCAGCCGGCAGGCTGAGGGGGAGTGTGTTGGGTGCAAATGCACATTGCACGGCATCCTGCCGTCTGTTTGTACGAGTATGCGTGTGCGAATGCATTTGCGTGTGAATGGTGTGTTCGTGTGTTTGTTTGCTTTCGCATTTTTTGCTTGATGCATTTGCAGGTACTCGCGCAATGTGCGCTTCGGCACAACATTGTATGCGCTATGAACAGTGCAAGCAGAAAGGACGAGCTCGCAAAGGAACCCAAGATGGAAGCTTTGCAGTTCGGTTGAGTTGATTGCGCAGATTCAGTTCTATCCAACTCGGAATTGTACTGTTTTGTTTGGTTAACTATAGTGTAGCAGGGAAGGCACTATAGGGGTACAATTTAGGTGAAGGTTGGATGTTGTTTGTCTGTATCTGCATGCTACAAGGCCAGGGGAAACCAGCGGAACCAGCATTTGGCTGGTTGGGCAAAGACAAAACAGGTTCTGTTTTTAGAACCTGAACCTGGTTGTTGTTTTCCCAGGTTGGAAAAACAGAACCAGAGGTTGTTTACCAACCTACCACCTGCTATTTTGTCCAGCCAGGTTGGTTCTGTTGCTTGGAATTATTTGGGATCATCCCTGGTTGTTCCCAGGTTGATTCCCAAGGTCCTTGCTAGCTAGAACTATTTAATCCTTCTCTGTTTGTACCTGAATATAGTCAAATTGATTCAAGCGAATTCCTTCCTCGCTGGAATTTCGTTTCTGCGCTATCCGACGGCGGAATGCTACCCGAGTCAACGCTGGTATGCTAGCACTCCAACGCTAGGCAAACGCTGTCCGAGCCATAACTTAGTAATGGCAGAACTTTTCGCGAGGCAACTTGGCTCATTTTAAAGCTCTTGGACCGAGCTTCGATATAGCGAATTCTCAGCTTAATCCGACCGACGGTCTGCACGGCACGCTGCGCGACGTTCAAGGTACTCTTGCTGTTTTGACTAAGTCCTTCTTGATCCCTCTCTCTACAAACTCGGACCCGAGGATAGGGGCTGGTCTTGTACCAGGCACCCAGGGACCCTTGGAGGTGACCCCGAGGAGAGGTTTTAAGTTTGATTAAGTCCTAATAGCTTGAGTTTATTAGGCCCTTACACCAACACGTCTCGTCGTAGTCGGCGCCGTACACCTGCGTGAAGCCCTTCACGACCAGCCGTGCCTTCTCACGCTCGACGGTGTCGTCGATGTTGTACTTCGTCGTCAGCACCCACCGGTTCTTCATGACGTTCACTCCCGGCGGGCGTTCCACCAACTCCCACGTGCCCATGCTGAGAAGGCTGCGGATCTCCTCCTCCATGGCGGCCTTCACCGCCTTGCCCTTCCAGCTTGCCAACGCCTCCTTCACCGTCATCGTCGCGATGTCCCAGCAGTGCTCGGGGTCGGCGTGCATGTCGGGGTCGAGCTCCGGGAAGTCCTCATCCTCCTCGGCGTCATCGTACAGGATATCTTCGTCGTCCTCGACGTTGTACACCGTGGTGAAGGCAGCCGGTGGGAGGCAGACATGGTAGGTTAGCCGCTCCGGCGGCCTCCGGACTCGTCCTGAACGCCGCAGGTCAGGCTGCTCGGCGCTGACCTCTCCTTCAGCATCGCTGTCGCTGTCAGTAGGCTGCCCGGCATCCGACTGCTCCCCTTCAGCATCGCCGGCTTCACTGTCTTCGGCGTCCTGCTGCACCTTGGTCGGCGTCCAGACCGACGTCTCTCCTGTGGTCAGCTCCCCTGCCGACTGCCAGGTCGCCGACTGCTTTTGGGTCGGCCACGATGCTGCCTGCTGCTTCCCTGGCGTCCCTTCTGTCGACTTCACTTCCAGGCCGACTTGCTGGGCGTCACGGCGGCCACCGGCGATGCTCTTGGTCGGCGCCACAGGCGACGCCCCACTGCTCCCCTCATCGCCGGAGGCCGACACCGGAGTCAGCCCACGCAGGTCGGCGACGAGGGGGGAAGGGGTAGGAAAGTGGGAGGAAGGGTGGACGAGCTCGGCGTCCTCATCAGCAAGCTCACCGACCTCGGCGAGCAGAAGCTGCGTCGCCGCCGAGATGTCGGTGGGCGGGGTGGTTCGCGTCCGTCCTGACACCGGCCCGTGCGCCGACTTCCACACCTCCAGAGACATGTCCTCGTAGAACACCACGTCCGACGTGGTGACCACCCGATTGTCGGCGATATCAAGGAGCTCCCAGCCCTTGCTCGCCTCCGACACGCCGGGGTGGAGACCCCACTTGGCCTTCGGCTTCAGCTTCCCACCGCGCTGCTGCTCGGGGACGAGGAACTGCGCCATGCAGCCCCACACGTGTGCAAGCGACAAGTCCGGCTTCGTCCCGGTGAGCAGCTGGTACGGCGTCGTGCCCGGCGTGGCTGACCGCTCCAGGCAGTTTCGGACCCAGACGGCCTGCCGCAGAGCGAGGTGCCACCAGTGGTGCTGGACGCCCATGTGCAGCAGCATCGTCCGCACCGACTCCACCACCGTCCGCATCTCCCGCTCCGCCATGCCGTTCTGCTGCGGGGTGTAAGGGCAGGTCAGGTCGTGGACGATCCCCTTGCCGTCCACGAAAGCAATAAACTCCCGGCCGAGGAACTCCCCTCCTCGGTCAGAGCGCAGCTGCAACACCGACTTCTTCGTCTGCCGCTCCACCAGCACCAGCCACTTCTGGAACTCCAGCAGCACATCCGACTTCCTGGCGACCGACGTCACCCACACGTAGCGGGTCTTGCGGTCCTTCAGCAGCAGGAAGTACAGGCTGCCATCCTTGGCAGCCACACGAAACCGCCCGCACGAAACCGCCCGCACACGAAACCGCCCCCACTGGCGCACGAAACGCAAGGCGAGGCATCGCCGGACGCCGACTTGAGGTCAGCCCGGTGGCGACCTCGTGCTTCGCCGAGCTCAGGATGGTATCTATGCGGACGTGCGCGAGCCTCGCATGCAGTCTGTCCGACGTAGCCTTCGTCGCCGAGACGATGGCCCGCAGGGCAACTTCCTCTGCCGCAGGAGACGCCGGGCAAGGACGCAAGTCAGTGCAGAGGACCCGGCCGGAGTACGTTGCGCGACCAAGCACGTCGCCCGTCGCCGAGACGAGCAGCATGCCGTCGCCACCCTCCTTCAGCTTCACGCCGCGTTCCTTCAGCTGGCCGGATGACAGCAGGTTCGCGTGCACGCCGGGGACGTACAGCACGTCGGGGATGAGCACCTGCTTCCCGGCCTCCCCTTGCAGCGCAACCGTGCCCCGTCCCTTGACGTCCTGCAGCGCCCCATTGAAGCCGCGCACGTGTTTAACGTCGCCGCTCGGCCCCATGTCGACGAAGACCTCCTTCGTCCCCATCAGGTGGTGGGAGCAGCTGCTGTCCAGCAGGACCACCGCGGGGTTCGCCTGCACCGCTGCTGCCATCGCCTGGAAATCCTCACCGGCCTCCGGCGCCAGTGAGACGGTCGGCTCCACGACGCCGACCAGCGAGCACGACGCCTCCCCGTCGCCTCGCCCCTTGCCGCTTGCAAAGGAGTCGGCGTCCTTCGCCGAGGTCGACTTGTTCGACTGCTTCTCCTTACGCAGTTGGTTTCCTCGACGTGGACGATGGCTGGCTGACCTCCCGCGGCCTCCCTTGGCGTCATCGTCGTCGTCAGATTCACTGCGGTCGGGACACTCAAAGGAGAGGTGGTCGGGGCTGCGGCAGATCCAGCACTCCCGACGCCGACTTCCTCCTCCGCGACCGCCTTCCTTCACCGGCTTGCCCTTGTCGGCGTCCTTGGCCGGCTTCCCACCTCCGCTACCACCGCTGCCGGGCTTGCCGCGCTGCCCTGGTCGGCTACCTTGCTTCGCCGGGGCGGCGTAGTTTGCCTGCAGCAGGAGATCCGTTGACTTCTCGGCCTCCTGTATCGCCTCGTCCTGCAGGATGTACGAGGTGAGGGAATCCTCGTTGAGCGTCGCCCGCGTGCTCGGCGCCACTGACAGCCGCTTCAGCAGGTTGTAGCTGCTCGTGAGTCCCTTGATCACATGCGTGACGTACGACGCCGTAGAGTAATTCACGCCGGCCATCCTCATCATGGCGAGGAGTCGCCGAGCACGGTTGCAATAGTCGGTCGCCGTCTCCTGCTCGCCCATCCGCAGGTGTGACCGTTGCTCCTCGAATTGGCCGATGTACAGGTCGTCAGTGACCTGGTACGTCGTCTCGATGAAGTGCCACGCTTGGTGCCCGGCGTCAAGGTGCTCTCTGCACCACTTCAAGGCGATCTGCACGCCCGGCGAGCAGCACCGCGAGATGACCATGAAGGTCAGCAGCTGCACGGCGCGAAACTCCGCACGTGTTGGTGTAAGGGCCTAATAAACTCAAGCTATTAGGACTTAATCAAACTTAAAACCTCTCCTCGGGGTCACCTCCAAGGGTCCCTGGTTGCCTGGTACAAGACCAGCCCCTATCCTCGGGTCCGAGTTTGTAGAGAGAGGGATCAAGAAGGACTTAGTCAAAACAGCAAGAGTACCTTGAACGTCGCGCAGCGTGCCGTGCAGACCGTCGATCGGATTAAGCTGAGAATTCGCTATAAGAGCTTTAAAATGAGCCAAGTTGCCTCGCGAAAAGTTCTGCCATTACTAAGTTCTGGCTCGGACAGTGTTTGCCTAGCGTTGGAGTGCTAGCATACTAGCGTTGACTCGGGTAGCATTCCGCCGTCGAATAGCGCAGAAACGAAATTCCAGCGAGGAAGGAATTCGCTTGAATCAATTTGACTATATTCAGGTACAAACAGAGAAGGATTAAATAATTCTAGCTAGCAAGGACCTTGGGAATTAACCTGGGAACAACCAGGGATGATCCCAAATAATTCCAAGCAACAGAACCAACCTGGCTGGACAAAATAGCAGGTGGTAGGTTGGTAAACAACCTCTGGTTCTGTTTTTCCAACCTGGGAAAACAACAACCAGGTTCAGGTTCTAAAAACAGAACCTGTTTTGTCTTTGCCCAACCAGCCAAATGCTGGTTCCGCTGGTTTCCCCTGGCCTTGTAGCATGCAGATACAGACAAACAACATCCAACCTTCACCTAAATTGTACCCCTATAGTGCCTTCCCTGCTACACTATAGTTAACCAAACAAAACAGTACAATTCCGAGTTGGATAGAACTGAATCTGCGCAATCAACTCAACCGAACTGCAAAGCTTCCATCTTGGGTTCCTTTGCGAGCTCGTCCTTCCTGCTTGCACTGTTCATAGCGCATACAATGTTGTGCCAAAGCGCACATTGCGCGAGTACCTGCAAATGCATCAAGCGAAAAATGCGAAAGCAAACAAACACACGAACACACCATTCACACGCAAATGCATTCGCACACGCATACTCGTACAAACAGACGGCAGGATGTCGTGCAATGTGCATTTGCACCCAACACACTCCCCCTCAGCCTGCCGGCTGCATCCCCGTCATTCCATGCTAGTTCATGCTCATTCCACTCATGCGCACACAACGCCAATGAGGCTCATCCGCAAGCCTCTTGGTGAGAAAGTCTGCTGGCTGCTGGTGAGTCTTGATGTAGATCGGATGCACCGTCCCCCTCTTCACCTCCTTACGCAGCCAGTGCCACTTGATACGCATGTGCTTGTTCAGCCCATGAAGCACAGCGTTTCTGGCCATCCCAAGAGCCCCCTTGCTATCACAAAACAGCGGCGTAGCAACTTTCTGCTCCTGGCCAATCTCCTCTAACAGCCTCCTCAGCCAAATCACCTCCTTCACCCCATGGAACATCGCCATGTACTCTGATTCTACGGAAGAGAGTGCCGTCTCCGTCTGCTTCTTGGACCTCCAACTAACAGGTCCTCCCCCAACTACGCAGATGTATCCTCCCACAGATGAGGAATCCTCCTTCTCAGAAGCCCACGTAGCATCGGTAAAGCAAGTGAGAAATAGCTTGCCTTCTCCAAGCCTCTCCCCCTTCTCTTTCAGCACCTCCACCCCTTTCTGCTTCACCTGTGCAGATGCGGAGTATTGAACTCCAATGCTTGGGTGAGAGTTCAGGTACTTCACCACACGCTCAGCTGCATCCACCTGCTCCTCTGATGGATTCTGCACCACCCTAGCCAGCTGCCCAACCGAGAAAGAGATGTCGGGCCTCGTGTGAACTGCTGCGTACAAGAGGCTGCCCACCAAGGACTGAAATTGCTGCTGCTCTTCAGCTTCAACCCCTTCATCCTCTGCAGCCTTCACAAACTTGAATTCTGCTGGCAGGGGAGTTGCAACCTTGCGCTCATTCTCAATCCCATACTTCTCCCCCAGCTCCTTGATGAACTTCTCCTGGTGCAGCTTCAACCACCTGTGATCAGGATCCCTCTCCACGTGCATCCCGAGGTAGTACTTTACCTCCCCAAGGTTCTTGCACTTGAAGTTTTCCATCAGTTGCTGCTGCACTTTCTGGATCTCCTTCATGCTGCTGCTGAAGAGAAGAATGTCGTCCACATAGACCAGAAACAGCACCAGCTTCTCCCCCTCGCCCTTGAGAAAGAGGCTCTCATCACAGCTGCTGGTCCTGAATCCCATCTCCTCTAAAACAGCTGCCAACTTCTGGTACCAGCAGCGTGGCGCCTGCTTCAAGCCGTAGATGGACTTGTTGAGCTTGCACACCCTGCCCGTACCATCCTCATACCCAGGCGGCTGCGTCATGTACACATCCTCCTCTAAAATCCCATTCAGGAATGCCGTTGAAATATCCATCTGAATGATGAATTTCCCACTAACAGCTGCATCTGCCAACAAGACACGGAGGGTAGGGGGTTTGGCAGTGGGAGCAAAGATCTCGTTGAAGTCCTGCTTCTCCTTCTGCATAAACCCCTTCGCCACCAGCCTACTCTTGTAGATGGTGACCTGCCCCTTGTCATCGGTCTTGATCCTCAGCACCCACTTGCATTGTATCGCTTTCTTCCCATCAGGCAGCACCACCAGATCCCATGTCCTATTCTCCAGCAGACTCTGGTACTCAGCATCCCTAGAAGCCAGCCACTTGTCCCTATCTGGTCCAGCTAATGCCTCCTCCATGCTAGCTGGTTCCTCTGGTGCAGGGGCAAGAAAACAGTACGCAGGCTCATCCTCCTCATCCGGGTCATAGCCATGAGGTAGAATCAGCAATGCCTCTTCGGTCCCTAGCTGCTGCTCTGCTGCATCAGTTCCTGCAGTCAGCTTCTTAGTAGCCATACGGGTACGTCCTGGCCTGGAGACGGGTGTCTCCCATCCCTTCATAACGACACCTTTCGGCTTCTTAGTTTTTCCCTGCTGCTTCTCTCCTCCCTCGGGTCCAGCAGCTCCACTAGTGCTGCCGCCAGTTTCCACACCATTTTCTCCACCAGCAGATGCCTCCTGTACCTTCTCTCCATCACCATTTCCAGCAGCTGCCTCCTCTCCCTCCTCCCACACACTAGGAGTCAGGTCCAGCTGCATGGTGATCTGCTCCATCTGCTGGGACACCCTTGCCTCCGGCTGTTTCTCCCAGCTCCCATACATCATGCCCTCAATGAATTTCACATCCCTGCTGTCAAACAACACACCCTTGGATGGTTCCCACAGCAGCCATCCCTTGCTCTCAGCAGCCAGCCCCAAATGCACACACCAGATTGCACTCGCCCCCAACTTACTGCGGTAGGTCTTGGGGACGTGGGCGACTGCCATGCAACCGAACACCCTCAGCATGTCCACCGGCGGCTTCCTCCCAAGCCACCTCTCCAACGGCACCCACGAGTCATCCCCAACCTTGGTGAGCACCCTGTTCCTAGCGACAGTGGCGTGCCGGACAGCATGAGGCCACATAGAATTGCTCAGCCCAGATTCTATGAGCAGCGCCCTAGCTGTCTCCAGAATGGTCCGGTTTGCCCGTTCTGCTACACCATTGGACTGTGGGGTATAAGCCGTGGTCAGCTCTCTCTGGATGCCCTGCTTCTTGAGCCAGGCCGTCATTTCAGCTCCAAGGAACTCACCACCCCGGTCTGTCCTAATCCGCTTCACTACACACTCCGCCTGCTTCTCCACGAATGGCAGCCAATCGTCCCGTATCGTGGAGGCGGCGTGGTCCTTCTGCTTCAGCGGATACGCCCACATCAGCCTGCTCCAGTCATCCACAATTGTAAGAAAATACCGCTCCCCCTTGTGCCCTTGCACCGGCAGCGGCCCCACCAAGTCCATGTGGACCAGCTCCAAAGGCTTCTTGCTCCTGCCAGCCACACTATGGAAAGGGAAACGGGTGAACTTTGAAAGCAAACAGATTTCACAGTTGTCATCGGGTGGCTGTCCGTTCAGCTTCAGACCCTTAACGGCTCCATCCTTCTCCAGCTGCTTCAGCAAAGGCATTGCCACATGCCCTAAGCGCCGGTGTGCCGTTGCCCAATCTGTCTCCCCAGATCTGGCCGACACTTTCACACCAACCCCTCCAACGGCATTGCACTCCCCCTGGGATGCAGACCCCTCTCCAGCCTGCCCCCCACCATGCCACGCCAGGGCCGGCAGCTGCCACATAGATCTGTACACGTCCTTGCTCTCGTGCAGATCCCAAAGCACCCGATTGCCCAGCTTCCCCTTATAAGTGCGTGCCCCATCCGTGTTGGTGTTCACCCCAGCCTTGCCAAGCTTACGGAGGGAGATAAGGTTGGCCTTCAGGTCGGGGACGAAGAGAACGTCGTGCAGCACCACCGGCTTGCCATCCGCTCCCTTAAACGCAGCTCGTCCCGCACCAGCCACCTTCAACATGTGTCCAGAGGCGGAGCACACTTCATTGATCGGTGCAGCTCGTACTTCGTCCAGCAGGTCCTTGCGCGGCGTCATCGTCCAAGCAGCGCCTGTGTCCAACACCCAATAGTCTAGGGGGTGCAGCTCTGCTCCAACTTTGGCAGAGGCGTCTCCTTGCTCCCCCTTGTCTCCCACATGGAAGAATTGGCCCGCGGTGCGCTCCTTCTTCTTCTCCGCACCGCCGTTGCCCTTCAGGTTGTTGTCGGACGAATCAGCGACCATGTTGGCGCCGTTTTTCTGGTTCCTCCGCGCGCCGCCATCCTGGTGACGATTCTGGGGGGTCCATCCATCGGGTTTCTTATAGCACAAAAACCAGGGGTGCCCTTCCTTCTCACAATACCAGCAACTCCCTTTCATTTTGCCACCAGCACCCGACTTGCCCCCACGTCCAGATTTCGCACCGCGACCCCAACCGGTACCTCCTTGTTGGTCGTTGGAGTCGTCGTCTTTCTTTGCACCGCGTCCAGCACCACCAAAGCCACGTCCTCTGCCACGTCGGCTCCCTTGCATCCCGTAGCTGCTGCTGCCGTCGTCTCCACCCCTCAGTTGGCGGCGACGGAAGTCCTCCTCCAGAATCTTCGTCCGCACCCACTCGAGCGTCCACAAGCTCTGGTTCTGCGGCAGGCTCAATCCGCTCGTAAATTGAAGCCACGATTCTGGCAGCAGCGAGAGCATCTTCAAGCACTTGGTCTGCTCCGGGTAGGTGATTCCCGCGGTCGCCAACTTCGCGTAGAGGTCGCGCATCTTGTCCAGGACTGGTTGCACCGGCTCTCCCTCGCTCAGGCGCAACGCGGACAGCTCCTTCTCCAGCATCAACGTTGCGACAACGGAGGTCGGGGCGTGCAGCTCCTTCAACACGGTCCACGCCTTCGGACCGCATTCAACCTCCGGCAGCAGGTGCATGACGTGGTGACGCTGGTTCAGCTCCAAACTCTGCGACATCAAATAGTAGCCAGCCGAGGAGCGCTCGTCCCAATCTTCCTGCAGCGTGGGGTCACTCGGTCTAGGCTCCTCCCCAATCATTAGTTTCAGCAAACCGATCTGACGGAAATATAATTGCATTTTCCAGGCCCAATCATCATAGCCCTCACCATTGAACTTCTCGACGGTGAAATTCTTCAGCACCTCCTTGACAAGCGAGCCCTGGTTTGTTCGCGCTCCCCTTGGCGCTGAAAGACCAGAATCTTGGCTGCCGCTACGATCTTGGGCTGAAGATTCACCAGCTCCCGCCGAGGTGTTGCCCGCCATAGCTACCTATAACGAGGATCACTATAACGCGGCTCTGATACCAGCTTGTTGGTGTAAGGGCCTAATAAACTCAAGCTATTAGGACTTAATCAAACTTAAAACCTCTCCTCGGGGTCACCTCCAAGGGTCCCTGGGTGCCTGGTACAAGACCAGCCCCTATCCTCGGGTCCGAGTTTGTAGAGAGAGGGATCAAGAAGGACTTAGTCAAAACAGCAAGAGTACCTTGAACGTCGCGCAGCGTGCCGTGCAGACCGTCGATCGGATTAAGCTGAGAATTCGCTATATCGAAGCTCGCTCCAAGAGCTTTAAAATGAGCCAAGTTGCCTCGCGAAAAGTTCTGCCATTACTAAGTTCTGGCTCGGACAGTGTTTGCCTAGCGTTGGAGTGCTAGCATACTAGCGTTGACTCGGGTAGCATTCCGCCGTCGAATAGCGCAGAAACGAAATTCCAGCGAGGAAGGAATTCGCTTGAATCAATTTGACTATATTCAGGTACAAACAGAGAAGGATTAAATAATTCTAGCTAGCAAGGACCTTAGGAATCAACCTGGGAACAACCAGGGATGATCCCAAATAATTCCAAGCAACAGAACCAACCTGGCTGGACAAAATAGCAGGTGGTAGGTTGGTAAACAACCTCTGGTTCTGTTTTTCCAACCTGGGAAAACAACAACCAGGTTCAGGTTCTAAAAACAGAACCTGTTTTGTCTTTGCCCAACCAGCCAAATGCTGGTTCCGCTGGTTTCCCCTGGCCTTGTAGCATGCAGATACAGACAAACAACATCCAACCTTCACCTAAATTGTACCCCTATAGTGCCTTCCCTGCTACACTATAGTTAACCAAACAAAACAGTACAATTCCGAGTTGGATAGAACTGAATCTGCGCAATCAACTCAACCGAACTGCAAAGCTTCCATCTTGGGTTCCTTTGCGAGCTCGTCCTTCCTGCTTGCACTGTTCATAGCGCATACAATGTTGTGCCAAAGCGCACATTGCGCGAGTACCTGCAAATGCATCAAGCGAAAAATGCGAAAGCAAACAAACACACGAACACACCATTCACACGCAAATGCATTCGCACACGCATACTCGTACAAACAGACGGCAGGATGTCGTGCAATGTGCATTTGCACCCAACAGCACGCAGGTCGGGGTAGATCTCCTCCGGCGTCGCCACGGTCCCACGAGCGAAACCGATCAGCCCGGCCATCTCTGGCTGGGGCTCGATCTCCTCCTTCCAGGTGAGGATGTCCGGTCGACCGACCAGCGGGGGGGTGACCTGGATCCTGTCCGGCGGAAATTTGAAGTAGCCGTAGTTTGGCGCGATCCCTTCCGCGGTCACGTGTGTCGCCGACATCGACGCCACACCACTTCGTCGTCCTCCGACGTAGCCCTGCGAGGTCCCTGCAGCCGCCGACGACTGCATCCCTCGCGCCTGAACGCCGCCGACTTCACCGGCGTGTATCACACCTCTCTGCCGCGATGTGCCTCCCGCACTGCTACCGACTTGGCCTCCATCGGCGTTGACGCTCGGTGTTCACCGGTCGAGGAGAAGCTGGCCGAGAAGGGTGCTCCGTCGCCCACAATGAGCGGATGCCAGCCTCAACGACCGCCAGCGCGAGAGTTCCGTACTCATTCGCCGCGTGGCGTCATCTCGCATCCTCCAGCCGTGCCTCCAGGGTGTCCACCACCCCGGCGTCACCTACGCCGTCTACCATGGTGACAAACGCAAAGCTGCCGGCCTACAAACACAATCGGGAAGTGCAAAGTCGGCTAGACTGAACTACGTCGCGGTGTCGTCCACGCTCACCGCACCATGCGGAGATAACTCTAGCAACGGGAGCTTGACTACGGGGAAGGCACGTGTGTGAGAGGTAGCTCTGCGTTCGTTCCTTAGTCGTTTCCTTGTGCGCACACTACTTGCTAGTTCACGGGGAGAATTGGCAAGAGTTCCACTAGGAAAACATCACAATGATAGTTCAGAATGATCGCAACAACATTGGCATGCATCACTACATCAGAGCTAGCACAGCTGCTGGTCGACCTCCAACGCAGCACGGTCGACCGCGTTCCAGCGCAGCAATGCTCGCACCGCTCCAGCGCTGCAGAGATGCGACACGCCAACGTTGCATGTCCACGGTGTGCCAACGCTGCAGCAAGTCGGCTGCACAGCGTTGCATCCGCAGGACAACGGTGCACCTGCTTCGCAGGTGTGCGCAGCTGGTTGGCGTCCATCTCCCCGTCACGTGTCCGCACATTCCCGCCCGTGACGGCGCCCATCAGCCACGTCGACCTCGGGATACCACCCCCGAGGTCGGCCTCGCAGACTCCACCCCGGCGACGCTCGCACATGTCGCCCGGGTATCCCGGTCGACCGGGCAACCCCGCCTGGTCGTCCAGCCCAGTCGGACGCCCGGCGTCCCCAGGTCGGCGTCCTGGCGTCCTGGTCGGCGTCCACTCGCCCAGGACGCTGCCTAGGCACCCTGGTCGGCGTCTAGGCACCCGGGACGCCGAGCAGACCATCAGGTCGGCGTCCAGCCTCCCAGGACGCCGGATAGATGCCCAGGACGGCGTCCATGCGCCCAGGACGCCGAGCAGACGCCCAGGTCGGCGTCCCACCTCCCAGAACGTCGAGCAGACGCCTAGCACGGCGTCCAGGCACCCAGGACGCCGAGCAGACGCCCAGGTCGGCGTCCACCTGCTCGGCGCCCTCCAGCCAGACGCCCCCAAGCTCCGCGCCCTTGCAGTGGCCCCCATGCCCACTGCTGCAGGTCGGCTGCATCTCCCCCGTACACCCGACCACGAGGTCGGCTCCGCCCAAGCGAGGACGGGGCCGAACACAACTCCCGTTGACACAAGGTACTTTCGCTATTTTGGCTAAGTCGTTCTTGGTTTCTCTCTCTACAAAACTCGGACCCGAGGATAGGGGCTGGTCTTGTACCAGGCACCCAGGAACCCTTGGAGGTGACATTAAGTTTGATTAAGTCCTAATAGCTTGAGTTTATTAGGCCCTTACACCAACAAGCTGGTATCAGAGCTGCGTTATAGCGATCCTCGTTATAGGTAGCTATGGCGGGCAACACCTCGGCGGGAGCTGGTGAATCTTCAACCCAAGATCGTAGCGGCAGCCAAGATTCTGGTGTTTCGGCGCCAAGGGGAGCGCGAACAAGCCAGGGCTCGCTGATCAAGGAGGTGCTGAAATACTTCATGGTCGAGAAGTTTAATGGTGAGGGCTGTGAGGATTGGGCCTGGAAAATGCAACTATATTTCCGTCAGATCGGTTTGCTAAAACTAATGATTGGGGAGGAGCCTAGACCGAGTGACCCCGCCCTTCAGGAAGATTGGGACGAGCGCGCCTCGGCTGGCTACTATTTGATGTCGCAGAGTTTGGAGCTGAACCAGCGTCACCACGTCATGCACCTGCTGCCGGAGGTTGAGTGCGGTCCGAAGGCGTGGACCGTGTTGAAGGAGCTGCACGCCCCGACCTCATTCGCCGCGACGCTTATGATGGAGAGGGAGCTGTCCGCGTTGCGCTTGAGCGAGGGAGAGCCGGTGCAATGCGTGATCTCTACGCGAAGCTGGCGATCGCGGGAATCACCTATCCGGAGCAGACCAAGTGCCTGAAGATGCTATCGCTGCTGCCGGAATCGTGGCTTCAATTCACGAGCGGATTGAGCCTGCCGCAGAACCAGAGCTTGTGGACGCTCGAATGGGTGCGGACGAAGATTCTGGAGGAGGACTTTAGTCGACGCCAACTGAGGGGTGGAGACGACGGCAGCAGCGGCTACGGGATGCAAGGGAGCCGACGTGGCAGAGGACGTGGCTTCGGTGGTGCTGGATGCGGTGCAAAGAAAGACGACGACTCCAACGACCAACAAGGAGGTACCGGTTGGGGTCGCGGTGCGAAATCTGGACGTGGGGGCAAGTCGGGTGCTGGTGGCAAAATGAAAGGGAGTTGCTGGTATTGTGAGAAGGGTTTCTGTGCTATAAGAAACCGCTCCGATGGGTGAACCCCCCAGAATCGTCACCAGGATGGCGGCGCGCGGAGGAACCAGAAAAACGGCGCCAACATGGTCGCTGATTCGTCCGACAACAACCCGAAGGGCAACGGCGGTGCGGAGAAGAAGAAGGAGCGCACCGCGGGCCAATTCTTCCATGTGGGAGACAAGGGGGAGCAAGGAGACGCATCTGCTAAGGTTGGAGCAGAGCTGCACCCCCTGGACTATTGGGTGTTGGACACAGGCACTGCTTGGACGATGACGCCGCGCAAGGACCTGCTGGACGACGTACGCGCTGCACCGATTAACGAGGTGTGCTCTGCCTCTGGACACATGTTGAAGGTGGCTGGTGCAGGACGAGCTGCGTTTAAGGGAGCGGATGGCAAGCCGGTGGTGCTGCACGACGTTCTCCTCGTCCCCGACCTGAAGGCCAACCTTATCTCCCTCCGTAAGCTTGGCAAGGCTGGGGTGAACACCAATACGGATGGGGCTCGCACTTATAAGGGGAAGCTGGGCAATTGGGTGCTTTGGGATCTGCACAAGAGCAAGGACGTGTACAGATCTATGTGGCAGCTGCCGGCGCTGGCGTGGCACGGTGGGGGGCAGGCTGGAGAGGGGTCTGCATCCCAGGGGGAGTGCAACGCCGTTGGAGGGGTTGGTGTGAAAGTGTCGGCCAGATTTGGGGAGACGGATTGGGCAATGGCACACCGACGCTTGGGGCATGTGGCAATGCCTTTGCTGAAGCAGCTGGAGAAGGATGGAGCCGTTAAGGGCTTGAAGCTGAACGGACAACCACCCGATGATAACTGTGAAATTTGCCTCCTTTCAAAGTTCACCCGTTTCCCCTTCCATAGTGTGGCTGGCAGGAGCAAGAAGCCGTTGGAGCTGGTCCACATGGACTTGGTGGGGCCGCTGCCGGTGCAAGGGCACAAGGGGGAGCGGTATTTCCTAACCATAGTGGATGACTGGAGCAGGCTAATGTGGGCGTATCCGCTGAAGCAGAAAGATCACGCCGCCTCCACGATTCGGGACGATTGGCTGCCGTTCGTGGAGAAGCAAGCGGAGTGTGTGGTGAAGCGAATTAGGACAGACCGGGGTGTTGTGTTCCTTGGAGCTGAGATGACGATATGGCTCAAGAAGCAGGGCATCCAGAGGGAGCTGACTACGGCTTACACCCCACAGTCCAACGGTGTAGCAGAACGGGCAAACCGGACAATCCTGGAGACAGCTAGGGCGCTGCTCATAGAATCTGGGCTGAGCAACTCGATGTGGCCCCATGCTGTTCGGCACGCCACCGTCGCTAGGAACAGGGTGCTCACTAAGGTTGGTGATGGTTCGTGGGTGCCGTTGGAGAAATGGCTTGGGAGGAAGCCTCCGGTAGACATGCTTAGGGTGTTCGGTTGCATGGAAGTCGCCCACGTCCCCAAGATCTACCGCAGTAAGTTGGGGGCGAGTGCAATCTGGTGTGTGCATTTGGGGCTGGCTGCCGAGAGCAAGGGATGGTTGCTGTGGGAACCACGCAAGGGTGTGTTGTTTGACAGCAGGGATGTGAAGTTTGTTGAGGGCCTGATGTATGGGGGCTGGAAGCAACAGCCAGAGGCCAAGATATCACAGGAGATGGAGCAGATCACCATGCAGCTGGACCTGACTCCTAGTGTGCGGGAGGAGGGAGAGGAGGCAGCTGCAGAGGGTGGTGATGGAGAGAAGGTGCAGGAGGCACCTGCTGGTGGAGGAGGTGATGTGGAGACTAGTGGTAGCACTAGTGGAGCTGCTGTATCCGTGGAAGGAGAGCAGCAGCAGGGGAAAACAAAGGTTCCTAAGCTACCATCAAGGAGGAAGCCAAAGGGTGTTGTGATGAAGGGATGAAAGACACCCGTCTCTAGGCCAGGACGTACCCGCATGGCAACGATGAAGCTGACTGCAGGAGCTGATGCAGCAGAGCAGCAGCTAGGGACCGAGGAGGCATTGCTGATTCTACCGCATGGCTATGACCCGGATGAGGAGGATGAGCCTGCGTACTGTTTCCTTGCCCCTGCACCAGAGGAACCAGCTAGCATGGAGGAGGCATTAGCTGGACCAGATAGGGACAAGTGGCTGGCTTCTAGGGATGCTGAGTACCAGAGCCTGCTGGAAAATGGGACTTGGGAACTAGTGGTGCTGCCTGAGGGAAAGAAAGCGGTACAATGCAAGTGGGTGCTGAGGATCAAGACCGACGACAAGGGGCAGGTCACCATCTACAAGAGTAGGTTGGTGGCTAAGGGGTTTATGCAGAAGGAGAAGCGGGACTTCAATGAGATCTTTGCTCCCACTACCAAACCCCCTACCCTTCGTGTCTTGTTGGCAGATGCAGCCGTTAGTGGAAAATTCATTATCCAGATGGATATATCAACGGCATTCCTCAACGGGATTTTAGAGGAGGAGGTGTTCATGACGCAACCGTCTGGGTATCAGGATGGTACGGGCAGGGTGTGCAAGCTGAAAAAGTCCATCTACGGCTTGAAGCAGGCGCCACGCTGCTGGTACCAGAAGTTAGGGTTCTGAGATAGGGTTCAAAACCAGCAGCTGTGATGAGAGCCTCTTTCTCAAGGGGGAGGGGGAGGAGCTGGTGATGTTTCTGGTCTACGTGGACGACATTCTTCTCTTCAGCAGCAGCATGAAGGAGATCCAGAAAGTGCAGTAGCAGCTGATGGAGAACTTCAAGTGCAAGAACCTTGGAGAGGTAAAGTACTACCTCGGGATGCACGTGGAGAGGGATCTGGATCACAGGTGGTTGAAGCTGCACCAGGAGAAGTTCATCAAGGAGCTGGGGGAGAAGTATGGGATTGAGAATAAGCGCAAGGTTGCAACTCCCCTGCCAGCAGAATTCAAACTTGTGAAGGCTGCAGAGGATGAAGGGATTGAAGCTGAAGAGCAGCAGCAATTTCAGTCCTTGGTGGGCAGCCTCTTATATGCAGCGGTTCACACGAGGCCCGACATCTCTTTCTCGGTTGGGCAGCTGGCTAGGGTGGTGCAGAATCCATCTGAGGAGCAGGTGGATGCAGCTGAGCGTGTGGTGAAGTATTTGAACTCTCACCCAAGCATTGGAGTTCAATACTCCGCATCTGCACAGGTGAAGCAGAAAGGGGTTGAGGTGCTGAAAGAGAAGGGGGAGCGGCTTGGAGAAGGCAAGCTCTTTCTCACTTGCTTTACCGATGCTACATGGGCTTCTGAGAAGGAGGATTCCTCATCTGTGGGAGGATACATCTGCGTAGTTGGGGGTGGACCTGTTAGTTGGAGGTCCAAGAAGCAGACGAAGACGGCACTCTCTTCCGTGGAATCAGAGTACATGGCAATGTTCCACGGGGTGAAGGAGGTGATTTGGCTGAGGAGGTTGTTAGAGGAGATTGGCCAGGAGCAGAAGGTTGCTACGCCGCTGTTTTGTGATAGCAAGGGGGCTCTTAGGATGGCCAGGAACGCTGTGCTTCACGGGCTGAACAAGCACATGCGTATCAAGTGGCACTGGCTGCGTAAGGAGGTGAAGAGGGGGACTAAGACTCACCAGCAGCCAGCAGACTTTCTCACCAAGAGGCTTGCGGATGAGCCTCATTGGCGTTGTGTGCGCATGAGTGGAATGAGCATGAACTAGCATGAAATGATGGAAACGCAGCTGGCAGGCTGAGGGGGAGTGTGTTGGGTGCAAATTCACTTTGCACGACATCCTGCCGTCTGTTTGTACGAATATGCGTGTGCGAATGGTGTGTTCGTGTGTTTGTTTGCTTTCGCAATTTTCGCTTGAAGCATTTGCAGGTACTTGCGCAATGTGCGCTTCGGCACAACATTGTACGCGCTATGAACAATGCAAGCAGAAAAAACAAGCTCGCAAAGGAACCCAAGATGGAAGCTTTGCAGTTCGGTTTAATTGATTGCGCAGATTCAGTTCTATCCAACTCGAAATTGTACTGTATTGTTTGGTTGACTATAGTGTAGTAGGGCAGGCACTATAGGGATACAATTTAGGTGAAGTTTGGATGTTGTTTGTCTGTATCTGCATGCTACAAGGCCAGAGGAAACCAGCGAAACCAGCATTTGGCTGGTTGGGCAAAGACAAAACAGGTTCTGTTTCTAGAACCTGAACCTGGTTGTTGTTTTCCCAGGTTGGAAAAACAGAACCAGAGGTTGTTTACCAACCTACCACCTGCCAATTTTTCCAGCCAGGGTGGTTCTGTTGCTTGGAATTATTTGGGATCATCCCTGGTTGTTCCCAGGTTGATTCCCAAGGTCCTTGCTAGCTAGAACTATTTAGTCCTTCTCTGTTTGTACCTGGACATAGTCAATTGATTCAAGCGGATTCCTTCCTTGCTGGAATTTCGTTTCTACACGGTTCGATGATGGAATGCTACCCGAGTCAACGCTAGTACGCTAGCACTCTAACGCTAGGCAAACGCTGTCCGAGCCATAACTTCGTAATGGCAGAACTTTTCGTGAGGCAACTTGGCTTATTTAAAAGCTCTTGGAGCGAGCTTCGATATAGAGAATTCTCAGCTTAATCCGATCGACGGTCTGCACGGCACGCTGCGCGACGTTCAAGGTACTCTCGCTATTTTGATTGCGTTCTTCTTATCCCTCTCTACAAAACTCGGACCCGAGGGTAGGGGCTGGTCTTGTACCAGGCACCCAGGGACCCTTGGAGGTGACCCCAAGGAGAGGTTGAAGTTTCAATTGCGTCTTAGTAGCTTGAGTTTATTAGGCCCTTACACTAACAACTTACCCCTATGGTTGGTACCATGAGTAAGCGCGTTACTTACCCATATGGTTGGTTCCAAGAGTAAGCGCGTTACTTACCCGTATGGTTGGTTCAAAGAGTAAATGTGTTACTTACCCGGATGGTTGGTACCAAGATTAAGAGCGTTACTTACCCATATGGTTGGTACCATGAGTAAGCACGTTACTTACCCGTATGGTTGGTACCAAGAGTAAGTGTGTTATTTCCCAGATGGTTGGTACCAAGATTAAGCGCGTTACTTACCCATATGGTTGGTACCATGAGTAAGAGCGTTACTTACCCATATGGTTGGTACCAAGAGTAAGCGCGTTACTTAGCCATATAGATGGTACCATGAGAAAGTGTGTTCCTTACCCATATAGTTGGTACCAAGATTAAGCGCGTTACTTACCCATATGGTAGGCAACGTGTGTAAGCGCTTCTTTTACCCATATGGTTGGTACCATAAATAAGCTCGCTACTTATCCACATGGTTGGCACCATGGGTAAGAGCGTTACTTACCTGTATGGTTGGTACCATGAGTAAGCGCGCTACTTACCCCTTATGGTTGGTGCCATGATTAAGTGCGTTACTTACCCATATGGTTGGTACCACGAGTAAGTGCGGTACCCATATGGTTAGTACCATAAGTAGGAGCGTTACTTACCCCTATGGTTGGTACCATGAGCAAGAACGTTACTTACCCATATGGATGGTACCGAGAGTAAGTGCGTTACTTACCCATATGGTTGGTACTATGAGTAAGCGCGTTACTTATCCATATGGTTGGTACCATGAGTAAGCAAGCTACTTACCCCTATAGTTGGTACCATGAGTAAGCACGTTACTTACCCATATGGTTGGTACCATAAGTAAGCGTGTTACTTACTCGTACGGTTGGTACCATGAGTAGGCACGTCACTTACCCATATGGTCAGTTCCATGAGTAAGCGCGTTACTTACCCATATGGTTGGTACCAGGAGTAAGCGCGTTACTTACCCGTATGGTTGGTACCATGAGTAAGCGCGTTACTTACCCATATGGTTGGTACCATGAATAAGCGCGCTACCTACCCATATGGTTGGTACCAAGAGTAGGCGCGTTACTTACCCATATGGTTGGTACCATGAGTAAGCGCGTTACTTACCCATATAGTTGGTACCAAGAGTAAGCGCGTTACTTACCCGTATGGTTGGTACTATTGATGATAAGCGCTTTACTTACCCGTATGGTTGGTACCATGAGTAAGTGCGTTATTTAGCCATTGTTGGTGTAAGGGCCTAAAAATCTCAAGCTATTAGGACTGAATAAAACTTAAAACCTCTCCTCAGGGTCACCTCCAAGGGTCCTTGGGTGCCTGGTACAAGACCAGCCCCTATCTCTGAGTCCGAGTTTGTAGAGAGAGGAACCAAGAATGACTTTGAACATCGTGCAGCGTACCGTGCAGACCGTCGATCGGATTAAGCTGAGAATTCGTTTTATCAAGGCTCGCTCCAATAGTTTCAAAATGAGCCAAGTTGCCTCGCGAAAAATTCTGCCATTACGAAGTTATGGCTCGGACAGCGTTTGCCTAGTGTTGGAGTGTTAGCGTACTAGCGTTCACTCGCGTAGCATTTCGCCGTCAAACCGCGTAGCAACAAAATTCCAGCAAGGAAGGAATTCGCTTGAATCAATTGACTATATCCAGGTACAATCCGAGAAGGACTAAATAGTTCTAGCTAGCAAGGACCTTGAGAATCAACCTGGGAACAACCAGGGATGATCCCAAATAATTCCAAGCAACAGAACCAACCTAGCTGGACAAAATAGCAGGTGGTAGGTTAGTGAAGAACCTCTGGTTCCGTTTTTACAACCTCGGAAAACAAGAACCAGGTTCAGGTTCTAAAAACAGAACCTGTTTCGTCTTTGCCCAACCAGCCAAATGCTGGTTCTGTTGGTTTCCCCTGGCCTTGTAGCATGCAGATACAGACAAACAACATCCAACCTTCACCTAATTTGTACCCCTATAGTGCCTGCCCTACTACACTATAGTCAACCAAACAAAACAGTACAATCTCGAGTTGGATAGAACTGAATCTGCGCAATCAATTCAACCGAACTGCAAAGCTTCCATCTTGGGCTCCTTTGCGAGCTCGTCCTTTCTGCTTGCACTGTTCATAGCGCGTACAATGTTGTGCCGAAGCGCACATTGCGCGAGTACCTGCAAATGCTTCAAGCGAAAATTGCGAAAGCAAACAAACACACGAACATACCATTCACACGCAAATGCAGGATCTTGCAATATGAACTTGCACCCAACACACTTCCCCTTAGCCCGCCGGCTGCAACCCCAGTATTCCATGCTAGTTCATGCTCATTCCACTCATGCGCACACAACGCCAATGAGCCTCTTGGTGAGAAAGTCTGCTGGCTGCTGGTGAGTCTTGATGTAGATCGGATTCACCGTCCCCCTCTTCACCTCCTTATGCAGCCAGTGCCACTTGATACGCATGTGCTTGTTGAGCCCATGAAGCACAGCGTTTCTGGCCATCCCAAGAGCCCCCTTGCTGTCACAAAACAGCGGCGTAGCAACCTTCTGCTCCTGGCCAATCTCCTCTAACAGCCTCCTCAGCCAAATCACCTCCTTCACCCCATGGAACATTGCCATGTACTCTGATTATATGGAAGAGTGCCGTCTCCGTCTGCGGACCTCCAACTAACATGTCCTCCCTCAACTACGCAGATATATCCTCCCACAAACTAGAAATCCTCCTTCTCAGAAGCCCAAGTAGCATCAGTGAAGCAAGTTAGAAAGAGCTTGCCTTCTCCCCCTTCTCTTTCAGCACCTCCACCCCTTGAGAAAGAGGCTCTTATCACAGCTGCTGGTCCTGAATCCCATCTCCTCTAAAACAGCTGCCAACTTCTGGTACCAGCAGCGTGGCGCCTGCTTCAAGCCGTAGATGGACTTTTTCAGCTTGCACACCCTGCCCGTACCATCCTCATACCCAGGCGGTTGCGTCATGTACACACTCTCCTCTAAAATCCCATTGAGAAATGCCGTTGATATATCCATCTGAATGATGAATTTCCCACAAATGACTGCATCTGCCAACAAGACACGGAGGGTAGGGGGTTTGGCAGTGGGAGCAAAGATCTCGTTGAAGTCATGCTTCTCCTTCTGCATAAACCCCTTAGCCACCAGCCTACTCTTGTAGATGGTGACCTGTCCCTTGTCATCGGTCTTGATCCTTAGCACCCACTTGCACTGTACGGCTTTCTTCCCCTCGGGCAGCACCACCAGATCCCATGTCCCATTCTCTAGCAGGCTCTGGTACTCAGCATCCCTAGAAGCCAGCCACATGTCCAAATCTGGTCCAGCTAATGCCTCCTCCATGCTAGCTGGTTCCTCTGGTGCAAGGGCAAGAAAACACTACGCTGGTTCCTCCTCATCCGGGTCATAGCCATGCGGTAGAATCAGCAATGCCTCCTCGGTCCCTAGCTGCTGCTCTGCTGCATCACCACATGCAGTCAGCTTCTTAGTAGCCATACGGGTACGTCCTGGCCTGGAGACGGGTGTCTCCCATCCCTTCATAACGACACCCTTCGGCTTCTTAGTTTTCCCCTGCTGCTGCTTTCCTCCCTCGGATCCAGCAGCTTCACTAGTGCTACCGCCAGTCTCCACACCATTTTCTCCACCAGCAGGTGCCTCCTGTACCCTCGCTCCATCACCACCCCCTGCAGCTGCCTCCTCTCCTTCCTCCCACACACTAGGAGTCAGGTCCAGCTGCATGGTGATCTGCTCCATCTGCTGGGACACCCTTGCCTCCGGCTGTTTCTCCCAGCTCCCATACATCATGCCCTCAATGAATTTCACATCCCTGCTGTCAAACAACACACCCTTGGATGGTTCCCACAGCAGCCATCCCTTGCTCTCAGCAGCCAACCCCAAATGCACACACCAGATTGCGCTCGCCCCCAACTTACTGCGGTAGGTCTTGGGGACGTGGGCGACTGCCATGCAGCCAAACACCCTCAGCATGTCCACCGGCGGCTTCCTCCCAAGCCACCTCTCCAACGGTACCCACGAGTCATCCCCAACCTTAGTGAGCACCCTGTTCCTAGCGACGGTGGCGTGCCGAACAGCATGGGGCCACATCGAGTTGCCCAGCCCTAGCTATCTCAAGAATAGTCTGGTTCGGCCATTGTGCTACACCGTGCAACTGTGGGTTATAAGCCGTGGTCAGCTCCCTCTGGAAGCAATGCTTTTTGATCCAGGCCGTCATTTCAGCTCCAAGGAACTCACCACCCTGGTCTGTCCTAATCCGCTTCACCACACACTCGGCTTGCTTTTCCACGAACGGCAGCCAATCATCCCGTATCGTGGAGGCGGCGTGGTCCTTCTGCTTCAGCGGATATGCCCACATCAGCCTGCTCCAATCATCCACAATTGTAAGGAAATACCGCTCCCCCTTGTGCCCTTGCACCGGCAGCGGCCCCACCAAGTCCATGGCGAGGCCGGTGACGATGGAGGGGAGCAGTCGGGCGCCGAGGGTCCACCGACAGTGACGGGTTGGAGGTCCAGGCTGAACCACGGCGTACTTCGAGGGTCCACCTCGAGGTACAGGCCGACTTCGAAGGCCTCCCGACTTCTTCGTCCCGGCTGCCTTCACCACGGTGTATGACGTGGTCGACGAGGACGACGACCTGCTGTACGACGACGCCGAGGAGGATGAAGACCTGCCGGAGCTCGACCCCGACATGCACGCCGACCCCGAGCACCGCTGGGACATCTCAACGATGACGGTGAAGGAGGCGTTGGCGAGCTGGAAGGGTCCGGCGGTGAAGGCCGCCATGGAGGAGGAGATCTGCAGCCTAATCGGCATGAGGACATGGGAGCTGGTCGAACGCCCACCGGGGGTCAACATCATGAAGAACCGGTGGGTGCTGGCGACGAAGTACCACATCGACGACACCGTCGAGCGCGAGAAGGCTAGGCTGGTCGTGAAGGGCTTCGTGGACGTCGACGACTCCGGCGACAAGCAGAGCCGGACGAGCACGGGCGGCTACGTGTTCGTCTACGGAGGGGCCGCGGTCTCCTGGTCGAGCCAGCACATCAAGTGCGCGACGCTGTCGTCGACCGAGTCGGAGTACGTGGCGGCCGTCGAAGCCGGCAAGGAGGGACGCCGCCTTCTCTTCCCTCTAGCAGAGTTCTGGCAGCTGGATGCCAGGAAGTCGACAACAAGTCGGCCATTACAGTCACCGAGGGCATGGGGTTGACAGGCAACCTCAAACACATTGTTTGGCGATAGACCTGGCTGCGGCACATGGTGAAGCGGGGGAAGTTTTCGCTGCAGTACATTCCGACCTATGAGCAGCCGGCCGACTTCCTGACGAAGGCGCTGCACTATCCGGCCTTCAACCGGTGTTCTATCGCCATCGGCCAGGTGCGCTTGGCCGACGTGGGCGACGTGCTACAACGACGTGCAGCAGTAGGTGCCATGCCCTCTTGCATGGCTGGTGCGGTGGATGACGTGCTGTGTGTTGGGTGCACGTCGACGAGCTTTTCTTTGAGAAGTGTTGCAGTATGGGCTGGGGGCCCAAGCGTGAACGCGGCAGGGGAGTGTAAACGGTAGTTATGTGTTGGCCCCGTCCTCGCTTGGGCGGAGCCGACTTCGTGGTCGGGTGTAGGGATGCAGCCGACCTGCAGTAGTGGGCGAGCTGGTCGACGAGGAAGTCGACCTGCACGGATGTCACTGCATGGGCGCCAACTTCGGGATGTTGCCGACTTCAGAGAGGTTGACCTGGGAAGTCGACTTGCGTCGACTTGGTGACGCCAACTCGGGGCAGCCAACCTGGTGGTTGGCTGACAGGACTGCTGGTCGACCTGATGATTGGTCGACCAGGCCTGTTGGTCGACCAGGTGTGGTGTCGACGTGGTGGTCGACGAATGAGGGGCCGACGTCGACCTCGACAGAGGGATTCAGGAGCGGAGCCGCTGGGCGTCGAATATCAGGGCGTCAACTTGGTGATGCCGACTTCAGGTAGCCGACTTTGGGGTCGGCTGACAACTGTGCTGGTCGACGAGGATCAGGTCGACCAGGAGTGACGTCGACTTGGAGCTGGTCGACCAGGGAATAGTGGTCGACCTGGGGAGGTCGACTGGAAGTAGATGGCCGTCGACTTGGGAGGTCGACGGGCACATACATGACCAGCTGGTCGACGTGGTTGCCCGGTCGACCAGGAAACCTGGGTGACGAGGTTCTGCGAAGGCACGCGACGGTCGCCGGGGTGACATTGGCGATGACGACCTCGGTGGTGGTATCCAAAGGTCGACATGACTGATCAGAAGCAGTCCACAGCACAAAGTTGATTTGGTGTATGCGTTGTGCAGGTGACGAGGCACTGCACGCCAATCATCTGCGAGCACCTGCAAAGCGGGTGCGCTGCTGACCTACGGGAGCAACTTTGGATTGCAGCGTTGGCAAGCCGCGACTCTGCACTGCTGGAGCGCGGTCGACCAAGTTGTGCTGGCACGCGGTCGACCGTGCTGCGCTGGCAGTAGACTTGCCTGCATGCTAGCTCTGATGTAGTCTAGTCTTGCCAACTTCATTGTATCATTGTTGTGAACTTTTGCTAGTGAAACTCTTACCAACCTTCTCTTTGAACCAGCAAGTAGTGGAAGCACGAGCAAACGACTAAGAAGATGAACGCAGAGATGACACGAGCACCCGTGCCTAGCCCGTAGTCTAGCTCCCGTTGTAGTAGTTATCTCCGCACTTACTGTTGGTACGAACCATATGTGTAAGTAACGCTCATATACATGGTACCAACCATACAAGTAAGTAACGCTCTTACTAATGGTACCAACCATATGGGTAAGTATCGCGCTTACTCTTGGTACCAACCATATGGGTAAGTAATGCACTTACTCTTGGTACCAACCATACAGGTGCGTAATTAATGCTCTTACTCATGGTACCAACGATATGGGTTTACTCTTGGTAGCAACCATATAGGTAAATAACGCTCTTACTCATAGTACCAACCATACAGGTAAGTAACGCTCTTATTTATGGTACCAACCATATCGGTAACAAACGCACTTACTCATAATACCAACCATAAGGGTAAGTAACGCGCTTACTCTTGGTACCAACCATATGGGTAAGTAACGCACTTACTCATGGTATTAACCATAGGGGTAAGTGTTGGGTGCAAATTCACTTCGCACGACATCCTGTCCTCTGTTTGTACGATTATGCGTGTGCGAATGCATTTGCGTATGAATGGTGTGTTCGTGTGTTTGTTTGCTTTCGCAATTTTCGCTTGAAGCATTTGCAGGTACTCGCGCAATGTGCGCTTCGGCACAACATTGTATGCGCTATGAACACTGCAAGCAGAAAGGACGAGCTCGCAAAGGAACCCAAACAATTCGGTCATTTAATTGCGCAGATTCAGTTCTATCCAACTTGAAATTGTACTAGCCTTGACTCGAATAGCATTCCGCATTCGAACCGTGTAGAAACGAAATTCCAGCAAGGAAGGAATCCGCTTGAATCAATTGACTATATCCAGGTACAAACAGAGAAGGACTAAATAGTTCTAGCTAGCAAGGACCTTGGGAATCAACCTGGGAACAACCAGGGATGATCCCAAATAATTCCAAGCAACAGAACCAGCCTGGCTGGACAAAATAGCAGGTGGTAGGTTGGTAAACAACCTCTGGTTCTGTTTTTCCAACCTGGGAAAACAACAACCAGGTTCAGGTTCTAGAAACAGAACCTGTTTTGTCATTGCCCAACCAGCCAAATGCTGGTTCTGCTGGTTTTCCCTGGCCTTGTAGCATGCAGATACAGACAAACAACATCCAACCTTCACCTACATTGTACCCCTATAGTGCCTGCCCTGCTACACTATAGTCAACCAAACAAAACAGTACAATTTCGAATTGGATAGAACTGAATCTGCGCAATCAATCAAACCGAACTGCAAAGCTTCCATCTTGGGTTCCTTTGCGAGCTCGTCCTTTCTGTTTGCACTATGCATAGCGCGTACAATGTTGTGCCGAAGCGCACATTGCACGAGTACCTGCAAATGCTTCAAGCGAAAATTGCGAAAGCAAACAAACACACGAACACACCATTCACACGCAAATGCATTCGCACACGCATACTCGTACAAAAAGACGGCAGGATGTCGTGCAAAGTGAATTTGCACCCAACACACTCCCCCTCAGCCTGCCGGCTGCATTTCCATCATTCCATGCTAGTTCATGCTCATTCCACTCATACGCACACAACGCCAATGAGGCTCATCCGCAATCCGCAGGTGAGTCTTGATGTAGATCGGATTCACCGTCCCCCTCTTCACCTCCTTACGCAGCCAGTGCCACTTGATACGCATGTGCTTGTTCAGCCCGTGAAGCACAGCGTTCCTGGCCATCCCAAGAGCCCCCTTGCTGTCACAAAACAGCGGCGTAGCAACCTTCTGCTCCTGGCCAATCTCCTGTAACAGCCTCCTCAGCCAAATCACCTCCTTCACCCCGTGGAACATTGCCATGTACTCTGATTCCACGGAAGAGAGTGCCGTCTCCGTCTGCTTCTTAGACCTCCAACTAACAGGTCCTCCCCCAACTACGCAGATGTATCCTCCCACAGATGAGGAATCCTCCTTCTCAGAAGCCCATGTAGCATCAGTAAAGCAAGTGAGAAAGAGCTTGCCTTCTCCAAGCCTCTCCCCCTTCTCTTTCAGCACCTCAACCCCTTTCTGCTTCACTTGTGCAGATGCTGAGAATTGAACTCCAATGCTTGGGTGAGAGTTCAGATACTTCACCACACGCTCAGCTGCATCTACCTGCTCCTCTGATGGATTCTGCACCACCCTAGCCAGCTGCCCAACCGAGAAAGAGATGTCGGGCCTCGTGTGAACAGCTGCATATAACAGGCTGCCCACCAAGTGTAGGGTGCAAATGCACATTGCACGACATCCTGCCGTCTGTTTGTACGAGTATGCGTGTGCGAATGCATTTGCGTGTGAATGGTGTGTTCGTGTGTTTGTTTGCTTTCGCATTTTTCGCTTGATACATTTGCAGGTACTCGCGCAATGTGCGCTTCGGCACAACATTGTATGCGCTATGAACAGTGCAAGCAGAAAGGACGAGCTCGCAAAGGAACCCAAGATGGAAGCTTTGCAGTTCGGTTGAGTTGATTGCGCAGATTCAGTTCTATCCAACTCGGAATTGTACTGTTTTGTTTGGTTAACTATAGTGTAGCAGGGAAGGCACTATAGGGGTACAATTTAGGTGAAGGTTGGATGTTGTTTGTCTGTATCTGCATGCTACAAGGCCAGGGGAAACCAGCGGAACCAGCATTTGGCTGGTTGGGCAAAGACAAAACAGGTTCTGTTTTTAGAACCTGAACCTGGTTGTTGTTTTCCCAGGTTGGAAAAACAGAACCAGAGGTTGTTTACCAACCTACCACCTGCTATTTTGTCCAGCCAGGTTGGTTCTGTTGCTTGGAATTATTTGGGATCATCCCTGGTTGTTCCCAGGTTGATTCCCAAGGTCCTTGCTAGCTAGAACTATTTTTTCCTTCTCTGTTTGTACCTGAATATAGTCGAATTGATTCAAGCGAATTCCTTCCTCGCTGGAATTTCGTTTCTGCGCTATTCGACGGCGGAATGCTACCCGAGTCAACGCTAGTATGCTAGCACTCCAACGCTAGGCAAACGCTGTCCGAGCCATAACTTAGTAATGGCAGAACTTTTCGCGAGGCAACTTGGCTCATTTTAAAGCTCTTGGAGCGAGCTTCGATATAGCGAATTCTCAGCTTAATCCGACCGACGGTCTGCACGGCACGCTGCGCGACGTTCAAGGTACTCTTGCTGTTTTGACTAAGTCCTTCTTGATCCCTCTCTCTACAAACTCGGACCCGAGGATAGGGGCTGGTCTTGTACTAGGCACCCAGGGACCCTTGGAGGTGACCCCGAGGAGAGGTTTTAAGTTTGATTAAGTCCTAATAGCTTGAGTTTATTAGGCCCTTACACCAACAAGCTGGTATCAGAGCTGCGTTATAGTGATCCTCGTTATAGGTAGCTATGGCGGGCAACACCTCGGCGGGAGCTGGTGAATCTTCAGCCCAAGATCGTAGCGGCAGCCAAGATTCTGGTCTTTCAGCGCCAAGGGGAGCGCGAACAAACCAGGGCTCGCTTGTCAAGGAGGTGCTGAAGAATTTCACCGTCGAGAAGTTCAATGGTGAGGGCTATGATGATTGGGCCTGGAAAATGCAATTATATTTCCGTCAGATCGGTTTGCTGAAACTAATGATTGGGGAGGAGCCTAGACCGAGTGACCCCACGCTGCAGGAAGATTGGGACGAGCGCTCCTCGGCTGGCTACTATTTGATGTCGCAGAGTTTGGAGCTGAACCAGCGTCACCACGTCATGCACCTGCTGCCGGAGGTTGAATGCGGTCCGAAGGCGTGGACCGTGTTGAAGGAGCTGCACGCCCCGACCTCCGTTGTCGCAACGTTGATGCTGGAGAGGGAGCTGTCCGCGTTGCGCCTGAGCGAGGGAGAGCCGGTGCAACCAGTCCTGGACAAGATGCGCGACCTCTACGCGAAGTTGGCGACCGCGGGAATCACCTACCCGGAGCAGACCAAGTGCTTGAAGATGCTCTCGCTGCTGCCAGAATCGTGGCTTCAATTTACGAGCGGATTGAGCCTGCCGCAGAACCAGAGCTTGTGGACGCTCGAGTGGGTGCGGACGAAGATTCTGGAGGAGGACTTCCGTCGCCGCCAACTGAGGGGTGGAGACGACGGCAGCAGCGGCTACGGGATGCAAGGGAGCCGACGTGGCAGAGGACGTGGCTTCGGTGGTGCTGGACGCGGTGCAAAGAAAGACGACGACTCCAACGACCAACAAGGAGGTACCGGTTGGGGTCGCGGTGCGAAATCTGGACGTGGGGGCAAGTCGGGTGCTGGTGGCAAAATGAAAGGGAGTTGCTGGTATTGTAAGAAGGAAGGGCACCCCTGGTTTTTGTGCTATAAGAAACCCGATGGATGGACCCCCCAGAATCGTCACCAGGATGGCGGCGCGCGGAGGAACCAGAAAAACGGCGCCAACATGGTCGCTGATTCGTCCGACAACAACCCGAAGGGCAACGGCGGTGCGGAGAAGAAGAAGGAGCGCACCGCGGGCCAATTCTTCCATGTGGGAGACAAGGGGGAGCAAGGAGACGCCTCTGCCAAAGTTGGAGCAGAGCTGCACCCCCTAGACTATTGGGTGTTGGACACAGGCGCTGCTTGGACGATGACGCCGCGCAAGGACCTGCTGGACGAAGTACGAGCTGCACCGATCAATGAAGTGTGCTCCGCCTCTGGACACATGTTGAAGGTGGCTGGTGCGGGACGAGCTGCGTGTTGGGTGCAAATGCACATTGCACGACATCCTGCCGTCTGTTTGTACGAGTATGCGTGTGCGAATGCATTTGCGTGTGAATGGTGTGTTCGTGTGTTTGTTTGCTTTAGCATTTTTCGCTTGATGCATTTGCAGGTACTCGCGCAATGTGCACTTCGGCACAACATTGTACGCGCTATGAACAGTGCAAGCAGAAAGGACGAGCTCGCAAAGGAACCCAAGATGGAAGCTTTGCAGTTCAGTTGAGTTGATTGCGCAGATTCAGTTCTATCCAACTCGAAATTGTACTGTTTTGTTTGGTTAACTATAGTGTAGCAGGGAAGGCACTATAGGGGTACAATTTAGGTGAAGGTTGGATGTTGTTTGTCTATATCTGCATGCTACAAGGCCAGGGGAAACCAGCGGAACCAGCATTTGGCTGGTTGGGCAAAGACAAAACAGGTTCTGTTTTTAGAACCTGAACCTGGTTGTTGTTTTCCCAGGTTGGAAAAAACAGAACCAGAGGTTGTTTACCAACCTACCACCTGCTATTTTGTCCAGCCAGGTTGGTTCTGTTGCTTGGAATTATTTGGGATCATCCCTGGTTGTTCCCAGGTTGATTCCCAAGGTCCTTGCTAGCTAGAACTATTTAATCCTTCTCTGTTTGTACCTGAATATAGTCAAATTGATTCAAGCGAATTCCTTCCTCGCTGGAATTTCGTTTCTGCGCTATTCGACGGCGGAATGCTACCCGAGTCAACGCTAGTATGCTAGCACTCCAACGCTAGGCAAACGCTGTCCGAGCCATAACTTAGTAATGGCAGAACTTTTCGCGAGGCAACTTAGCTCATTTTAAAGCTCTTGGAGCGAGCTTCGATATAGCGAATTCTCAGCTTAATCCGACCGACGGTCTGCACGGCACGCTGCGCGACGTTCAAGGTGCTCTTGCTGTTTTGACTAAGTCCTTCTTGATCCCTCTCTCTACAAACTCGGACCCGAGGATAGGGGCTGGTCTTGTACCAGGCACCCAGGGACCCTTGGAGGTGACCCCGAGGAGAGGTTTTAAGTTTGATTAAGTCCTAATAGCTTGAGTTTATTAGGCCCTTACACCAACAAGCTGGTATCAGAGCTGCGTTATAGTGATCCTCGTTATAGGTAGCTATGGCGGGCAACACCTCGGCGGGAGCTGGTGAATCTTCAGCCCAAGATCGTAGCGGCAGCCAAGATTCTGGTCTTTCAGCGCCAAGGGGAGCGCGAACAAACCAGGGCTCGCTTGTCAAGGAGGTGCTGAAGAATTTCACCGTCGAGAAGTTCAATGGTGAGGGCTATGATGATTGGGCCTGGAAAATGCAATTATATTTCCGTCAGATCGGTTTGCTGAAACTAATGATTGGGGAGGAGCCTAGACCGAGTGACCCCACGCTGCAGGAAGATTGGGACGAGCGCTCCTCGGCTGGCTACTATTTGATGTCGCAGAGTTTGGAGCTGAACCAGCGTCACCACGTCATGCACCTGCTGCCGGAGATTGAATGCGGTCCGAAGGCGTGGACCGTGTTGAGGGAGCTGTCCGCGTTGCGCCTGAGCGAGGGAGAGCCGGTGCAACCAGTCCTGGACAAGATGCGCGACCTCTACGCGAAGTTGGCGACCGCGGGAATCACCTACCCGGAGCAGACCAAGTGCTTGAAGATGCTCTCGCTGCTGCCGGAATCGTGGCTTCAATTTACGAGCGGATTGAGCCTGCCGCAGAACCAGAGCTTGTGGACGCTCGAGTGGGTGCGGACGAAGATTCTGGAGGAGGACTTCCGTCGCCGCCAACTGAGGGGTGGAGACGACGGCAGCAGCGGCTACGGGATGCAAGGGAGCCGACGTGGCAGAGGATATGACTTCGGTGGTGCTGGACGCGGTGCAAAGAAAGACGACGACTCCAACGACCAACAAGGAGGTACCGGTTGGGGTCGCGGTGCGAAATCTGGACGTGGGGGCAAGTCGGGTGCTGGTGGCAAAATGAAAGGGAGTTGCTGGTATTGTGAGAAGGAAGGGCACCCCTGGTTTTTGTGCTATAAGAAACCCGATGGATGGACCCCCCAGAATCGTCACCAGGATGGCGGCGCGCGGAGGAACCAGAAAAACGGCGCCAACATGGTCGCTGATTCGTCCGACAACAACCCGAAGGGCAACAGCGGTGCGGAGAAGAAGAAGGAGCGCACCGCGGGCCAATTCTTCCATGTGGGAGACAAGGGGGAGCAAGGAGACGCCTCTGCCAAAGTTGGAGCAGAGCTGCACCCCCTAGACTATTGGGTGTTGGACACAGGCGCTGCTTGGACGATGACGCCGCGCAAGGACCTGCTGGACGAAGTACGAGCTGCACCGATCAATGAAGTGTGCTCCGCCTCTGGACACATGTTGAAGGTGGCTGGTGCGGGACGAGCTGCGTTTAAGGGAGCGGATGGCAAGCCGGTGGTGCTGCACGACGTTCTCTTCGTCCCCGACCTGAAGGCCAACCTTATCTCCCTCCGTAAGCTTGGCAAGGCTGGGGTGAACACCAACACAGATGGGGCACGCACTTATAAGGGGAAGCTGGGCAATCGGGTGCTTTGGGATCTGCACGAGAGCAAGGACGTGTACAGATCTATGTGGCAGCTGCCGGCCCTGGCGTGGCATGGTGGGGGGCAGGCTCGAGAGGGGTCTGCATCCCAGGGGGAGTGCAATGCCGTTGGAGGGGTTGGTGTGAAAGTGTCGGCCAGATCTGGGGAGACAGATTGGGCAACGGCACACCGACGCTTAGGGCATGTGGCAATGCCTTTGCTGAAGCAGCTGGAGAAGGATGGATCCGTTAAGGGTCTGAAGCTGAACGGACAGCCACCCGATGACAACTGTGAAATCTGTTTGCTTTCAAAGTTCACCCGTTTCCCTTTCCATAGTGTGGCTGGCAGGAGCAAGAAGCCTTTGGAGCTGGTCCACATGGACTTGGTGGGGCCGCTGCCGGTGCAAGGGCACAAGGGGGAGCGGTATTTTCTTACAATTGTGGATGACTGGAGCAGACTGATGTGGGCGTATCCGCTGAAGCAGAAGGACCACGCCGCCTCCACGATACGGGACGATTGGCTGCCATTCGTGGAGAAGCAGGCGGAGTGTGTAGTGAAGCGGATTAGGACAGACCGGGGTGGTGAGTTCCTTGGAGCTGAAATGACGGCCTGGCTCAAGAAGCAGGGCATCCAGAGAGAGCTGACCACGGCTTATACCCCACAGTCCAATGGTGTAGCAGAACGGGCAAACCGGACCATTCTGGAGACAGCTAGGGCGCTGCTCATAGAATCTGGGCTGAGCAATTCTATGTGGCCTCATGCTGTCCGGCACGCCACTGTCGCTAGGAACAGGGTGCTCACCAAGGTTGGGGATGACTCGTGGGTGCCGTTGGAGAGGTGGCTTGGGAGGAAGCCGCCGGTGGACATGCTGAGGGTGTTCGGTTGCATGGCAGTCGCCCACGTCCCCAAAACCTACCGCAGTAAGTTGGGAGCGAGTGCAATCTGGTGTGTGCATTTGGGGCTGGCTGCTGAGAGCAAGGGATGGCTGCTGTGGGAACCATCCAAGGGTGTGTTGTTTGACAGCAGGGATGTGAAATTCATTGAGGGCATGATGTATGGGAGCTGGGAGAAACAGCCGGAGGCAAGGGTGTCCCAGCAGATGGAGCAGATCACCATGCAGCTGGACCTGACTCCTAGTGTGTGGGAGGAGGGAGAGGAGGCAGCTGCTGGAAATGGTGATGGAGAGAAGGTACAGGAGGCATCTGCTGGTGGAGAAAATGGTGTGGAAACTGGCGGCAGCACTAGTGGAGCTGCTGGACCCGAGGGAGGAGAGAAGCAGCAGGGAAAAACTAAGAAGCCGAAGGGTGTCGTTATGAAGGGATGGGAGACACCCGTCTCCAGGCCAGGACGTACCCGTATGGCTACTAAGAAGCTGACTGCAGGAACTGATGCAGCAGAGCAGCAGCTAGGGACCGAAGAGGCATTGCTGATTCTACCTCATGGCTATGACCCGGATGAGGAGGATGAGCCTGCGTACTGTTTTCTTGCCCCTGCACCAGAGGAACCAGCTAGCATGGAGGAGGCATTAGCTGGACCAGATAGGGACAAGTGGCTGGCTTCTAGGGATGCTGAGTACCAGAGTCTGCTGGAGAATAGGACATGGGATCTGGTGGTGCTGCCTGATGGGAAGAAAGCGATACAATGCAAGTGGGTGCTGAGGATCAAGACCGATGACAAGGGGCAGGTCACCATCTACAAGAGTAGGCTGGTGGCGAAGGGGTTTATGCAGAAGGAGAAGCAGGACTTCAACGAGATCTTTGCTCCCACTGCCAAACCCCCTACCCTCCGTGTCTTGTTGGCAGATGCAGCTGTTAGTGGGAAATTCATCATTCAGATGGATATTTCAACGGCATTCCTGAATGGGATTTTAGAGGAGGATGTGTACATGACGCAGCCGCCTGGGTATGAGGATGGTACGGGCAGGGTGTGCAAGCTCAACAAGTCCATCTACGGCTTGAAGCAGGCGCCACGCTGCTGGTACCAGAAGTTGGCTGCTGTTTTAGAGGAGATGGGATTCAGGACCAGCAGCTGTGATGAGAGCCTCTTTCTCAAGGGCGAGGGGGAGAAGCTGGTGCTGTTTCTGGTCTACGTGGACGACATTCTTCTCTTCAGCAGCAGCATGAAGGAGATCCAGAAAGTGCAGCAGCAACTGATGGAGAACTTCAAGTGCAAGAACCTTGGGGAGGTAAAGTACTACCTCGGGATGCACGTGGAGAGGGATCCAGATCACAGGTGGTTGAAGCTGCACCAGGAGAAGTTCATCAAGGAGCTGGGGGAGAAGTATGGGATTGAGAATGAGCGCAAGGTTGCAACTCCCCTGCCAGCAGAATTCAAGCTTGTGAAGGCTGCAGAGGATGAAGGGGTTGAAGCTGAAGAGCAGCAGCAATTTCAGTCCTTGGTGGGCAGCCTCTTGTACGCAGCAGTTCACACGAGGCCCGACATCTCTTTCTCGGTTGGGCAGCTGGCTAGGGTGGTGCAGAATCCATCAGAGGAGCAGGTGGATGCAGCTGAGCGTGTGGTGAAGTACCTGAACTCTCACCCAAGCATTGGAGTTCAATACTCCGCATCTGCACAGGTGAAGCAGAAAGGGGTGGAGGTGCTGAAAGAGAAGGGGGAGAGGCTTGGAGAAGGCAAGCTATTTCTCACTTGCTTTACCGATGCTACGTGGGCTTCTGAGAAGGAGGATTCCTCATCTGTGGGAGGATACATCTGCGTAGTTGGGGGAGGACCTGTTAGTTGGAGGTCCAAGAAGCAGACGGAGACGGCACTCTCTTCCGTAGAATCAGAGTACATGGCGATGTTCCATGGGGTGAAGGAGGTGATTTGGCTGAGGAGGCTGTTAGAGGAGATTGGCCAGGAGCAGAAAGTTGCTACGCCGCTGTTTTGTGATAGCAAGGGGGCTCTTGGGATGGCCAGAAACGCTGTGCTTCATGGGCTGAACAAGCACATGCGTATCAAGTGGCACTGGCTGCGTAAGGAGGTGAAGAGGGGGACGGTGAATCCGATCTACATCAAGACTCACCAGCAGCCAGCAGACTTTCTCACCAAGAGGCTTGCGGATGAGCCTCATTGGCGTTGTGTGCGCATGAGTGGAATGAGCATGAACTAGCATGGAATGACGGGGATGCAGCCGGCAGGCTGAGGGGGAGTGTGTTGGGTGCAAATGCACATTGCACGACATCCTGCCGTCTGTTTGTACGAGTATGCGTGTGCGAATGCATTTGCGTGTGAATGGTGTGTTCGTGTGTTTGTTTGCTTTAGCATTTTTCGCTTGATGCATTTGCAGGTACTCGCGCAATGTGCGCTTCGGCACAACATTGTACGCGCTATGAACAGTGCAAGCAGAAAGGACGAGCTCGCAAAGGAACCCAAGATGGAAGCTTTGCAGTTCGGTTGAGTTGATTGCGCAGATTCAGTTCTATCCAACTCGAAATTGTACTGTTTTGTTTGGTTAACTATAGTGTAGCAGGGAAGGCACTATAGGGGTACAATTTAGGTGAAGGTTGGATGTTGTTTGTCTATATCTGCATGCTACAAGGCCAGGGGAAACCAGCGGAACCAGCATTTGGTTGGTTGGGCAAAGACAAAACAGGTTCTGTTTTTAGAACCTGAACCTGGTTGTTGTTTTCCCAGGTTGGAAAAAACAGAACCAGAGGTTGTTTACCAACCTACCACCTGCTATTTTGTCCAGCCAGGTTGGTTCTGTTGCTTGGAATTATTTGGGATCATCCCTGGTTGTTCCCAGGTTGATTCCCAAGGTCCTTGCTAGCTAGAACTATTTAATCCTTCTCTGTTTGTACCTGAATATAGTCAAATTGATTCAAGCGAATTCCTTCCTCGCTGGAATTTCGTTTCTACGCTATTCGACGGCGGAATGCTACCCGAGTCAACGCTAGTATGCTAGCACTCCAACGCTAGGCAAACGCTGTCCGAGCCATAACTTAGTAATGGCAGAACTTTTTGCGAGGCAACTTAGCTCATTTTAAAGCTCTTGGAGCGAGATTCGATATAGCGAATTCTCAGCTTAATCCGACCGACGGTCTGCACGGCACGCTGCGCGACGTTCAAGGTGCTCTTGCTGTTTTGACTAAGTCCTTCTTGATCCCTCTCTCTACAAACTCGGACCCGAGGATAGGGGCTGGTCTTGTACCAGGCACCCAGGGACCCTTGGAGGTGACCCCGAGGAGAGGTTTTAAGTTTGATTAAGTCCTAATAGCTTGAGTTTATTAGGCCCTTACACCAACACTGCGTTTAAGGGAGCGGATGGCAAGCCGGTGGTGCTGCACGACGTTCTCTTCGTCCCCGACCTGAAGGCCAACCTTATCTCCCTCCGTAAGCTTGGCAAGGCTGGGGTGAACACCAACACGGATGGGGCACGCACTTATAAGGGGAAGCTGGGCAATCGGGTGCTTTGGGATCTGCACGAGAGCAAGGACGTGTACAGATCTATGTGGCAGCTGCCGGCCCTGGCATGGTGGGGGGCAGGCTGGAGAGGGGTCTGCATCCCAGGGGGAGTGCAATGCCGTTGGAGGGGTTGGTGTGAAAGTGTCGGCCAGATCTGGGGAGACAGATTGGGCAACGGCACACCGGCGCTTAGGGCATGTGGCAATGCCTTTGCTGAAGCAGCTGGAGAAGGATGGAGCCGTTAAGGGTCTGAAGCTGAACGGACAGCCACCCGATGACAACTGTGAAATCTGTTTGCTTTCAAAGTTCACCCGTTTCCCTTTCCATAGTGTGGCTGGCAGGAGCAAGAAGCCTTTGGAGCTGGTCCACATGGACTTGGTGGGGCCGCTGCCGGTGCAAGGGCACAAGGGGGAGCGGTATTTTCTTACAATTGTGGATGACTGGAGCAGGCTGATGTGGGCGTATCCGCTGAAGCAGAAGGACCACGCCGCCTCCACGATACGGGACGATTGGCTGCCATTCGTGGAGAAGCAGGCGGAGTGTGTAGTGAAGCGGATTAGGACAGACCGGGGTGGTGAGTTCCTTGGAGCTGAAATGACGGCCTGGCTCAAGAAGCAGGGCATCCAGAGAGAGCTGACCACGGCTTATACCCCACAGTCCAATGGTGTAGCAGAACGGGCAAACCGGACCATTCTGGAGACAGCTAGGGCGCTGCTCATAGAATCTGGGCTGAGCAATTCTATGTGGCCTCATGCTGTCCGGCACGCCACTGTCGCTAGGAACAGGGTGCTCACCAAGGTTGGGGATGACTCGTGGGTGCCGTTGGAGAGGTGGCTTGGGAGGAAGCCGCCGGTGGACATGCTGAGGGTGTTCGGTTGCATGGCAGTCGCCCACGTCCCCAAGACCTACCGCAGTAAGTTGGGGGCGAGTGCAATCTGGTGTGTGCATTTGGGGCTGGCTGCTGAGAGCAAGGGATGGCTGCTGTGGGAACCATCCAAGGGTGTGTTGTTTGACAGCAGGGATGTGAAATTCATTGAGGGCATGATGTATGGGAGCTGGGAGAAACAGCCGGAGGCAAGGGTGTCCCAGCAGATGGAGCAGATCACCATGCAGCTGGACCTGACTCCTAATGTGTGGGAGGAGGGAGAGGAGGCAGCTGCTGGAAATGGTGATGGAGAGAAGGTACAGGAGGCATCTGCTGGTGGAGAAAATGGTGTGGAAACTGGCGGCAGCACTAGTGGAGCTGCTGGACCCGAGGGAGGAGAGAAGCAGCAGGGAAAAACTAAGAAGCCGAAGGGTGTCGTTATGAAGGGATGGGAGACACCCGTCTCCAGGCCAGGACGTACCCGTATGGCTACTAAGAAGCTGACTGCAGGAACTGATGCAGCAGAGCAGCAGCTAGGGACCGAAGAGGCATTGCTGATTCTACCTCATGGCTATGACCCGGATGAGGAGGATGAGCCTGCGTACTGTTTTCTTGCCCCTGCACCAGAGGAACCAGCTAGCATGGAGGAGGCATTAGCTGGACCAGATAGGGACAAGTGGCTGGCTTCTAGGGATGCTGAGTACCAGAGTCTGCTGGAGAATAGGACATGGGATCTGGTGGTGCTGCCTGATGGGAAGAAAGCGATACAATGCAAGTGGGTGCTGAGGATCAAGACCGATGACAAGGGGCAGGTCACCATCTACAAGAGTAGGCTGGTGGCGAAGGGGTTTATGCAGAAGGAGAAGCAGGACTTCAACGAGATCTTTGCTCCCACTGCCAAACCCCCTACCCTCCGTGTCTTGTTGGCAGATGCAGCTGTTAGTGGGAAATTCATCATTCAGATGGATATTTCAACGGCATTCCTGAATGGGATTTTAGAGGAGGATGTGTACATGACGCAGCCGCCTGGGTATGAGGATGGTACGGGCAGGGTGTGCAAGCTCAACAAGTCCATCTACGGCTTGAAGCAGGCGCCACGCTGCTGGTACCAGAAGTTGGCAGCTGTTTTAGAGGAGATGGGATTCAGGACCAGCAGCTGTGATGAGAGCCTCTTTCTCAAGGGCGAGGGGGAGAAGCTGGTGCTGTTTCTGGTCTATGTGGACGACATTCTTCTCTTCAGCAGCAGCATGAAGGAGATCCAGAAAGTGCAGCAGCAACTGATGGAAAACTTCAAGTGCAAGAACCTTGGGGAGGTAAAGTACTACCTCGGGATGCACGTGGAGAGGGATCCAGATCACAGGTGGTTGAAGCTGCACCAGGAGAAGTTCATCAAGGAGCTGGGGGAGAAGTATGGGATTGAGAATGAGCGCAAGGTTGCAACTCCCCTGCCAGCAGAATTCAAGCTTGTGAAGGCTGCAGAGGATGAAGGGGTTGAAGCTGAAGAGCAGCAGCAATTTCAGTCCTTGGTGGGCAGCCTCTTGTACGCAGCAGTTCACACGAGGCCCGACATCTCTTTCTCGGTTGGGCAGCTGGCTAGGGTGGTGCAGAATCCATCAGAGGAGCAGGTGGATGCAGCTGAGCGTGTGGTGAAGTACCTGAACTCTCACCCAAGCATTGGAGTTCAATACTCCGCATCTGCACAGGTGAAGCAGAAAGGGGTGGAGGTGCTGAAAGAGAAGGGGGAGAGGCTTGGAGAAGGCAAGCTATTTCTCACTTGCTTTACCGATGCTACGTGGGCTTCTGAGAAGGAGGATTCCTCATCTGTGGGAGGATACATCTGCGTAGTTGGGGGAGGACCTGTTAGTTGGAGGTCCAAGAAGCAGACGGAGACGGCACTCTCTTCCGTAGAATCAGAGTACATGGCGATGTTCCATGGGGTGAAGGAGGTGATTTGGCTGAGGAGGCTGTTAGAGGAGATTGGCCAGGAGCAGAAAGTTGCTACGCCGCTGTTTTGTGATAGCAAGGGGGCTCTTGGGATGGCCAGAAACGCTGTGCTTCATGGGCTGAACAAGCACATGCGTATCAAGTGGCACTGGCTGCGTAAGGAGGTGAAGAGGGGGACGGTGCATCCGATCTACATCAAGACTCACCAGCAGCCAGCAGACTTTCTCACCAAGAGGCTTGCGGATGAGCCTCATTGGCGTTGTGTGCGCATGAGTGGAATGAGCATGAACTAGCATGGAATGACGGGGATGCAGCCGGCAGGCTGAGGGGGAGTGTGTTGGGTGCAAATGCACATTGCACGACATCCTGCCGTCTGTTTGTACGAGTATGCGTGTGCGAATGCATTTGCGTGTGAATGGTGTGTTCGTGTGTTTGTTTGCTTTCGCATTTTTCGCTTGATGCATTTGCAGGTACTCGCGCAATGTGCGCTTCGGCACAACATTGTATGCGCTATGAACAGTGCAAGCAGAAAGGACGAGCTCGCAAAGGAACCCAAGATGGAAGCTTTGCAGTTCGGTTGAGTTGATTGCGCAGATTCAGTTCTATCCAACTCGGAATTGTACTGTTTTGTTTGGTTAACTATAGTGTAGCAGGGAAGGCACTATAGGGGTACAATTTAGGTGAAGGTTGGATGTTGTTTGTCTGTATCTGCATGCTACAAGGCCAGGGGAAACCAGCGGAACCAGCATTTGGCTGGTTGGGCAAAGACAAAACAGGTTCTGTTTTTAGAACCTGAACCTGGTTGTTGTTTTCCCAGGTTGGAAAAACAGAACCAGAGGTTGTTTACCAACCTACCACCTGCTATTTTGTCCAGCCAGGTTGGTTCTGTTGCTTGGAATTATTTGGGATCATCCCTGGTTGTTCCCAGGTTGATTCCCAAGGTCCTTGCTAGCTAGAACTATTTAATCATTCTCTGTTTGTACCTGAATATAGTCAAATTGATTCAAGCGAATTCCTTCCTCGCTGGAATTTCGTTTCTGCGCTATTCGACGGCGGAATGCTACCCGAGTCAACGCTAGTATGCTAGCACTCCAACGCTAGGCAAACGCTGTCCGAGCCATAACTTAGTAATGGCAGAACTTTTCGCGAGGCAACTTGGCTCATTTTAAAGCTCTTGGAGCGAGCTTCGATATAGCGAATTCTCAGCTTAATCCGACCGACGGTCTGCACGGCACGCTGCGCGACGTTCAAGGTATCAGAATCACTAGGCAAGAATGGTGCATTGAATGGAAGAATTGGGTACAAGTAGCAAACCCTAGTTGGGGTTGTACCCCATATTGGCTACCCCACTACAGCCTACAAGCATAATATAGTTTAACACACCCCCATAGGCAAAGTGGGGGAGAACAAAGGGTCACAAGACCAGTCCAGCAAAGCAAAGCAAAGCCCAGGGTGGATCACAACGTCACCACACTCCGAGCACAAGCAAAGGCCACAAGGCCAGTTCACATGCAGTGCTAGATATAGTACAAGACAAGCAACAAGATATATATAAAGTACAGTACAAAGAATGTCAAGCAGTGAGCAAGTGAGGAAACGTGGACACAAGGCCTAAAGAAGTACAGTGCCGCTGATGGTCACTAGGCGGGAGCGCCTTGGTGAAGATATCAGCAGTGTTGGCCTTCGAGTCCACGTACACAAGCCGAAGCTGACCGCGCTGCTGAAGCTCTCGAGCAAGAAAGTAGCGAAGAGCAATATGCTTCGTCCTGTGCTCCAGTCTGTGCTCCTGACACAAGGCAAGAGCCGCCTTGTTGTCACCATACAGAACTGGAGGAGAACTAGGCCGCTCTCCCAAGTCAGTCAGCAGGTAGGTGAGCCAGCGTAACTCCTGTGCAGCCATGGCTGTGGCGTAGATCTCAGCCTCACAACTAGAGCCGAGAACAGAGGAAGAGCGGGTGGACCGCCACGAGACAGAACCTGAGCCAAGGCTGAAGGTGTAACCCTGTGACGACCGCTGCGTAGCTAGGTCGTCCACCCAAGAGGCGTCCGAGTGACCAGTGAGGACAACTCTGTCGCGTCCTCCAAGCACCAGCCCCATGCCTGATGTACTGCACAGGTAACGCAGCACCCTCTTAGCAGCCTCCCAGTGCTCTCGCCTGTGTCTCCCAGGCGCAACGTAACGAGCAAGGATGCTAAGAGGGTACGCGAGGTCAGGTCGCGTGCAAGTCATCAGGTACATGAGGCAGCCTACAAGCTCTGGGTACGGGCCACTCGGCTCTACGGACTCGTCCGAAGGTGGAGCTGAGAGCGAGTGGCTGGTAGCCAGAGGTGTGGCCTGTGGTGAGGAGAACTGGAAGCCGAAGCGCTGAAGGACCTGCTGCACCATGTGTGACTGAGTCAGGGTGATGGTGCGGCGAGCTCTGTCCCGGGTGATCTGCAAGCCAAGGTAGCTACGCAGTTCACCCAGGTCAGTGCAGGTGTGTCTCTTCTGCAGCTCCGACTTCACACGAGCGAGTGCCTCAGTGTCAGCAGTAGCAAAGACCAAGTCGTCGACGTACACGAGGATGTAGAACGGCGGCAGCGACGTGTCTGTGCGCAGAAACAGCGACGGGTCAGCAGTAGACGGCGCGAACCCAAGAGCCGCAAGAGTAGTCCTCAGTGTGTCGTGCCACTCACGTGGCGCCTGGCGGAGACCGTAGACTGGCCGGCGGAGACTCCACTGGGTACCAGGGGGAAACGACCCAGTAAAGCCAGGTGGGCGGCGCAGCCAGATCTCCTCGTGCAGGCTGCCCTGCAGGAAAGCTGTGCTGAAGTCAAGAGAGTGAAGCTCGTAGTCACGCTGAGCAGCAACGTGCAGCAGAACCCGAAGAGTGGTCATCTTCGGGGTGGGGGAGAAGGTCTGGAAGAAGTCGACCCCCTGACGCTGACTGAAGCCTCTAGCAACGTAACGAGCCTTGAAGACAGGCGGAGAACCTGGCGGCCGCTTCACCCTGAAAATCCACATGCCATCGACGATGTTCGCCCCAGGAGGGGGAACCTCGTCGACGTAGGTGCCTGTGGACTTCCAGGATGCCATCTCTGCGTCCATGGCTGTCTGCCACTGAGAGGAGTAGGGACCCGAGATCGCCTCTGCGTAGGTGCGCGGAGTGGGGATGTCTACTGCATCCGGGTCTCCCTCAGGGGCAAGCAACCAGGCCACGAGATGAGGTACAGCAGCCGCAAGTGAGTCAAAGTCCTCCTGCCTGTCCTCAAGGACGTCCGTGCCAAGAGCACACTCACCCCCGACGGACGGAGGACAGACAGACGCAGACTCTGACTCAGCGACAAGGCTAGCAGCGTAGTCTAGACGACAGGCAGCAGCAAAGTCAACCAACTCAGCGACCAGAGCAGACGCAGACGAGGACTCAAAGGTGGGGTCAGTGACAACAGTAGCAAGGAGACGCGTGACTGTAGGGTGCTCAGCGCGATACCGGTCAGACTCAGGGTCCGGAACGGCAGGCAAAGAGGACGCAGGAGGAGACGGTAGAGGGACACGCCGAGGAGCAGTAGAGGGACGCAGAGTCATGTAGTGAGTGCCTGGGACAGGAGGAGGACGCTCACGACGGACACGACGACCAGTGCGAGCAGTGCGAACAGGCGACGCAGGACGAGACTCAGGCTCACGACGCTCTGTAAGACCTCCTGTGGGACCAGCGTAAGGAGAGGGAGCAGGGAGAGGCGAGGCAGGCGGTAACTGTGACTGCGGCTGGACAGGCGGAGGACACTCTACAGAGGGAGGAGGACAAGGAGGAGGAGCCTGCCCAAGAACCTGCTGAAGGAGCGGTACGAAGTACGGTCGCGGCCGCGCAGCGTCTCCAGAAGCAGAAGGGACTCCAGCGTCCGGGTCCACAGCACCAGCAGCAGCTCCACCGGCCGGGTCCCCAGCTCCAGCAGCAGCTCCACCGTCCGACTCCTCAGCACCAGCAGCAGCGCCACCCCCAGAGTCGGCAGCTCCAACTCCGCTAGCACCGCCAGCGCCAGAGTCCCCAGCTCCAGCAGCTCCAGTCGCAGTGCTCCCAGAACAGCCAGTCCCGGCAGCTCCAGTACCCCCAGTACGAGCACCCCCAGGACGAGCAGCTCCAGCACCCCAAACTCCAGCCGAGCCACTAGGACGGCGAAAGCGTCGGACGTACCAGTCGCGAAGCTGCTGCGGTGTGAGAGACTGCTCAGCACCCCGAACCGGAGCACCCCCAGACGCAGTAACCCGAGGCTCCGTAGGCTCAGTAGCAGCACCCCCAGGCTCAGTACCCGCAGGCTCAGTACCCGCAGGCTCAGCACCCCCAGTCGCAGCACCCCCAGGCTCAGCACCCCCAGGCCTCGCACCCGCAGGCTCAGCACCCCTAGGCGCAGCACCCCCAGGCTCCGTACTCTCAGGCACCGTACCCTCAGCTCCAGCACCCTCAGTCCCAGCACCTGCAGCCCCAGCACCCCCAGGCCCAGCACCCCCAGGCTCAGCACCCCCAGGCTCAGCACTCCCAGCAGCACCACCCGCAGCAGCACCTGAGTCACCTGTGACCTCGACAGGCTCAGCGACGGGAGGAGGGTCTACCTGAGAGACACCTGAAGGAGCAGGACCCTGAGGGGGAAGGGGGTCTAGCGGAGGGGGACCAGGAGCAAGGAAAAGTGGCGGGGGAGGGAGGGGGGCAGTGCGGTAGGGGAAGAGACGGTAAAAGGGGACCGACTCGTCAAAGGTGACATCCTGAGAGGCGAAGACCCGGCGCGAGGTGGGGTGGTAAAACTGCCAGCCAGGCGCGTCAGGGACAAAGCCAAGGAAGACACAGGGAAGCGTGCGGGAGGAGAGCTTGTCCGCGGACGTATCGCGGACAAGGGCACGAGCACCCCACACCCGGAAGCGCGACGCATCGCCAACCTCCCCCGTCCAACGCAGTGTGGGCGAGGTCTCCGGCAAGGAGACACGGGGCCAGAGGTTGAGCTGATGCGCGGCGTACCGGACAGCAAACGGCCACAGAAAATGGGGAGCCGCCGCGTGGACCAAGGAGGTACGAGCGACCTCCATGACCAGGCCAATGCGACGCTCAGCAACCCCATTCTGCTGTGGGGAGTCCGGAAGCGTGAAGGTCTGCTCGATGCCCTCCGCCTGACAGAAGGTCCTCAAGAGGTCGGAGGAAAACTCACCACCTCTGTCAGAGTGCAGACGCAGGACAGGAAGATCCGTCCGGAAACGGCGGCGGAGCTGGAGACGAACCGTGCGGATCCAAGGGATCAGAACAGCAGGGACCTCACCCTTGGTGCGCAAGGGGAAGACCGTGGTGTAACGCGAGTAGTCGTCGACAACCAGCAAAAAATACCGCTCACCGCCCTGACCACGAACGCGGGCTGGGCCCCACACGTCCAGGTGGAGGGTCTCCAGAGGAGCCTCTGTCGGGGGGAACGAGGAGGAGTGAGGAGCGGCGCGCTGCCGCCCCTCGACGCAAGGAAGGCAAGGCGGCGCAGGCGAGGCAGGGAGGGGAGGGAGGGACCTGGGAAGACCGGACACAAGGAGGCGACGGTGCATGCCACGAAGGCGTGGCAAGGAGGGGTGACCCAGGCGGTGGTGCCAGAGAAGAGTCTGGTGCGACAGGGAACGACACTCACAGGTGTGGGCCACCAGACCTGACTCAGACACCTGACCGACAGCAGCTACCTGGGGAGACGCAGTGGTCAGTGTGTAGAGACTCGACCCCGGCCGACGGGTGAACGTGGCCAGGTGACGGCCGGTCCTGGAGCACGTGCAGATCGCCACACGCTGTCCGCCAGGGGTAAAGGTGTCAACCCACTGATCCTGGAGGACAGCGTTGCTCACCAGGTTCGTCGAGAACGAGGGGAGGTGGAAACCCGACAACGAGCCAGACGGAACCGCCGGACAAGGGAGGACAGTGGTAGACTGGGCAAGGACTGGGCCCCCAGAGGGGTCAGCCAAGGAGACTGGGACCGGTGCAGGAAGCGGTGTGAGCTCAGTACTGTCACGAAAGAAGCAACGGGAAGCACCTGAGTCAAGGGTGAAGGTGTGACAGGCCTCAGCCGGTGCGGTACCTGAGAGAGCAGTCTCTGTGGGTGCTGTACCTGAGAGAGCAGACTCGAAACCAGCCGGGACAGCACTGGAGGGAGCAAGTACAGGGGGCACCATACCAGAGAGAGCAGACTCACTAGTACCCAGGGCAGCGGGCTCTATACCTGGGTCAGGCGGCACACACAAGTAACAGTCTCCCTCGGCACTAACAGTCAATGCATACATGGCAGCAATAATAGCATCGTAGTCAAGAGCAAAGACATCAACACCAGCCCTCATGAGCTCAGCCCAGCGGGGGCGCTCAACATCCGCACCCATCTCCTCACGCCAAGCGTCGTCAAGGCGGGAGAAGCAACGGTACGGGGTGTGGAACCTCCCACACGTCTGTCCCTTGCGGTCACCTGTGCGAATGACATAAGAACAGCGGGCACTGGCCCCCGACGTCCCACGCTGAGCAAGCCACTCACGAAGCTGCTGGGTCGTCTGGGGACGCTGCTGCTGCTGGGAGCTCTGGCCCGAGCCAGTGCCTCCACTCCGACCTCCGCCGCCACCACTACCACCGCTCCGACCGCCACCGCCACCACCGCCACCACCGCCACCGCCGCCACCGCCGCCGCCGCCACTACTGCCACTGCTCCCTCCGCCGCCCCCGTCTCCACCACCGACCCCACTCCCACCAGCGCTCCCGCCACCGCTCCCTCCAGCACCGCCTCCCCCCCCACCTCCCCCACCTCCTCCCCCACCAGCGCCACCACCACCACTTTTGCCCCCCTTGCCCTTGCCGGTGCGGCGCCTCCCACCAGGAGTAGAAGCAGCGCCAACAGACTCAGCACCAAGGAAGTCAACAGCAGCAGCAGCAGCGTAGGAGGGAGCGAGGGGAGAGGGAGAACACCCCTCAAAGATGGGGGTGCGAGGAGCGCCACGAGCAGCACCGACAGCCACAATGCTCTTTTCGGCCGCGAGCAGGTGCTCCTCTAGGAGGGCGACTGTGAGCTCAGTGGGACAGCGAGCAAGGAAGTGGTCTCGAACTGAGCGGAGGGTGTCAGGGAGACGGGTGACTATGAAGTGGAGTGTCCAGTACAGTGGAGGGGGGTTCTTAGCGCAGAACTCGGTGGGAAGGGCGGCACGCAGGCGAGCATCACTAGTGCGAAGGTGGGTGATAAGATCGGCGACTGTAGTAAAGGTGGACAGATCGGGGAACAGGTACGGCAGCATGAGGCGGCTAAGCTCGGCTGTGGCAGGCGAGGAGTAGCGAGCGACGACAGCGTCGTACAGGGCCTTAGCGGATTTGCAGTCGCCAAAATGCTCTAGCTCAGCTAACGGCAGGTGACTGCGAATGGCTAGGCGAGCAGCTGCGTCACGAGTCTGCCAGTGGGAACGAACACTAAGCTCAGCTGTGGCAGGAGGGGCAGGCGCAGCACCAGACGCGTAGTCATAGAGCGACACATGCTCCTTGCTATCGCTCAGGAGAAACAGCTGCAGGTCATCTAGCCAAGCGGTGAAACGCACAGGGCGGCCCTCAGCATCGAACGACAGCACGCGAATGGAAGCCATAGCGACAGTGTGACAGAGTAACGCAAGCTGCCGCAGCAGGGGAAGACGACTGTGCACGAATAGAGAGCAGCGGGCGAGGCTGGCGCTACGGGCAGGCGGCGCTGCAAGCGGTCAGTGCGACGGGAGGGCGACGCTGCGAGCGGGCAGCGCGGCGGACGGGCCGGGAAGCGGGCAGCGCGGCGGGCAGGCGGCGCTGCAAGCGGGCAGCACGGTGGGCGGGCGACGCTGCGAAGCGGGCAGCGGGCGGGCGGGCGGGCTGCGAAGCGGGCAGCGGGGCGAGCGGGCTGCGAAGCGGGCAGCGAGCGGGCGGGCGGGCTGCGAAGTGGGCGGGCCGCGAAGCGGGCAGCGGGGCGAGCGGGCTGCGAGGCGGGCGGGCCGCGAAGCGGGCAGCGAGCGGGCGGGCGGGCTGCGAAGTGGCGGGCCGCGAAGCGGGCAGCGAGCGAGCGGGCTGCGAAGCGGGCGGGCCGCGAAGCGGGCAGCGAGCGAGCGGGCAGCGAGCGGGCGGGCTGCTAAGCGGGCGGGCCGCGAAGCGGGCAGCGAGCGGGCGGGCGGGCTGCGTAGCGAGCGGGCCGCGAAGCGGGCAGCGAGCGGGCGGGCGGGCTGCGAGCGGGCGGCTCGGCGAGGGGCGCGCGAGGGCGCTAGTAAGGGGCGCGCGAGGGCGCTAGCAAGGGGCGCGCGAGGGCGCTAGCAAAGGGGCGCGCGAGGGCGCTAACGAGAGGGCGCGCGAGGGCGCTAACGAGGGCGCACGAGGGCGCTACGAGGCTAGGGAACGGGGTAGCGTGGTAACCGCATGCGAGCGGTGGTGGGCCCTAAAAAAAACGATCGGTAGGTCCTAGGGACCTCCTGCTCTGAATACCATATCAGAATCACTAGGCAAGAATGGTGCATTGAATGGAAGAATTGGGTACAAGTAGCAAACCCTAGTTGGGGTTGTACCCCATATTGGCTACCCCACTACAGCCTACAAGCATAATATAGTTTAACACAAGGTACTCTTGCTGTTTTGACTAAGTCCTTCTTGATCCCTCTCTCTACAAACTCGGACCCGAGGATAGGGGCTGGTCTTGTACCAGGCACCCAGGGACCCTTGGAGGTGACCCCGAGGAGAGGTTTTAAGTTTGATTAAGTCCTAATAGTTTGAGTTTATTAGGCCCTTACACCAACACCAAGGACTGAAATTGCTGCTGCTCCTCAGCTTCAACCCCTTCATCCTCTGCAGCCTTCACAAGCTTGAATTCTGCTGGCAGGGGAGTTGCAACCTTGCGCTCATTCTCAATCCCACACTTCTCCCCCAGCTCCTTGATGAACCTATCTTGGTGCAGCTTCAACCACCTGTGATCCAGATCCCTCTCCACGTGCATCCCAAGGTAGTACTTTACCTCCCCAAGGTTCTTGCACTTGAAGTTCTCCATCAGCTGCTGCTGCACTTTCTGGATCTCCTTCATGCTGCTGCTGAAGAGAAGAATGTCGTCCACGTAGACCAGAAACATCACCAGCTCCTCCCCCTCCCCCTTAAAAAAGAGCCTCTCATCACAGCTGCTGGTCTTGAACCCTATCTCTGAACCCTAACTTCTGATACCAGCAGCGCGGCGCCTGCTTCAAGCCGTAGATGGGCTTTTTCAGCTTGCACACCCCGCCCGTACCATCCTCATACCCAGGCGGTTGCGTCATCAACACCTCTTACTCTAAAATCCCGTTGAGGAATGCCGTTGATATATCCATCTGGATAATGAATTTCCCACTAACGGCTGCATCTGCCAACAAGACACGAAGGGTAGGGGGTTTGGCAGTGGGAGCAAAGATCTCATTGAAGTCCCGCTTCTCCTTCTGCATAAACCCCTTAGATGGTGACCTGCCCCTTGTCGTCAGTCTTGATCCTTAGCACCCACTTGCATTGTACCGCTTTCTTTCCCTCAGGCAGCACCACTAGTTCCCAAGTCCCATTTTCCATCAGGCTCTGGTACTCAGCATCCCTAGAAGCCAGCCACTTGTCCCTATCTGGTCCAGCTAATGCCTCCTCCATGCTAGCTGGTTCCTCTGGTGCAGGGGCAAGAAAACAGTACGCAGGCTCATCCTCCTCATCCGAGTCATAGCCATGAGGTAGAAACATCAATGCCTCCTCGGTCCCTAGCTGCTGCTCTGCTGCATCAGCTCCTGCAGTCAGCTTCATCGTTGCCATGCGGGTACGTCCTGGCCTAGAGACGGGTGTCTCCCATCCCTTCATCACAACACCCTTTGGCTTCCTCCTTGATGGTAGCTTAGGAACCTTTGTTTTCCCCTGCTGCTGCTCTCCTCCCTCGGATCCAGCAGCTCCACTAGTGCTACCACTAGTCTCCACATCACCTCCTCCACCAGCAGGTGCCTCCTGCACCTTCTCTTTATCACCACCCTCTGCAGCTGCCTCCTCTCCCTCCTCCCGCACACTAGGAGTCAGGTCCAGCTGCATGGTGATCTGCTCCATCTCCTGTGATATCTTGGCCTCTGGCTGTTGCTTCCAGCCCCCATACATCAGGCCCTCAATGAATTTCACATCCCTGCTGTCAAACAACACACCCTTGGATGGTTCCCACAGCAGCCATCCCTTGCTCTCAGCAGCCAGCCCCAAATGCACACACCAGATTGCACTTGCCTTCAACTTACTGCGGTAGGTCTTGTGGATGTGGCCGACTGCCATGCAGCCAAAAACCCTCAGCATATCCACCGGCGGCTTCCTCCCAAGCCACCTCTCCAACGGCACCCATGAGTCATCCCCAACCTTGGTGAGTACCCTGTTCCTAGCGACGGTGGTATGCCGAACAGCATGGGGCCACATCGAGTTGCTCAGCCCAGATTCTATGAGCAGCGCCCTAGCTGTCTCCAGGATTGTCCGGTTCGCCCGTTCTGCTACGCCGTTCGACTGTGGGGTGTGTGCCGTGGTCAGCTTCCTCTGGATGCCCTGCTTCTTGAGCCAAGCCGTCATCTCAGCTCCAAGGAACTCACCACCCTGGTCTGTCCTAATCCGCTTCACCACACACTCCGCTTGCTTCTCCACGAACGGCAGCCAATCGTCCCGAATCGTGGAGGCGGCGTGGTCTTTCTGCTTCAGCGGATACGCCCACATTAGCCTGCTCCAGTCATCCACTATGGTTAGGAAATACCGCTCCCCCTTATGCCCTTGCACCGGCAGCGGCCCCACCAAGTCCATGTGGACCAGCTCCAACGGCTTCTTGCTCCTGCCAGCCACACTATGGAAGGGGAAACGGGTGAACTTTGAAAGGAGGCAAATTTCACAGTTATCATTCGGTGGTTGTCCGTTCAGCTTCAAGCCCTTAACGGCTCCATCCTTCTCCAGCTGCTTCAGCAAAGGCATTGCCACATGCCCCAAACGTCGGTGTGCCGTTGCCCAATCCGTCTCCCCAGATCTGGCCGACACTTTCACACCAACCCCTCCTGTTGGTGTAAAGGCCTAATAAACTCAAGCTATTAGGACTTAATCAAACTTAAAACCTCTCCTCGGGGTCACCTCCAAGGGTCCCTGGGTGCCTGGTACAAGACCAGCCCCTATCCTCGGGTCCGAGTTTGTAGAGAGAGGGATCAAGAAGGACTTAGTCAAAACAGCAAGAGTACCTTGAACGTCGCGCAGCGTGCCGTGCAGACCGTCGGTCGGATTAAGCTGAGAATTCGCTATATCGAAGCTCGCTCCAAGAGCTTTAAAATGAGCCAAGTTGCCTCGCGAAAAGTTCTGCCATTACTAAGTTATGGCTCGGACAGCGTTTGCCTAGCGTTGGAGTGCTAGCATACTAGCGTTGACTCGGGTAGCATTCCGCCGTCGAATAGCGCAGAAACGAAATTCCAGCGAGGAAGGAATTCGCTTGAATCAATTTGACTATGCTCAGGTACAAACAGAGAAGGATTAAATAGTTCTAGCTAGCAAGGACCTTGGGAATCAACCTGGGAACAACCAGGGATGATCCCAAATAATTCCAAGCAACAGAACCAACCTGGCTGGACAAAATAGCAGGTGGTAGGTTGGTAAACAACCTCTGGTTCTGTTTTTCCAACCTGGGAAAACAACAACCAGGTTCAGGTTCTAAAAACAGAACCTGTTTTGTCTTTGCCCAACCAGCCAAATGCTGGTTCCGCTGGTTTCCCCTGGCCTTGTAGCATGCAGATACAGACAAACAACATCCAACCTTCACCTAAATTGTACCCCTATAGTGCCTTCCCTGCTACACTATAGTTAACCAAACAAAACAGTACAATTCCGAGTTGGATAGAACTGAATCTGCGCAATCAACTCAACCGAACTGCAAAGCTTCCATCTTGGGTTCCTTTGCGAGCTCGTCCTTCCTGCTTGCACTGTTCATAGCGCATACAATGTTGTGCCAAAGCGCACATTGCGCGAGTACCTGCAAATGCATCAAGCGAAAAAATGCGAAAGCAAACAAACACACGAACACACCATTCACACGCAAATGCATTCGCACACGCATACTCGTACAAACAGACGGCAGGATGTCGTGCAATGTGCATTTGCACCCAACACACTCCCCCTCAGCCTGCCGGCTGCATCCCCGTCATTCCATGCTAGTTCATGCTCATTCCACTCATGCGCACACAACGCCAATGAGGCTCATCCGCAAGCCTCTTGGTGAGAAAGTCTGCTGGCTGCTGGTGAGTCTTGATGTAGATCGGATGCACCGTCCCCCTCTTCACCTCCTTACGCAGCCAGTGCCACTTGATACGCATGTGCTTGTTCAGCCCATGAAGCACAGCGTTTCTGGCCATCCCAAGAGCCCCCTTGCTATCACAAAACAGCGGCGTAGCAACTTTCTGCTCCTGGCCAATCTCCTCTAACAGCCTCCTCAGCCAAATCACCTCCTTCACCCCATGGAACATCGCCATGTACTCTGATTCTACGGAAGAGAGTGCCGTCTCCGTCTGCTTCTTGGACCTCCAACTAACAGGTCCTCCCCCAACTACGCAGATGTATCCTCCCACAGATGAGGAATCCTCCTTCTCAGAAGCCCACGTAGCATCGGTAAAGCAAGTGAGAAATAGCTTGCCTTCTCCAAGCCTCTCCCCCTTCTCTTTCAGCACCTCCACCCCTTTCTGCTTCACCTGTGCAGATGCGGAGTATTGAACTCCAATGCTTGGGTGAGAGTTCAGGTACTTCACCACACGCTCAGCTGCATCCACCTGCTCCTCTGATGGATTCTGCACCACCCTAGCCAGCTGCCCAACCGAGAAAGAGATGTCGGGCCTCGTGTGAACTGCTGCGTACAAGAGGCTGCCCACCAAGGACTGAAATTGCTGCTGCTCTTCAGCTTCAACCCCTTCATCCTCTGCAGCCTTCACAAGCTTGAATTCTGCTGGCAGGGGAGTTGCAACCTTGCGCTCATTCTCAATCCCATACTTCTCCCCCAGCTCCTTGATGAACTTCTCCTGGTGCAGCTTCAACCACCTGTGATCTGGATCCCTCTCCACGTGCATCCCGAGGTAGTACTTTACCTCCCCAAGGTTCTTGCACTTGAAGTTTTCCATCAGTTGCTGCTGCACTTTCTGGATCTCCTTCATGCTGCTGCTGAAGAGAAGAATGTCGTCCACATAGACCAGAAACAGCACCAGCTTCTCCCCCTCGCCCTTGAGAAAGAGGCTCTCATCACAGCTGCTGGTCCTGAATCCCATCTCCTCTAAAACAGCTGCCAACTTCTGGTACCAGCAGCGTGGCGCCTGCTTCAAGCCGTAGATGGACTTGTTGAGCTTGCACACCCTGCCCGTACCATCCTCATACCCAGGCGGCTGCGTCATGTACACATCCTCCTCTAAAATCCCATTCAGGAATGCCGTTGAAATATCCATCTGAATGATGAATTTCCCACTAACAGCTGCATCTGCCAACAAGACACGGAGGGTAGGAGGTTTGGCAGTGGGAGCAAAGATCTCGTTGAAGTCCTGCTTCTCCTTCTGCATAAACCCCTTCGCCACCAGCCTACTCTTGTAGATGGTGACCTGCCCCTTGTCATCGGTCTTGATCCTCAGCACCCACTTGCATTGTATCGCTTTCTTCCCATCAGGCAGCACCACCAGATCCCATGTCCTATTCTCCAGCAGACTCTGGTACTCAGCATCCCTAGAAGCCAGCCACTTGTCCCTATCTGGTCCAGCTAATGCCTCCTCCATGCTAGCTGGTTCCTCTGGTGCAGGGGCAAGAAAACAGTACGCAGGCTCATCCTCCTCATCCGGGTCATAGCCATGAGGTAGAATCAGCAATGCCTCTTCGGTCCCTAGCTGCTGCTCTGCTGCATCAGTTCCTGCAGTCAGCTTCTTAGTAGCCATACGGGTACGTCCTGGCCTGGAGACGGGTGTCTCCCATCCCTTCATAACGACACCCTTCGGCTTCTTAGTTTTTCCCTGCTGCTTCTCTCCTCCCTCGGGTCCAGCAGCTCCACTAGTGCTGCCGCCAGTTTCCACACCATTTTCTCCACCAGCAGATGCCTCCTGTACCTTCTCTCCATCACCATTTCCAGCAGCTGCCTCCTCTCCCTCCTCCCACACACTAGGAGTCAGGTCCAGCTGCATGGTGATCTGCTCCATCTGCTGGGACACCCTTGCCTCCGGCTGTTTCTCCCAGCTCCCATACATCATGCCCTCAATGAATTTCACATCCCTGCTGTCAAACAACACACCCTTGGATGGTTCCCACAGCAGCCATCCCTTGCTCTCAGCAGCCAGCCCCAAATGCACACACCAGATTGCACTCGCCCCCAACTTACTGCGGTAGGTCTTGGGGACGTGGGCGACTGCCATGCAACCGAACACCCTCAGCATGTCCACCGGCGGCTTCCTCCCAAGCCACCTCTCCAACGGCACCCACGAGTCATCCCCAACCTTGGTGAGCACCCTGTTCCTAGCGACAGTGGCGTGCCGGACAGCATGAGGCCACATAGAATTGCTCAGCCCAGATTCTATGAGCAGCGCCCTAGCTGTCTCCAGAATGGTCCGGTTTGCCCGTTCTGCTACACCATTGGACTGTGGGGTATAAGCCGTGGTCAGCTCTCTCTGGATGCCCTGCTTCTTGAGCCAGGCCGTCATTTCAGCTCCAAGGAACTCACCACCCCGGTCTGTCCTAATCCGCTTCACTACACACTCCGCCTGCTTCTCCACGAATGGCAGCCAATCGTCCCGTATCGTGGAGGCGGCGTGGTCCTTCTGCTTCAGCGGATACGCCCACATCAGCCTGCTCCAGTCATCCACAATTGTAAGAAAATACCGCTCCCCCTTGTGCCCTTGCACCGGCAGCGGCCCCACCAAGTCCATGTGGACCAGCTCCAAAGGCTTCTTGCTCCTGCCAGCCACACTATGGAAAGGGAAACGGGTGAACTTTGAAAGCAAACAGATTTCACAGTTGTCATCGGGTGGCTGTCCGTTCAGCTTCAGACCCTTAACGGCTCCATCCTTCTCCAGCTGCTTCAGCAAAGGCATTGCCACATGCCCTAAGCGCCGGTGTGCCGTTGCCCAATCTGTCTCCCCAGATCTGGCCGACACTTTCACACCAACCCCTCCAACGGCATTGCACTCCCCCTGGGATGCAGACCCCTCTCCAGCCTGCCCCCCACCATGCCACGCCAGGGCCGGCAGCTGCCACATAGATCTGTACACGTCCTTGCTCTCGTGCAGATCCCAAAGCACCCGATTGCCCAGCTTCCCCTTATAAGTGCGTGCCCCATCCGTGTTGGTGTTCACCCCAGCCTTGCCAAGCTTACGGAGGGAGATAAGGTTGGCCTTCAGGTCGGGGACGAAGAGAACGTCGTGCAGCACCACCGGCTTGCCATCCGCTCCCTTAAACGCAGCTCGTCCCGCACCAGCCACCTTCAACATGTGTCCAGAGGCGGAGCACACTTCATTGATCGGTGCAGCTCGTACTTCGTCCAGCAGGTCCTTGCGCGGCGTCATCGTCCAAGCAGCGCCTGTGTCCAACACCCAATAGTCTAGGGGGTGCAGCTCTGCTCCAACTTTGGCAGAGGCGTCTCCTTGCTCCCCCTTGTCTCCCACATGGAAGAATTGGCCCGCGGTGCGCTCCTTCTTCTTCTCCGCACCGCCGTTGCCCTTCGGGTTGTTGTCGGACGAATCAGCGACCATGTTGGCGCCGTTTTTCTGGTTCCTCCGCGCGCCGCCATCCTGGTGACGATTCTGGGGGGTCCATCCATCGGGTTTCTTATAGCACAAAAACCAGGGGTGCCCTTCCTTCTCACAATACCAGCAACTCCCTTTCATTTTGCCACCAGCACCCGACTTGCCCCCACGTCCAGATTTCGCACCGCGACCCCAACCGGTACCTCCTTGTTGGTCGTTGGAGTCGTCGTCTTTCTTTGCACCGCGTCCAGCACCACCGAAGCCACGTCCTCTGCCACGTCGGCTCCCTTGCATCCCGTAGCCGCTGCTGCCGTCGTCTCCACCCCTCAGTTGGCGGCGACGGAAGTCCTCCTCCAGAATCTTCGTCCGCACCCACTCGAGCGTCCACAAGCTCTGGTTCTGCGGCAGGCTCAATCCGCTCGTAAATTGAAGCCACGATTCTGGCAGCAGCGAGAGCATCTTCAAGCACTTGGTCTGCTCCGAGTAGGTGATTCCCGCGGTCGCCAACTTCGCGTAGAGGTCGCGCATCTTGTCCAGGACTGGTTGCACCGGCTCTCCCTCGCTCAGGCGCAACGCGGACAGCTCCCTCTCCAGCATCAACGTTGCGACAACGGAGGTCGGGGCGTGCAGCTCCTTCAACACGGTCCACGCCTTCGGACCGCATTCAACCTCCGGCAGCAGGTGCATGACGTGGTGACGCTGGTTCAGCTCCAAACTCTGCGACATCAAATAGTAGCCAGCCGAGGAGCGCTCGTCCCAATCTTCCTGCAGCGTGGGGTCACTCGGTCTAGGCTCCTCCCCAATCATTAGTTTCAGCAAACCGATCTGACGGAAATATAATTGCATTTTCCAGGCCCAATCATCATAGCCCTCACCATTGAACTTCTCAACGGTGAAATTCTTCAGCACCTCCTTGACAAGCGAGCCCTGGTTTGTTCGCGCTCCCCTTGGCGCTGAAAGACCAGAATCTTGGCTGCCGCTACGATCTTGGGCTGAAGATTCACCAGCTCCCGCCGAGGTGTTGCACGCCATAGCTACCTATAACGAGGATCACTATAACGCAGCTCTGATACCAGCTTGTTGGTGTAATGGCCTAATAAACTCAAGCTATTAGGACTTAATCAAACTTAAAACCTCTCCTCGGGGTCACCTCCAAGGGTCCCTGGGTGCCTGGTACAAGACCAGCCCCTATCCTCGGGTCCGAGTTTGTAGAGAGAGGGATCAAGAAGGACTTAGTCAAAACAGTAAGAGTACCTTGAACGTCGCGCAGCGTGCCGTGCAGACCGTCGATCGGATTAAGCTGAGAATTCGCTATATCGAAGCTCGCTCCAAGAGCTTTAAAATGAGCCAAGTTGCCTCGCGAAAAGTTCTGCCATTACTAAGTTATGGCTCGGACAGCGTTTGCCTAGCATTGGAGTGCTAGCATACTAGCGTTGACTCGGGTAGCATTCCGCCGTCGAATAGCGCAGAAACGAAATTCCAGCGAGGAAGGAATTCGCTTGAATCAATTTGACTATGCTCAGGTACAAACAGAGAATCATTAAATAGTTCTAGCTAGCAAGGACCTTGGGAATCAACCTAGGAACAACCAGGGATGATCCCAAATAATTCCAAGCAACAGAACCAACCTGGCTGGACAAAATAGCAAGTGGTAGGTTGGTAAACAACCTCTGGTTCTGTTTTTCCAACCTGGGAAAACAACAACCAGGTTCAGGTTCTAAAAACAGAACCTGTTTTGTCTTTGCCCAACCAGCCAAATGCTGGTTCCGCTGGTTTCCCCTGGCCTTGTAGCATGCAGATACAGACAAACAACATCCAACCTTCACCTAAATTGTACCCCTATAGTGCCTTCCCTGCTACACTATAGTTAACCAAACAAAACAGTACAATTCCGAGTTGGATAGAACTGAATCTGCGCAATCAACTCAACCGAACTGCAAAGCTTCCATCTTGGGTTCCTTTGCGAGCTCGTCCTTCCTGCTTGCACTGTTCATAGCGCATACAATGTTGTGCCAAAGCGCACATTGCGCGAGTACCTGCAAATGCATCAAGCGAAAAAATGCGAAAGCAAACAAACACACGAACACACCATTCACACGCAAATGCATTCGCACACGCATACTCGTACAAACAGACGGCAGGATGTCGTGCAATGTGCATTTGCACCCAACACGGTCCTCCAACGGCGTTGCACTCCCCCTGGGATGCAGACCCCTCTCCAACCTGTCCCCCCGCCGTGCCACGCCAACGCCGGCAGCTGCCACATAGATCTGTACATGTCCTTGCTCTCGTGCAGATCCCAAAGCACCCGATTTCCCAGCGAAGTGCGAGCCCCATCCGTGCTGGCGTTCACCCCTGCCTTGCCAAGCTTACGGAGGGAGATAAGGTTGGCCTTCAGGTCGGGGACGAGGAGAACGTCGTGCAGCACCACCGGCTTGCCATCCGCTCCCTTAAACGCAGCTCGTCCTGCACCAGCCACCTTCAACATGTGTCCAGAGGCAGAGCACACCTCGTTAATCGGTGCAGCGCGTACGTCGTCCAGCAGGTCCTTGCGCGGCGTCATCGTCCAAGCAGCGCCTGTGTCCAACACCCAATAGTCCAGGGGGTGCAGCTCTGCTCCAACCTTAGCAGATGCGTCTCCTTGCTCCCCCTTGTCTCCCACATGAAAGAATTGGCCCGCAGTGCGCTCCTTCTTCTTCTCTGCACCGCCGTTGCCCTTCGGGTTGTTGTCGGACGAATCAGCGACCATGTTGGCACCGTTTTTCTGGTTCCTCCGCGCGCCGCCATCCTGGTGACGATTCTGGGGGGTCCATCCATCGGGTTTCTTATAGCACAAAAACCAGGGGTGCCCTTCCTTCTCACAATACCAGCAACTCCCTTTCATTTTGCCACCAGCACCCGACTTGCCCCCACGTCCAGATTTCGCACCGCGACCCCAACCGGTACCTCCTTGTTGGTCGTTGGAGTCGTCGTCTTTCTTTGCACCGCGTCCAGCACCACCGAAGCCATGTCCTCTGCCACGTCGGCTCCCTTAAATCCTGTTGCCGCTGCTGCCGTCGTCTCCACCCCTCAGTTGGCGGCGACGAAAGTCCTCCTCCAGAATCTTCGTCCGCACCCATTCGAGCGTCCACAAGCTCTGGTTCTGCGGCAGGCTCAATCCGCTCGTGAATTGGAGTCACGATTCCGGCAGCAGCGAGAGCATCTTCAGGCACTTGGTCTGCTCCGGGTAGGTGATTCCCGCGATCGCCAGCTTCGCGTAGAGATGACGCATTGCACCGACTCTTTCTTGCTCAAGCGCAACGCAAACAGCTCCCTCTCCATCATGAGCGTCGCGGCGACGGAGGTAGGCGCACGCAGCTCCTTCAATTCGATCCACGCCTTCAGTCCGCACTCAACCTACGGCAGCAGGTGCATGATGTGATGATGCTGGTTCAGCTCCAAACTCTGCGACATCAAATAGTAGCCAGCCGAGGCGCGCGTGTCCCAATATTCCTGACGGGCAGGGTCACTCGGTCTAGGCTCCTCCCCAATCATTAGTTTCAGCAAACCGATCTGACGGAAATACTGTTGCAAATTTTCCAGGCCCAATCATTATAGCCCTCACCATTGAACTTCTCGACGGTGAAGTTTTTCAGCACCTCCTTGATCAGCGAGCCCTGGCTTGTTCGCGCTCCCCTTGGCGCCGAAACACCAGAATCTTGGCTGCCGCTACGATCTTGGGCTGAAGATTCACCAGCTCCCACCGAGGTGTTGCCCGCCATAGCTACCTTTAACGAGGATCACTATAACGCAGCTCTGATACCAGCTTGTTGGTGTAAGGGCCTAATAAACTCAAGCTACTAAGACGCAATTCAAACTTATTAGGCCCTGACACCAATACTTTGTACCAACCATATGAGTACGTAGCGTGCCTACTCTTGGTACCAACTATATGGGTAAGTAACGCACCTACTCTTGGTACCAACCATATGGGTAAGTATTGAACTTACTCTTTGTACCAACCATATGGGTAAGTAACGTGCTTACTCTTGGTACTGACAATATGAGTAAGTAATTTGCTTACTATTTATACCAGCCATTTGGGTGGTAACGCACTTGTTGGATGCACGTCATTCTGCGTGCATCTCATCCTAATGTCCTGCCGAGTGCTCGCACTATGTGTGGTTGCATTATTTGCATAAGCATATGTTATTGTGCATGGCTGTTAGATTCTATCATCTCCGTGTTTTTCTCCTAGTCTACATTCTTTACCATGCAGGAGAAATCCAGAGCTTTCCAACGATACCAAGATCGCCTTATTCCGACCAAGATCGCCCAAGTTACAAGATTTCCAAGTTTTGGGAATTCTATCTCATTTTGAGATATTAACTATATTGGGTGATTTTGGGTCATTACTATAAAGGGATCTTTGGTTGGGTGGTTAGGAAGGCAACTTTGACTTTTGGATTGGGGTGGCGAGAAATTTCTAGCATTGTTTGCAAATGTTGCAACACCTAAGCAAAATCCAACTAAATTGGATTTTGCATGTGACACCTCAAGGACCTCATGATGAGGGTTGCATCCTTGCTGCTAGGAAGGTTCCTACCATCCTTCCCTAGCTCTTGGAGAACCCCTTCCCTCTCATGGTTCTCTTGGAGGTCCCCAACTCCAACCTTTCTATGCTTCATGCTTGTACTTCCTCCATCATTCTAGTCATGCAGCAGCTAGACGTTTTCGATTGGTTCTCACTCTCTAGACCATCTTTTAAGAGATTGAAATTGGAGATGGTAGCTGAGCCTATGGCGCAACATCCTACCGAGCGGATTTGCGTTTAGTTGAGTAATGAACAAAGTGACGGATCCTGAACAACAGCACTTACTATTAGTATCAACCATATAAGTACATAACGCGCTTACTCTTGGTACGAACCACATGAGTAGGTAACGCACTTACTCTTTGTACCAACCAAATGCATAACGAAGCTCATACGGAAGCTAAAATGCTCATAATCCTCCCCTGTAAACTTCTCAATGGAGAAGACTTTCATAGGATCCACAGATATTGGAGAAGAGGGTAGCACAGGGGTAGTTGGTTAGTGAGTTCCCACTCCACCACCAACTACTCTCCCTTGCTCTCCAGCCTCTCCATCACCAGCCATCGCATTAGCACCTCTGGAGTCCGTCTCAGCCATCACAGGTTTTTAGGCACGGTGTAATCTTGAAGAAAACGCTTGGACATGATTCTGCCAGAAATTTCATTTTTACGAAAAATGCCAACGCGGAAAGCACACTTTGGACGCGATTCAACCACCAACCATTCGCGAGCTGAGCTACAATAGAATGGTCTCACTCGTCAACATTGATTGAGAATCGATAACTATTCGTCGCTTCAAAGTCGACCACCCGCTCTGATACCACTTGTTGCACAAAATCTGGTAACTTTGAAGACTTACGACGAACTCAAATCTCAACTAAACGCAAATATGCTCAGTAAGATTACACGGGCTGGTCTTAGCTACCATTTGCAAGTTGAATCACTTTATTTTATGGTCTATGGAGTGAGAACGAACCAAAAACGTATATCTGCTGCTTCCAATATGTGAGGATCTCGGATCGAGCTCAGAAAAGAGGGTTTGAATTGAATCACCTGGGTACAACACGAGGCTATACATAGGCTCGACACAAGGGGCAGTAACCAGGTGTTACGCGAAGGTTCCGAGGGTCGCGAAGCGTCCCGAACAGACCCTTCCCGAATTCGGTAGAAGGCAATTTGGTGGCAACCGAATAGCCCAGAATTCGGTGTACGCAACCTAGCTCGGTGCTATAACTATAATAAAATATAGGAAAGCACCTAGCCTAGGAAATCAAGCAATTCATGCATGCATAAAATAAACCTAAGCTAGTAATTTCGTAATAAAGTAAAAGCACGTATGCATAGCTTGCATAAGTCGTCGTACTCTCACACGTCCCCCCCTCAAAGTTGGGTGGCGTGAGATACACCCTGCTTGACAAGATAGTCCTTGAGTGCATTGCCCATATCAGCAGCTATGGAAGTGACCCATCTTGGAGAACTATCAATTACTACGAGGATGGAATCATGCCCTCGTGAGGTCGAAGGAAGTCCCGTGATGAAGTCGAGGCTAACGACCTGCAATGGCAGCTCCGGTACGGGTAGAGGTTGCAGAAACCCAACTTTCTTCTGCTTGCTACTCTTCATTCGCTGCCACGTGCCGCAAGAGGTGACGAACTGCTGCACGTCTGCTGCCATCCGGGGCCAGTAGTAATACTTCGCTATTCCCGCTAACGTCTTGTTGCTCCCGAAATGTCCCGCGTATGGTACGTCATGAAACTCCTCCAATAGGATCTGCCGTAGCGGGGCGTAATTCGGTACCCAAATCTTTCCTGAACCCTTCCTTACCGCTAAGTCTTTTTCCCACCGTAACAGCTTCTGTTTCTTTGCCGTTGCTATCTCAGCGTCCACAGAGTACCCATACTGGAATAGACCCTTGAGCAGAGGGTTCATTCCGTCGAGCTGGATGCCTGCTACATGACCGGGGCGGCTCAATGCGTCTGCCTTGTTGTGTAGCCCAGGTTTGTAGTAGATAATGGGTCTCCAAGAAATCCACCCACCGCACCTGTCGTTGTGAGAGCGTCGGCTGCGACTTCAGGTATTTGAGGCTGCAGTGGTCAGTGTAAACTGTGGTCTTGGCTCCCTCTAAGTAACACCTCCACGCCTTGAAGGCTACGACTATGGCTAAGGCTTCCTTGTCGTGAATGGGGTAGTTCAGTTCTGCTCCGTGTAGCTTCTTACTGAGGTAGGCGATAGGCAGAAAGCTGTGTCCATGGTCTTGCATCAGTACTGCTCCGACTGCCTGGTCACTAGCGTCTGCTTCAACTACGTAGTCTTTGTCTGGGTCCGGTAGGATGAGTACTGGCGCTGTGGTTAGTGCTGTCTGTAGCTGTTCCATGGCTTGCTAATGAGGAGTATCCCATTTGAGGGGCGTATCTTTTTCAGTAGGCCTGTCAGTGGCGCTGCTATCTTACCGTACTGCGGCACAATCCTGTTGTAGTAGTTGGCGAAGCCGAGGAACTGCTGCAACTCTTTCACGTTCTCCGGAACTTTCCACTTCTTAACGGCTTCGATTTTCCGCGGGTCCACGTGTACGCCCTCGGCACTCACCATGTGCCCGAGAAACTGCACCTTCTTTAGTGCGAAGTCGCTCTTCGACAGCTTCACGTAGAACTTATTTTTCCGTATGATTTCGAACACCTTCCGCAGATGCTCCACGTGCTCCTTCATGTTCTTGGAGTAGATAAGGATATCGTCCAGGTACACTACTATGCACTCGTCCAGCAGGGGCCGTAGGATATGGTTCATCTCTGCCTGGAACGTCGCTGGTGCGTTGCATAATATGTCCAAATGAAATTGTGTCAATAACGAGCTGATGAAACGTGATAAAAATAATTAGGATCAGGTGATGCATACCTCGAAGGTTGCATTTCACGGATTGCCGATTTTGTGAACAAATGTAAATCATGTGCAAGAATCATACTTATCGTTTGTTGACGCTGCAAATACCTTATCGTTGTGCGCATCGATGTCAGCTTTTCTGTAGAAGATATGTTGCAACCCTAGTAACCCATCGCATGGTTTGTTCAAAGAGGTAAGAAATGCGATGTCATCAGTTGTCTGATTACCTTCTCGCAAACGATTGAGACGCTCCACAAACGCGAAATCTTCCTTTTGTCGCATAATCATCGTAAGCTCAACCATTTGAAACGTTTTCCATACATTACCTTTGACGGTTGTATCGTCTAACGATGTCTCCGCAAAACAATATTGATCTGCGACATGTGATAGCTGAAACAAATCCCCAACGAGAATCATATGTAGCCCACCAAATGTTGAATGTTGTGCACCTTGTAGTTCTCTTAATCGCCAGTCTAACCATCGAAACATATGCTTTTCAAGCATTGAGACTTCATCGACAATTACAACCTTCACATCGCCAAAGAGTGCATGAGTCCATGGCTGAGTGAGCATCTGAGTGCATGAGGGAAGGGTGAGAGCATGGTGAATGGAAGTGTGAGTTCGTGCGACAGTGAATGGGTGAGAGCGTGCCTAAGTGCAAGGATGAGTGGGTGATCGAGTGTGAGTAATGGCTGATTGCGAGAATGAGTGCGTAATTGAGTATGTGGATGACTGCGCGAGTGCATCCTGTTGGGTGCAAATGCACATTGCACGACATCCTGCCGTCTGTTTGTACGAGTATGCGTGTGCGAATGCATTTGCGTGTGAATGGTGTGTTCGTGTGTTTGTTTGCTTTCGCATTTTTCGCTTGATGCATTTGCAGGTACTCGCGCAATGTGCGCTTCGGCACAACATTGTACGCGCTATGAACAGTGCAAGCAGAAAGGACGAGCTCGCAAAGGAACCCAAGATGGAAGCTTTGCGGTTCGGTTGAGTTGATTGTGCAGATTCAGTTCTATCCAACTCGGAATTGTACTGTTTTGTTTGGTTAACTATAGTGTAGCAGGGAAGGCACTATAGGGGTACAATTTAGGTGAAGGTTGGATGTTGTTTGTCTGTATCTGCATGCTACAAGGCCAGGGGAAACCAGCGGAACCAGCATTTGGCTGGTTGGGCAAAGACAAAACAGGTTCTGTTTTTAGAACCTGAACCTGGTTGTTGTTTTCCCAGGTTGGAAAAACAGAACCAGAGGTTGTTTACCAACCTACCACCTGCTATTTTGTCCAGCCAGGTTGGTTCTGTTGCTTGGAATTATTCGGGATCATCCCTGGTTGTTCCCAGGTTGATTCCCAAGGTCCTTGCTAGCTAGAACTATTTAATCCTTCTCTGTTTGTACCTGAACATAGTCAAATTGATTCAAGCGAATTCCTTCCTCGCTGGAATTTCATTTCTACGCGGTTCGACAGCGGAATGCTACCCGAGTCAACGCTAGTATGCTAGCACTCCAACGCTAGGCAAACGCTGTCCGAGCCAGAACTTAGTAATGGCAGAACTTTTCGCGAGGCAACTTGGCTCATTTTAAAGCTCTTGGAGCGAGCTTCGATATAGCGAATTCTCAGCTTAATCCGATCGACGGTCTGCACGGCACGCTGCGCGACGTTCAAGGTACTCTTGCTGTTTTGACTAAGTCCTTCTTGATCCCTCTCTCTACAAACTCGGACCCGAGGATAGGGGCTGGTCTTATACCAGGCACCCAGGGACCCTTGGAGGTGACCCCGAGGAGAGGTTTTAAGTTTGATTAAGTCCTAATAGCTTGAGTTTATTAGGCCCTTACACCAACACATCCGTGTGTGAGTGCTTGAATGCATGGTTGGGTGCATGGGTGTGTGAGCAAGAGGGTGAATGACTTAAAGCGCTGCTGGGTGAGTGCGTAGCTGAGTGTGAGAGTCAATGCGTGACTGAGCAAATGAGTGCGTGGCTGAGCAAGTGAGTGCGTGGCTGATTGCAAAGGCGAGCTACCGAGTGAGTATGGGAGTGAGTGCGTAAGTGCGAGGGTGAGTGCATGGTTGAGTGCAAGATGAGTGAATGGCTGAGCGTGTGAGGGAAGGTGTGCCAATATACGTGAGGGATGGTGTGCCAAATTGCGTGAGGCAAGGCATGCCAAAGTGTGTGAGGGAAGGCGTGCCAAAGTGCGTGAAGGAAGGCATGCCGTAGTGCGTGAGGGATTTCGTGCCAAAGTGCGTGGGGGAAGGCGTGCCAAAGTGCGTGAGGGAAGGCATGCCAAAGTGCGTGGAGGAAGGCGTGTCAAAGTGCGTGAGCCAAAGTGCGTGAGGGAAGGCATGCCAAAGTGCATGATCCAAAGTGCGTGAGGGAAGGTGTGCCAAAATGCGTGAACCAAAGTGCGTGAGGGAAGGCGTGCCAAAGTGCGCGAGGGAAGGCATGCCAAAGTGCGTGATGGAAGGCGTGCAGAAGTGCATGGGTGAATGCTTAGGTGAATGAGTGTTGAGCCGAGTGCGTGGCTGAGTGAGTGAGTGAGTTCGTGGGTGATTGGAAAGGTGAGTAAGAGGGTGAATGCGTGAGTAGGTGCTTGAACGGGATGGTAAATGCGAGGGTGAGTGCGCGAGTCAGTGTGTGGCTGAGTGCAAGAGTTAACGTAAGTGTATAGTTGAGTGAGGGGGCAATCACGTGATCGAGTGTATGAGTGAGTGTGTGGGTGGGTATGGGGGTCGGTGTTTGAGTGATGGAAAGGGTGAATGTATGGTTGAGTGAGTGAGCGTGCGCGCTTTGTGAGTGCGAGGGTGAGTTACCAGGTGAGTGCGAGTGTGTGTGCATGACTAATTGCTTGTTTGAGTGCTTGGCTGTGGGAAGCAACGATAATGAGCTTGTGTGTACACTATCACTTCTATGATTCCATTCTCATTTTTGGTTCCTTTTTTTTCGTGTTCTTTTCGCCCCACTTTTGCTTCCCAATGGCAGTGATTATTGTGGCTATTCGTATGAAAGACGTTAAGTTTCGTGTCTTTCGCACAACATTTTTTCAAGATAACAACTTCATCCTCAAGCTTAATCTTCACAGGCGAGATTGCTGCTGGTGAGTTTGAAAAGCCATATCGTTTGATTAAGGTGAACATCGAATCTGATGGCAATTGTTTGTATCAAAGCATGTTCATGTACCTTTACAATACACAAAATAGGTATCAAGAAGTTAAACTTGCAGTGCTGCTTCATGTTGTTGATGATTGGGCTAATTCCGATTATCTGTATCCTGATCAAGCAAGTGTTGCACATGAGCACGAATTTAGAACCGCTGAAGAAACTTACTTCCTGTTTCACCCGATCGTGTTTGGGGGTCTATCAATGAGGTGAATGCGTTAGCTAAGGTGTTCAACACTACATCAATCACCTAGCTAAATACGACCCATTTTGTTGCTCGTTTTACTCCCGATCAAGGTACGTCGTCCGAGCGAGTGATGCATTTGCATTTTGAGAACAAGAGAAGCAACGGTCATGAGAAGCAAGGGACATGAGAAGCAAGGGACATGAGAACAGGGACATGAAACGCAAGGGACATGTCAAGTGATGGACATGTCAGGTGAGAGACATGAGAGGCGAGCGACGTGTGAAGCGAGGAATATGAGAGACGAGGAACATGTGAAGGCAAGGTTCGCGGCAACAAGGAACAATTCATAAGGTTGGGTGTAGAGATGCTTACGAGGCTGGGATCAATAGCAAGCGCGGCAAGGGAGAGTGAGAGCAACAACGGGCCTTAGAAGATAAGGGGCACTTCACGAAAGCTCTGCAGCAAGAGACGGATGACCAAACGAAGGGGATAGGATGGATGGGAGATGGGAGTGGATAACATGAGCAGCTTTACTAGTAGTAAAGCCCGTGGGCACTTGAAGCGCAAACAAGATGGTCCGACCTAGTATAGGGGCATGAGAGCCACCAACGATCAAAGCACCAAGGCGCCAGATTTCATGGCACCAAGGCGCAATCTTTCAAGGCGCCATGGCGCCAGCGAACAAGGTGCCATGGCGCCAGCGAACAAGGAGCCAGCGAACAAGGCGCCATGGCGCCTGCGAACAAGGCACCATAGCGCCTGCGAACAAGGCGCCATGGCGCCTGCGAACAAGGCGCCATGGCGCCAGCAAACAAGGCGCCATGGCGCCAGCGAACAAGGGGCCATGGCGCCACCGAACAAGGCGCCAAGGCGCCAGCGAACAAGGCGCCATGGCGCCAGCGAACAAGGCGCCATGGCGCCAGCGAACAAGGCGCCATGGCGCCAAAGAACAAGGCGTCATGGCGTCAGCGAACAAGACGCCATGGCGCCAGAGAACAAGGCGCCATGGCGCCAGCGAACAAGGCGCCATGGCGCCAGCGAACAAGGCATCAGGCGTCAGCCTTCGAGGCGCCAAGCGCCCTGCTAAGGCTGATAGCACCTACCGGAGCAACTGATGAAGTGCGGCAGTGGGAGTAGAGACTATTGCTCTGTCAATGTTGAACAATCTTGCTAGAATCAAGGAACTTGTGATTAAAATCAAGAATCGAGAAGCAAGCAACTTGTGATTTACAGATGACTGAAACAAGAAATGCAGAAGCATTGCTTGAATGATGTTCTACTTCGATAATTCGAGTGGGCATCGAAAGAGCAAGAAAGATGCGCTTCTTGAAAAAAATGCGCTTCGGAACATGTGCAAGAAACATCATGCGATCTGGAGAAACACGAGGAAGTATACTAGGAACCAGCGCCAGCAATAACGCGGAGTCAGCATGTGTGCGCACGTGAAATCAGCTGACTCAGCTCCATTTCATGCGAAGTTTGTGCCAGCTTCAGAAAGTGGAAAACTAAACGCACGTTCCCCGTAATAGTAGAGTCGTAAATCTCTTATCTAATAGTACATGCTTATATTCTTCACTCAAAGTTCCACATGATTTATAGTGTGAGATAAAAACAAAAATACAATACATATGTAAAATAAAACTTAATGGAAAAAAAGCATTATATGCACAACTGCGTTGCATTTATCTTGAGTATGGTATTCATGACGCGGTAAAAATGGACAATTTATCGTCAGTTGCTACTGTACAGGTTGCTTACCATGTCTACAACGCAACCCTTACGACGTTCATCGTCGATCCTTGTTCTCTCTTGCTTGTGACTGGTCTTGTGACCTTAGGTTGCGTTTTGTTGCTTGGCATTCCCCACTTAGGCTATGGGGGTGTGTCAAATGTTATAGCCTCTAAAGGGTTATGCTATATGGGGTACAAACAGTTGGGATTAGGTATTTGTACCCCAACCCAATCAATCATACTAATTCTTGTTTTTTCAGTTCGTGAGATGTACTCTCTTATCATCATCTTGTTCTCTTTCAACCATTGTATAACAAGGTCACTACAGGACTTTATTCTCTCCTCCTAGATTCAGCAGGCTTATCCTATTCACTTGATCCTTCGGTTATATCAGCAACATCAAGCGTCTCTAATCTTCCACATCATGCATTATTCCACGCATATTACAATTCATCTACCAATAGGTACTTGTGATTAAAATCTATACATTCATAGGGAAACAAATTTCAGAGGCCGCATGCCAGGTGAATCCCTTCATACCCAACGTGCCAAGCTTTGCGATCACCATCCGTCCCTATGAATGGGGACGAAGCATACAAAATCGAAAGAATGGCAGGGGGGCGAAGTGGAGAAAGGCAGGGGCTAAGGGAGGTGAGAAGAAGGCAAGGAAGGGAGAGAAGGACAGGGGGATAGGGGGAGAAGGGCATGGGGAAAGGGAGAGCAGGACAGGGGGAAAAAGGGGAGAAGGACAGGGCGAAAGGGGGTTGAGAAGAAGGGACCGGAAGGGAGAGAAGGGCAAGGGGAAAGGGGGAGAACGGCATGGGGAAAGGGAGAGGACGGGGGGAAAAAGGGGAGAAGGACAGAGGGAAAGCGAGTTGTGGGCATGGGGAAAGGGAGAGGACAAGGGAAAAGGGGGAGAAGGACAGGGGGAAAGGGAGCTGAGAAGAAGGCAAGTAAAGGGAGAGAATGAGGGTGGAGAGCGGTAGAAGGGCACAAACGGAGAGAAGGACACGGGAAAAAAGGGAAGGAGAGGGGTAAAGGGCGTTGAGAAGAAGGGAACTGAAAGGAAGAGAAGGACACGGGGAAAGGGAGTGAACGGCATGGGGAAAGGGAGAGAAGGAAAGGGGGGAAAGGGCAGAAAGATAAGGGGGAAGGAGAGAAGGACAGGGGGATAGGGGGAAAATGGCATGGGGAACGGGAGAGTAGGAGGGGGAAAAAGGGGAGAAGGACAAGGGGAAAGGGGGTTGAGAAGAAGGGACTGGAAGGGAGAGAAGGACAAGGGGAACAGGGGAGTAGGACAGGGGGAAAGGAGGAAAGCGACAGGGGGGAAGGGAGCTGAGAGGAAGGGAACGGAAGGGAGAGAAGTACAGGGGGGAAGGGAGGGGAGGACAGGTGGAAAGGGGGAGAAGGACAGGGGGAAAGGAGGAGAAGGACAAGGGGAAAGGAGCTGAGAAGAACAGGAGGAAAGGGAGGGAATGACAGGGGGAAAGGGGGAGAAGGACAGGGGGGAAGGAGAAGAAGGACAGGGGAAAAGGAGCTTAGAATAACAAGAGGGAAGGGAGAGAAGGGCAGGGGGAAAGGGGGAGAAGGACAGGGGAAATGACTGAATAGTGGGAAAGTTGTGGGAACGGGAGAAAGGGAAAGGATTAGTTTAGGAATCGGGAATGAAGAGGCGTGAAACCAAAGGTGCGGCATATTTAGATGTGCCATGGGGGATGGTGGCAGGGGGGAATGCCCTGGAACAAACAAGGGGTGCAGCGATGGATGGGGAGTGCTTCACAGAGAGGGTTGGGTGAGGGGGCAAGGGGACGAATGGGTGCAGGGGGAAGCAGCGGGGGGGCCTGAATAGTGAATAGTGCTTTGACATGCCGTCACGTCAACCGCCACCGCCGCTTGCCATAGCTGCTCGGTATTGTCCCGCACCACCGTCGTCGCATCAGCCCGTGTTAGTCGCTGCTGCTTGGACAGGCATAGCGTGCTGGATGAGACATAACGGGGACGAGAAAGCGCAAATGTTCGAGCTAAACATCAAGAGAAGATGAACTACTCAAAATTACTCAAACTCCGCATTTTCTCACGACTTAACTAGGACAGGAATGGGATAGGACATGGGGGAGGAGAAAGCGACAAGGGGAATGGGATAGGACAGGGGAGGGACAGGAGAGGAGGGAAAGGGATGGCCAGGAGAAGGGTGAATGGTGGGACAGGATAGTGGGAACAAGAAGGGATGTGAGAGAGGGAAAAAAAGGGTTCAGGAAAGGGAAACGAGCAGGAAAAGCAGCGACGGTAGTGGGGGAAAATGGACGAATGGGGTCAAGGGGATGGATACGAGCAGGGTGAAGCAGTGGGTTGGGAGAGGTGAAAGGAGGGAAGGAGAAGAAAGGGAAGGAAAGATAGGGGGACAGGGCAGAAACGACAACGGGGAGGGTTAAGCATCAGGAAAACGAAAACGATGAAAGGAAGGGAAGGACTAAGGGGAAAAAGAGAGCATGATAGCGGGAAAGGGTAGGAAGGACATGGAGGAAAGGAGGGAAGGACAGGGGGAAAGAGACAGAAGGAGTAGGGGAATGGGAGAGAAGGACAGGGGCCTATAGGATGATCCCGCCTCGCCCGCCACTCGCTAACGCTCGACACCGCTCGCCACTGTCGCGCCGCTGCTCGCCACCGTCACGCGTGCAACTAGGCGTCGCATCTACGACCATGGCGTCTCGTGACCGATAGTCGCGCTCGACCCCAGGCGATGCTTGCCACAGTCGCACCCATTCCGACCATCGAAAGCTGCTCTTCCCACCCTTTCCCTGTCCTTCTCCCCCATTCCGGCCCTGTACACATTAGCGTGCCGTTTCTTGCCGCCATTGCGTTTGCCACACACATCCCTTGCCTTAGCCGCATCGCTTCCAATATCGTTCGCTAAGGCCGCTTGCCAGGTTTGGGCGCGAGATGCTTCGCCACCAACAGATGCTCCGCCCCGCTTCTCGCTAACGACACCCCGCTTCTCGCTAACGACACCCCGCTTCTCGCTAACGACACCCCGCTTCTCGCTAACGACACCCCGCTGCAAGCTAACGCCGCCCCGCTGCTAGCTACTGTCGTCAGTGGTGCTCACTATCGTCATTGCACTGCTGTCGCCATGCTGCTCGCAGCCGTCGCAACCCTGCTCGCTACCGTCGCCGCTCTGCTGCCTATCGTCGCCCGCAATGGTGCTAAAATCTTCTTTTATGCAGCGCGCGTTGACGATGATGCCACGCGTATTAATTTACGTGGTATCGCTTCTTCGACGAGCGACTCTGGAGTGGTGGCGACGCACCTTGGACACGGGGACCTCGACAGGTGTGACACATGCGGCAGACGGGACTTCAACGTCGGTTAATCAAGTGGCAGCACCGATATTCGGCGTGACCAAGATACGCACGTGGAAGGAGTGGGGCGCAGCCTTACGAGATCGCTTCGAGCACATATCCGGCTCGGAACAAGCTCGCACGAAGTTGCGTACCTGGTCGCAGTTGGCATCTGTCCAAGACTACACAGCGTCATTCATGGCACTCGCCGACCAAGTGGACGATATGTCGGAGGCGGAGCGGTTGGATAAGTACGTCAGCGGCCTTAAATATGAGATACAGTACGAGGTGCGCCGATGCCGCCCGACATCGTTCCTGGAAGCAGCACGGTTGGCAGAATCCACGGACGCGCTGATGCAATACGCGAGGTCGATTTTGGAAGAAACACGGACAGTGCGGATCGAATGCGGCGGCGATTTCCCGCGTCAACGCTGGATGGCTGCGACGTGCTGCTGGGACGTGATTGGCTGCGACGGCACAACCCCGCCATCAACTGGACAACAAAATCGTGCAGCATCAGCAAGCATGAGGGGCTAATTAAATTGCCTGCATGGACACCTGACTACATCCAAGCCCTGTGCGTGAAAGCCATCACTATTGCTCGTCACTTCAACCAAGGCGCGCAACTGTTCGCCGTATGTTTGCGCGAGTTGACAACCGACACCGAAGAAAAAGGACATCGAGTTTGTGCGCAGCTGTACCACCTAATTTAGCAGAGCTGATTCGACAGTACCCGGACATCTTCCCCGACGATCTACCACGTGGACTACCACCCGAACGCCCCGAGGACCACAAAATCCAGCTGGAGCCCGGCGCGCAGGCGACTGTTCGTACACAGTAGCGGTTGACCCAACCGGAACTCGAGGAGCTGCGACGACAAATTGAGGGACTTTTGGAGAAGGGGTTTATTCGACCCAGTACATCTCCCTTCGCAGCCCCGATCCTGTTCACACCGAAAATGGATGGCGGGCTTCGCATGTGTATCGACTATCGCGCGCTCAACCGGGTGCCCATCAAATCTCGCTACCCAATCCCACGCACCAACAAATATCCCGAATATGGCGGGGATAACCGGCCCGCTGACCGACCTGCTGCACAAGGACAGAAATTTTAAGTGGGGGGAGGAAGCTGAGGCGGCTTTTCAGGAGTTGAAGAATTTTCTCGTTTCCCCTCCGGTTTTGCGCATCGCCGACCCATCGAAACCGTTCGAAGTCGTCACCGACGCCTCAGATTTCGCCATCGGAGCTGTACTCCTCCAGGATTTCGGGAACGGGTTGCAGCCGATCACCTACGAATCACGCAAGCTGCAGGCAGTCGAGCGCAAGTACCCGATTCACGACAAGGAGATGCTCGCCATCATTATATACGCGTTCAAACTGTGGCGCTGCTACCTGGTGGGTGCTGACTGTTAAACTATATTATGCTTGTAGGCTGTAGTGGGGTAGCCAATATGGGGTACAACCCCAACTAGGGTTTGCTACTTGTACCCAATTCTTCCATTCAATGCACCATTCTTGCCTAGTGATTCTGATATGGTATTCAGAGCAGGAGGTCCCTAGGACCTACCGATCGTTTTTTTTAGGGCCCACCACCGCTCGCATGCGGTTACCACGCTACCCCGTTCCCTAGCCTCGTAGCGCCCTCGTGCGCCCTCGTTAGCGCCCTCGCGCGCACTCTCGTTAGCGCCCTCGCGCGCCCCTTTGCTAGCGCCCTCGCGCGCCCCTTGCTAGCGCCCTCGCGCGCCCCTTACTAGCGCCCTCGCGCGCCCCTCGCCGAGCCGCCCGCTCGCAGCCCGCCCGCCCGCTCGCTGCCCGCTTCGCGGCCCGCTCGCTACGCAGCCCGCCCGCCCGCTCGCTGCCCGCTTCGCGGCCCGCCCGCTTCGCAGCCCGCCCGCCCGCTCGCTGCCCGCTTCGCGGCCCGCTCCGCGGCCCGCCCGCTTCGCAGCCCGCTCGCTCGCTGCCCGCTTCGCGGCCCGCCACTTCGCAGCCCGCCCGCCCGCTCGCTGCCCGCTTCGCGGCCCGCCCGCCTCGCAGCCCGCTCGCCCCGCTGCCCGCTTCGCGGCCCGCCCACTTCGCAGCCCGCCCGCCCGCTCGCTGCCCACTTCGCGGCCCGCTCGACCCGCTGCCCGCTTCGCAGCCCGCCCGCCCGCCCGCTGCCCGCTTCGCAGCGTCGCCCGCCCACAGTGCTGCCCGCTTGCAGCGCCGCCTGCCCGCCGCGCTACCCGCTTCCCGGCCCGTCCGCCGCGCTGCCCGCTCGCAGCGTCGCCCTCCCGTCGCACTGACCGCTTGCAGCGCCGCCTGCCCGTAGCGCCAGCCTCGCCCGCTGCTCTCTATCCGTGCACAGTCGTCTTCCCCTGCTGCGGCAGCTTGCGTTACTCTGTCACACTGTCGCTATGGCTTCCATTCGCGTGCTGTCGTTCGATGCTGAGGGCCGCCCTGTGCGTTTCACCGCTTGGCTAGATGACCTGCAGCTGTTTCTCCTGAGCGATAGCAAGGAGCATGTGTCGCTCTATGACTACGCGTCTGGTGCTGCGCCTGCCCCTCCTGCCACAGCTGAGCTTAGTGTTCGTTCCCACTGGCAGACTCGTGACGCAGCTGCTCGCCTAGCCATTCGCAGTCACCTGCCGTTAGCTGAGCTAGAGCATTTTGGCGACTGCAAATCCGCTAAGGCCCTGTACGACGCTGTCGTCGCTCGCTACTCCTCGCCTGCCACAGCCGAGCTTAGCCGCCTCATGCTGCCGTACCTGTTCCCCGATCTGTCCACCTTTACTACAGTCGCCGATCTTATCACCCACCTTCGCACTAGTGATGCTCGCCTGCGTGCCGCCCTTCCCACCGAGTTCTGCGCTAAGAACCCCCCTCCACTGTACTGGACACTCCACTTCATAGTCACCCGTCTCCCTGACACCCTCCGCTCAGTTCGAGACCACTTCCTTGCTCGCTGTCCCACTGAGCTCACAGTCGCCCTCCTAGAGGAGCACCTGCTCGCGGCCGAAAAGAGCATTGTGGCTGTCGGTGCTGCTCGTGGCGCTCCTCGCACCCCCATCTTTGAGGGGTGTTCTCCCTCTCCCCTCGCTCCCTCCTACGCTGCTGCTGCTGCTGTTGACTTCCTTGGTGCTGAGTCTGTTGGCGCTGCTTCTACTCCTGGTGGGAGGCGCCGCACCGGCAAGGGCAAGGGGGGCAAAAGTGGTGGTGGTGGCGCTGGTGGGGGAGGAGGTGGGGGAGGTGGGGGGGGAGGCGGTGCTGGAGGGAGCGGTGGCGGGAGCGCTGGTGGGAGTGGGGTCGGTGGTGGAGACGGGGGCGGCGGAGGGAGCAGTGGCAGTAGTGGCGGCGGCGGCGGTGGCGGCGGTGGCGGTGGTGGCGGTGGTGGCGGTGGCGGTCGGAGCGGTGGTAGTGGTGGCGGCGGAGGTCGGAGTGGAGGCACTGGCTCGGGCCAGAGCTCCCAGCAGCAGCAGCGTCCCCAGACGACCCAGCAGCTTCGTGAGTGGCTTGCTCAGCGTGGGACGTCGGGGGCCAGTGCCCGCTGTTCTTATGTCATTCGCACAGGTGACCGCAAGGGACAGACGTGTGGGAGGTTCCACACCCCGTACCGTTGCTTCTCCCGCCTTGACGACGCTTGGCGTGAGGAGATGGGTGCGGATGTTGAGCGCCCCCGCTGGGCTGAGCTCATGAGGGCTGGTGTTGATGTCTTTGCTCTTGACTACGATGCTATTATTGCTGCCATGTATGCATTGACTGTTAGTGCCGAGGGAGACTGTTACTTGTGTGTGCCGCCTGACCCAGGTATAGAGCCCGCTGCCCTGGGTACTAGTGAGTCTGCTCTCTCTGGTATGGTGCCCCCTGTACTTGCTCCCTCCAGTGCTGTCCCGGCTGGTTTCGAGTCTGCTCTCTCAGGTACAGCACCCACAGAGACTGCTCTCTCAGGTACCGCACCGGCTGAGGCCTGTCACACCTTCACCCTTGACTCAGGTGCTTCCCGTTGCTTCTTTCGTGACAGTACTGAGCTCACACCGCTTCCTGCACCGGTCCCAGTCTCCTTGGCTGACCCCTCTGGGGGCCCAGTCCTTGCCCAGTCTACCACTGTCCTCCCTTGTCCGGCGGTTCCGTCTGGCTCGTTGTCGGGTTTCCACCTCCCCTCGTTCTCGACGAACCTGGTGAGCAACGCTGTCCTCCAGGATCAGTGGGTTGACACCTTTACCCCTGGCGGACAGCGTGTGGCGATCTGCACGTGCTCCAGGACCGGCCGTCACCTGGCCACGTTCACCCGTCGGCCGGGGTCGAGTCTCTACACACTGACCACTGCGTCTCCCCAGGTAGCTGCTGTCGGTCAGGTGTCTGAGTCAGGTCTGGTGGCCCACACCTGTGAGTGTCGTTCCCTGTCGCACCAGACTCTTCTCTGGCACCACCGCCTGGGTCACCCCTCCTTGCCACGCCTTCGTGGCATGCACCGTCGCCTCCTTGTGTCCGGTCTTCCCAGGTCCCTCCCTCCCCTCCCTGCCTCGCCTGCGCCGCCTTGCCTTCCTTGCGTCGAGGGGCGGCAGCGCGCCGCTCCTCACTCCTCCTCGTTCCCCCCGACAGAGGCTCCTCTGGAGACCCTCCACCTGGACGTGTGGGGCCCAGCCCGCGTTCGTGGTCAGGGCGGTGAGCGGTATTTTTTGCTGGTTGTCGACGACTACTCGCGTTACACCACGGTCTTCCCCTTGCGCACCAAGGGTGAGGTCCCTGCTGTTCTGATCCCTTGGATCCGCACGGTTCGTCTCCAGCTCCGCCGCCGTTTCCGGACGGATCTTCCTGTCCTGCGTCTGCACTCTGACAGAGGTGGTGAGTTTTCCTCCGACCTCTTGAGGACCTTCTGTCAGGCGGAGGGCATCGAGCAGACCTTCACGCTTCCGGACTCCCCACAGCAGAATGGGGTTGCTGAGCGTCGCATTGGCCTGGTCATGGAGGTCGCTCGTACCTCCTTGGTCCACGCGGCGGCTCCCCATTTTCTGTGGCCGTTTGCTGTCCGGTACGCCGCGCATCAGCTCAACCTCTGGCCCCGTGTCTCCTTGCCGGAGACCTCGCCCACACTGCGTTGGACGGGGGAGGTTGGCGATGCGTCGCGCTTCCGGGTGTGGGGTGCTCGTGCCCTTGTCCGCGATACGTCCGCGGACAAGCTCTCCTCCCGCACGCTTCCCTGTGTCTTCCTTGGCTTTGTCCCTGACGCGCCTGGCTGGCAGTTTTACCACCCCACCTCGCGACGGGTCTTCGCCTCTCAGGATGTCACCTTTGACGAGTCGGTCCCCTTTTACCGTCTCTTCCCCTACCGCACTGCCCCCCTCCCTCCCCCGCCACTTTTCCTTGCTCCTGGTCCCCCTCCGCTAGACCCCCTTCCCCCTCAGGGTCCTGCTCCTTCAGGTGTCTCTCAGGTAGACCCTCCTCCCGTCGCTGAGCCTGTCGAGGTCACAGGTGACTCAGGTGCTGCTGCGGGTGGTGCTGCTGGGAGTGCTGAGCCTGGGGGTGCTGAGCCTGGGGGTGCTGGGCCTGGGGGTGCTGGGGCTGCAGGTGCTGGGACTGAGGGTGCTGGAGCTGAGGGTACGGTGCCTGAGAGTACGGAGCCTGGGGGTGCTGCGCCTAGGGGTGCTGAGCCTGCGGGTGCGAGGCCTGGGGGTGCTGAGCCTGGGGGTGCTGCGACTGGGGGTGCTGAGCCTGCGGGTACTGAGCCTGCGGGTACTGAGCCTGGGGGTGCTGCTACTGAGCCTACGGAGCCTCGGGTTACTGCGTCTGGGGGTGCTCCGGTTCGGGGTGCTGAGCAGTCTCTCACACCGCAGCAGCTTCGCGACTGGTACGTCCGACGCTTTCGCCGTCCTAGTGGCTCGGTTGGAGTTTGGGGTGCTGGAGCTGCTCGTCCTGGGGGTGCTCGTACTGGGGGTACTGGAGCTGCCGGGACTGGCTGTTCTGGGAGCACTGCGACTGGAGCTGCTGGAGCTGGGGACTCTGGCGCTGGCGGTGCTAGCGGAGTTGGAGCTGCCGACTCTGGGGGTGGCGCTGCTGCTGGTGCTGAGGAGTCGGACGGTGGAGCTGCTGCTGGAGCTGGGGACCCGGCCGGTGGAGCTGCTGCTGGTGCTGTGGACCCGGACGCTGGAGTCCCTTCTGCTTCTGGAGACGCTGCGCGGCCGCGACCGTACTTCGTACCGCTCCTTCAGCAGGTTCTTGGGCAGGCTCCTCCTCCTTGTCCTCCTCCCTCTGTAGAGTGTCCTCCGCCTGTCCAGCCGCAGTCACAGTTACCGCCTGCCTCGCCTCTCCCTGCTCCCTCTCCTTACGCTGGTCCCACAGGAGGTCTTACAGAGCGTCGTGAGCCTGAGTCTCGTCCTGCGTCGCCTGTTCGCACTGCTCGCACTGGTCGTCGTGTCCGTCGTGAGCGTCCTCCTCCTGTCCCAGGCACTCACTACATGACTCTGCGTCCCTCTACTGCTCCTCGGCGTGTCCCTCTACCGTCTCCTCCTGCGTCCTCTTTGCCTGCCGTTCCGGACCCTGAGTCTGACCGGTATCGCGCTGAGCACCCTACAGTCACGCGTCTCCTTGCTACTGTTGTCACTGACCCCACCTTTGAGTCCTCGTCTGCGTCTGCTCTGGTCGCTGAGTTGGTTGACTTTGCTGCTGCCTGTCGTCTAGACTACGCTGCTAGCCTTGTCGCTGAGTCAGAGTCTGCGTCTGTCTGTCCTCCGTCCGTCGGGGGTGAGTGTGCTCTTGGCACGGACGTCCTTGAGGACAGGCAGGAGGACTTTGACTCACTTGCGGCTGCTGTACCTCATCTCGTGGCCTGGTTGCTTGCCCCTGAGGGAGACCCGGATGCAGTAGACATCCCCACTCCGCGCACCTACGCAGAGGCGATCTCGGGTCCCTACTCCTCTCAGTGGCAGACAGCCATGGACGCAGAGATGGCATCCTGGAAGTCCACAGGCACCTACGTCGACGAGGTTCCCCCTCCTGGGGCGAACATCGTCGATGGCATGTGGATTTTCAGGGTGAAGCGGCCGCCAGGTTCTCCGCCTGTCTTCAAGGCTCGTTACGTTGCTAGAGGCTTCAGTCAGCGTCAGGGGGTCGACTTCTTCCAGACCTTCTCCCCCACCCCGAAGATGACCACTCTTCGGGTTCTGCTGCACGTTGCTGCTCAGCGTGACTACGAGCTTCACTCTCTTGACTTCAGCACAGCTTTCCTGCAGGGCAGCCTGCACGAGGAGATCTGGCTGCGCCGCCCACCTGGCTTTACTGGGTCGTTTCCCCCTGGTACCCAGTGGAGTCTCCGCCGGCCAGTCTACGGTCTCCGCCAGGCGCCACGTGAGTGGCACGACACACTGAGGACTACTCTTGCGGCTCTTGGGTTCGCGCCGTCTACTGCTGACCCGTCGCTGTTTCTGCGCACAGACACGTCGCTGCCGCCGTTCTACATCCTCGTGTACGTCGACGACTTGGTCTTTGCTACTGCTGACACTGAGGCACTCGCTCGTGTGAAGTCGGAGCTGCAGAAGAGACACACCTGCACTGACCTGGGTGAACTGCGTAGCTACCTTGGCTTGCAGATCACCCGGGACAGAGCTCGCCGCACCATCACCCTGACTCAGTCACACATGGTGCAGCAGGTCCTTCAGCGCTTCGGCTTCCAGTTCTCCTCACCACAGGCCACACCTCTGGCTACCAGCCACTCGCTCTCAGCTCCACCTTCGGACGAGTCCGTAGAGCCGAGTGGCCCGTACCCAGAGCTTGTAGGCTGCCTCATGTACCTGATGACTTGCACGCGACCTGACCTCGCGTACCCTCTTAGCATCCTTGCTCGTTACGTTGCGCCTGGGAGACACAGGCGAGAGCACTGGGAGGCTGCTAAGAGGGTGCTGCGTTACCTGTGCAGTACATCAGGCATGGGGCTGGTGCTTGGAGGACGCGACAGAGTTGTCCTCACTGGTCACTCGGACGCCTCTTGGGTGGACGACCTAGCTACGCAGCGGTCGTCACAGGGTTACACCTTCAGCCTTGGCTCAGGTTCTGTCTCGTGGCGGTCCACCCGCTCTTCCTCTGTTCTCGGCTCTAGTTGTGAGGCTGAGATCTACGCCACAGCCATGGCTGCACAGGAGTTACGCTGGCTCACCTACCTGCTGACTGACTTGGGAGAGCGGCCTAGTTCTCCTCCAGTTCTGTATGGTGACAACAAGGCGGCTCTTGCCTTGTGTCAGGAGCACAGACTGGAGCACAGGACGAAGCATATTGCTCTTCGCTACTTTCTTGCTCGAGAGCTTCAGCAGCGCGGTCAGCTTCGGCTTGTGTACGTGGACTCGAAGGCCAACACTGCTGATATCTTCACCAAGGCGCTCCCGCCTAGTGACCATCAGCGGCACTGTACTTCTTTAGGCCTTGTGTCCACGTTTCCTCACTTGCTCACTGCTTGACATTCTTTGTACTGTACTTTATATATATCTTGTTGCTTGTCTTGTACTATATCTAGCACTGCATGTGAACTGGCCTTGTGGCCTTTGCTTGTGCTCGGAGTGTGGTGACGTTGTGATCCACCCTGGGCTTTGCTTTGCTTTGCTGGACTGGTCTTGTGACCCTTTGTTCTCCCCCACTTTGCCTATGGGGGTGTGTTAAACTATATTATGCTTGTAGGCTGTAGTGGGGTAGCCAATATGGGGTACAACCCCAACTAGGGTTTGCTACTTGTACCCAATTCTTCCATTCAATGCACCATTCTTGCCTAGTGATTCTGATACTGACGTCACTGTTCGCACGGACCACAAGTCCCTACAGTACCTGCGAGCTCAGCCCAACCTCAACCCGCGACAAATTCGGTGGCTGGACTACATGAAGAGTCACTTCACCTACCGCATCATGTACAAGAAGGGGCGAATAACATCGTCGATGCCCTTGCCGGCCCGACAGTTCAATCCGCTATAGTGCTCATCACCCACTCGAACCCGCTAGTTACGGACCCGTTCTTCACGACTAGGAATCACCAGTAGACGGCGACGAGGAAGGGGAACTATTACTTTAAGGCCGGAACTGACCGGATTTGGGTTCCCGCTTACCGGCTGCTGCGTGAACTCCTTATCCATGAGGTCCACGATTCTAACCTTTTCGGACATTTCGGGGTTGATAAAACCCAGAAGCTGTTGCACCATCAATATTATTGACCCGATTTTGCTAACGACGTGCAGCGGTATGTGTCCTCATGCAGGGTGTGCCAAGCCATGAAATCGACACGTCAGCGGCCAGCTGGGTTGCTGCAACCCCTCGAGCCACCCGAACGACCGTGGCAACAAGTGACGATGGATTTCGTCACGGGGCCGTCCGGCAACGACGCTGTTCTCATCTTCGTCGATCGCCTCACGCAAATGGCGCATTTCGCACCGTGTCGTACAACAATCACTGCCGAAGAAACTGCGCGCCTCTTCATCTCGACCGTCGTGCGAATGCACGGAATCCCCGCGGCGATCATCAGCGCCAGGGACCCGAAGTTCACGTCGAAGTTTTGGAAGGAAACGTGGGCGCAGTACGGCACGAAGCTACAATCCTCATCAGCATACCACTCGCAAACGCACGGCCAGATCGAACGAACCAATCAGACGATGGAACAGCTGATTGGGACAAACTACTCCGACCCCATTCGCTGGGAAAACTCGCTCGCCATGCTGGAGTTCGCGTTCAACAACGCCCCGTCTAGCACGACTAATCACTCCCCGTTCTTGTAAATTATGGGATGGACCTAACAGTGCCTACAACGACTACGCTTGACAATCCGGTCCCGCGGTCACAAACATTGTGACGGAACTACAAGAAGTTCGCGAAAAGGCTGCGGACGCCATTCGCAAGGCGAATACCACTTTCCGCAAATACACCGACCTTTTACGACGGGAACTCGTCTTGGCAGCTGGGCTACTATTGCTACTGGACACGAAGAACCTGCACCTGCCTGGCCCGTCGAAGTTACGGCCACGATTTTGTGGAATCCTGTTAGAATCTAGCAGCAGGAATGAGTGAACTAGCAGGATGCAGGAGTACAAGTAGTAAACCCTAATTGGGTTGTACCCCATATGGGCTACCCCACTACAGCCTAGACAATATGCAGCATATATAGTTTGACACATCCGCCTCGCTTGAAGCTTCTCCGCTTCTTGGTGATTACCTCGCCCGCAAGCGAGTTGCGGATATTGACAACCTTTCTTAAGGGGGGGAGGTTGGGGGGGGGGAGGGGGGAGGGAGGGTAGTGTAAGGAAAAACCTTTTTCCTTATAGGGGTTTACTCAACCGCGTACATCCCCAACTTTCGGAAGAAAAGAAAACGATTTCCTTGTAGGATGATGTTTTTCAGTGCCTCTGTACTGGGTCAATTTCATGAACCCAGTTGAACCGCATCGAATCCCCGTCTCTCTAATGCCCTAGGCGTAGGTATTACTTGGCAACTGCTTCCAGGCTAACCTTCAAACTACGAAGCTCTCCGCAATTGCCGCTCCACGAGGCAGCCATAGGTTGTCGTAACACGTTTTTCCCACAGACTACCGCCCATCGTCTGGGTATTGTGGGCATTGCGTGTTCGGCCAATCGAAACGTTGGCTTCACGCCGTCCTCGTCGCCATGTTTCCCGCCGCTATTCGCGGTGCTCGCCGGCTCACGTCATGCCCCGTCAGCACCGTCTACGCGCGTGGCTTCGCGGCGTCGCAAAACAGTCTGCAAAGCAGTGCGTACTGAGATCGCGTTCTTGCAGTGCGTACTGAGATCGCGTTCTTGCATAGTCCGCGATTCGTACTTGATTAGGATGGATATTCGAGTTCAAGCTTTTCGTGCACTCCGTAGCACTGCTGTATTCACCCGACTCGCCTCTACGCCTGCATGTTCCTAATTACACGTCGGATACTGGTTAGAGCGAGGCGATTAGGGCAGTCCTGCGATGAGATCTGGCGAATCATCGAGTTCCCCACGACCTGCCTCTCATCGCATGATAACCGTACGATTAATAAACCATTCGAGCTTAACAGAGAACCAACGGCTTTCGCTATGCGATATGTTGGTGATGTTTGCTCGCAACAGCTAGGCAGCATTTACCCCGGCATGGCCGTGTCGCTGTCTCAACTCAGCCACACCAATCACGGTCACTGGGTCAACCTACTTGGATTGTCTTCCGTCATTTCCCTCGTGTCTCGTCTCATCTCTCTCGTCTCATCTCTCTCGCCTCATCTCTCTCGCCTCATCTCTCTCGCCTCATCTCTCTCGCCTCGTTTTTGTTCTCCCTCCTCCGCCTCTTCCCGAACCTTATTCGAACCTCTTCCGAACCTGCTCCTGCGCATCAGCTCCAGAAGCCCCTCCGCCATCATCCAAGCCCGACCCGCCTGCAGACCTCAACACAGGTGCGTGCGCGCATCCCAGTGATCCGATCTTATCAAATCCGAACCAAGTATCCGACATTTGCGATGCCTGTCTCATCACCCGATACTAATCACTTGGCGTCAATGCTTTGCAATAAATTCGAGAGGCCTAATGTATTAACGCACCGACACGCGATGAAGGCGTGAGATTCCAGTCACTGCTGTTGGCCGTCCCACCTTCCCTTTCACCCCCACAGTCCCGCATCACAACACCCAGGCGCTGCAGGCGACAGTTGCCATGCGAGGCTTCGCCTTTGTTGCACACCCGTCAACCCTGCTCTGTTTCCCACCGCGCCTCCCTCCCTGCGCGTCCCACTCCACGCCTGTGCTGCTGAACATGAACGCGCGCTGCTGATGAGTGCTGCTGCTCCTATTTACCTGGCCCCTGCCAAACAGCAACCTCGCGTGGCTTTCCTCTGTATTCCACATCGTCCCACCCGTGCGTGTGTGTGCCCGCCCCGCCCGTGGCAGTGCTGGAGCGCAACATGAACACGCTGCTGGTCACGGAGCTGCTGCGCGGCATGGGCCTCACGCTCAAGTACTTCTTTGATAAGAAACTCACTGTAAGGGGGATACACGTGGCGTGCCATGCCGTGCCATGCCATGCCGTGCCATGCCATGCCATGCCTGCCTGCCATGCCATGCCATACCATGCCTGCCTGCCATGCCATGCCATACCATGCCTGCCTGCCATGCCATGCTGTGTCGTGGCTCACTGCGAGCTCCTTAGAGCGCAGCTGCTGTGAGTGGGTGAGTATGCTTGTGTGGTTGAACGCACCATTGGGTGCGTGAGTGCGTGAGTGCGTGCATGAACCTGCCACTGGCAAATGCCGCTGGCAACTGCTGTCAGCCAGCAACTGCTGTCAGCCAGCAACTGCTGTCAGCCAGCAACCGCTGTCAGCCAGCAACCGCTGTCAGCCAGCAACCGCTGTCAGCCAGCAACCGCTGTCAGCCAGCAACTGCGGTGGGAGAGCCTTGCTTCAAAGCAATTTCTTAGCACAACAATTAGCCATTCAGACTAGCAGCGCCCTTTTTAGTCTTTACTGCCCCTGGAACTGTTTCAGAGAATCCTCTCCTTTCCTTCCCATGAGTCCCGTTCTTCTGCATCTCCCCCCTGTCTCGCCACGCCCGTGTGCGCGTGCCATGGCAGATCAACTACCCGTTTGAGAAGGGCCCGCTGAGTCCGCGCTTCAGGGGCGAGCACGCCTTGAGGCGCTACCCCACCGGCGAGGAGCGCTGCATCGCCTGCAAGCTCTGCGAGGCTGTCAGTGGAAGGGGGGGGGGGGGGGGGGGGGCAAGCTGTGTGTGAAGCCGTGAGTTGGGGTTGATGAGAGGACTGTTGCATCATGCTAGCTCTGCGAGGCTTTTAGTGGCGCTGCTGCTTTCCTGCCATTCACCTCCATTCGTTTAATTCTGTGTTCTGGCTCGTCCTGTTTTTTGGTATAGTGACGTCTCTCTAGTTTGACAGAAGGCCTTGCTCAGTCGCTCTCCCTATCTCCCTCTCCATTGCTCCTTCCTATTACCACGTCCACAGGTAAAATAACCGGCAGTGTAAGACAGATGATCTAAAATAAATACAATAGCTGGCGGCAACTGGATCCCTCTCACTCTCCGTTTCCCTCTGTATCTGCCTCTCTTTCCCTCCGCATCTCCATGTCTCCGCGTGCCCCAGGTGTGCCCGGCCCAAGCCATCACGATTGAAGCAGAGGCCCGTGAGGATGGCAGCAGGCGAACCACGAGGTGGGATGGCACGCATGGCCCCATGCACCCATGCACCCATGCACCCATGCACCCATGCACCCATGCACCCATGCACCCATGCACCCATGCTCCCATGCACCCATGCACCCATGCACCCATGCACCCATGCTCCCATGCACCCATGCACCCATGCTCCCATGCACCCATGCTCCCATGCACCCATGCACCCATGCACCCATGCACCCATGCTCCCATGCACCCATGCACCCATGCACCCATGCTCCCATGCACCCATGCACCCATGCTCCCATGCACCCATGCTCCCATGCACCCATGCTCCCATGCACCCATGCTCCCATGCACCCATGCACCCATGCTCCCATGCACCCATGCTCCCATGCACCCATGCTCCCATGCACCCATGCACCCATGCACCCATGCACCCATGCACCCATCCAACCATGCACCCATCCACCCATGCACCCATGCACCCATGCACCCATGCATCCCATTCTCCCTCCCCCCCTCCTCCCCCTGCAGGTACGACATAGACATGACCAAGTGCATCTACTGCGGGCTGTGCCAGGAGGCGTGCCCCGTGGACGCCATCGTCGAGGGCCCCAACTTCGAGTTCGCCACCGAGACCCACGAGGTGGGGGGGGGGGGGGGGGGGGGGGGGGGGGGGGGGGGGGGTCACGGCCTGTAGGGGGAGATTTTGTGCATGGGGGAGGGGAAAGAGCGATGGTGGGTGGGGGGGGGGGAGAGGGAGAGTGGGGGTGGCATGTTCTTGTGACATTGTGGACGCCATTGTGGATCCAAGTTTAGATTTACCACTGTGACTCACGCAGTGGGGAAAAGGGGGAGGGAGAGGGCGACAGGGTGGGAGAGGGTGAGGGCCTTATGCATTATGAGAGTGTGCGTGGGTGGGAGAGGGAGAGTTGTGGCAGGAGGAGGTGGAGTTTGATAAATTTTTGGCCCTTTTGTCTCCCTACTCCCTGCTTCATATTCTTTTCCTTCCCATTCTCTGATTCCTCTTCTCCACCCTTCCCTACTCTCTTCCCTACTCTCTTCCCTCCTCTCTTCCTCCTCCCTTTGAGTTCCTTCTTCTCTTCTTCTCTATTGTACGACAAGGAGAAGCTGCTGGAAAATGGTGACTGGTGGGACAAGGGCCTCATTTGTTCGCCCTTTCTTATCGTTCACCCTATGTTACTATTCACCCTCTCTTACCGTTCACCCTTTCTTACCGTTTGCCCTTTCTTACCGTTCACCCTTTCTTGCCGTTCACCCTTTCTTACCGTTCACCCTTTCTTACCGTTCACCCTTTCTTGCCGCTCGTCCTTGTGTCACCGGTTCCGTCTCTCCCCCCAGGAGCTGCTGTATGACAAGGAGATTGGAGAATGGGGACCGGTGGGAGACGGAGATTGCCAACAACATGCAGACCCAGTCCCTCTACCGCTGACCTCCTGCTTGCCCTGTAACAATCATGATGATGATGACATGAGCATTGTCAACTGTTACTTAGATGCGATGCAATGCAATGCTTCTGTTTTGTTGCATATTGGAATTAAGGTTAATTCGGGTTGCTCCAATAACCATACAGTATATAGTGCTAGATCTACACTATAGTACTGTCATCGCCCGGATATAAGACAGTGTTGAATAGTAGACAAGGGTTGTCTACTATACGGGTGTCTCTTATAAACAGGCTAGCCTTTTTATACGACACCTATTTGTGTGTACGAGATAAGACATATATGTCTTATGATCAGAACCGGGGTTTGGGGGTTTTCTTATAAGCAGGGGGTGTCTTCTAAACGAGCCTTCACTACTTTAGGGGGGGTACATCCATACATTCATGAATCTCTACTTCTACCTAACCCCCCTCAGTCACCGCCTCCTTTGGAGCACTAGCAACATGCTCTACACCCAGGTCTGGCACTCGCCAGGCATGCCTAGCCGTCTCCCTAGGCTCGATCATGCGATCAGCCTCGGCCGTCGCTCCGCGGTAGTTGGAGATCTCCTGGTACAGCACCTCCAGGCCAGTTGCCACGGCCACCTCCCGCACGCCCTCCACCTGCATCGCCGCCGCCTCCTCCTCCTCCTCCTCCTCCTCCTCCTCCTCCTCCTCCTCCTCCTCCTCCTCCTCCTCCTCCTCCTCCTCCTCCTCCTCCTCCTCTTCCTCCTCCTCCTCTGGAGCCTTCCCGAGGAAGCGCGTGTTGTCGCGTGTGGTCCCCCCAAGGGACATGTCCTCGGAGACATCGGTGGTGCTCCTGGCGCGCAGGTGAGACATCACCAGGTGGTTCTCCGTTCCGTCCAGCTTGCTGGAGATCCCACAGTGGCGGACGCGTCGATGATGATCTGCTTGGGGACTTGATCCCAAGCCTCCGCGATCCACTACAGCACCACGGGGTTCGGAGGCCTCCGCAGGTTCCCTGCAGGTGGGACAGAGGACACGGCAGCGAGCTGTTAGGGACATGTTAACGATAAGGACACGAAACAGAGCAGGAATTGAAAATGAACAGCCAACTCACCCTTCTTCGTCTTCAGGTGAATCCCTTCGCGCATGAACCACCTGGCGTAGCGCGCTCGCACGGCAGCCTTGAAGCACCGGTTGATGGAGACGTCCAGGGGTTGAATCTGGCTCGTACAACCCGCTGGAATGACTGCAGGGGTGATGCTGTGCGTGCGGTACGACTGAAGCATGGTCTGGGTGATGTGGCCGCGGTAGGAGTCCAACACCAGCATCGCACGCCTCACGCTCTGGCCGAGCTGGGGGTTCAGATGGGGCAGCACCTCCTTGGACAGCCAGGTCTGCACAGCGCTCTCGTCCATCCACCCGTTGTCCTGTGCTTGGACCACGATTCCTGCCAGGCACACAAGGGACAGACGGGCATCAGCACAGTGGGGCACGCTCATGAGGCAGGGGCACGAATTCATGGCGCTTACTGTCCGGAATCTCACAGTTGGGGACGTTCTTCATCTTGAACCACACCCACGGCAGCAGCTTCTCCCCGGATGCAGTGCACGCGAGCATCACCGTCAAGCGCGTCTTCTGGTAGCCTGCAGTGCGGATTGGGACCGAGCGCGCGCCACGGTGCTCGATCGTCCTCTCGGCTGGCATCTCCACGAAGATTGGCGTCTGGTCCGCGTTGATGATGCGGGCCAGGTCGATGTTGTGCCTGTTGATGCGCACGAACTTCCAGAAGGACTCGCAGTCCTTCGCGCACTCTGCAACCGGGACAGGCGTAACAGAAGCACGGGACGGTTAGACACTAGGCAGGATAAGACATGCATGCAATGGGCCGAGCGCGGCACGAACTCCATTTCCACGCACCTACCGACAGACGTTGTCCGACCTTCGTCTTCACCCGCATCACCAGGTTCCAGCGGTCACGGAAACGCTGGCTCCAGTGAGAGCTCGCGTTCCAGCTCTTGCCGAGGTAATGCTTCTTCATCCACTCGCGGCTCCACTTCTGGGTGTCCTTCACCGAGATGGCCACCCCGTTAGTGCGCTGAAGGCAGATGTAGCGGTACAACGCTGCCTCCATGTCGGGGTAGTGTGCGTGGCGCCCCCCCCCCCCCCCCCCCCCCCCCCCCCGTGCAGTTAGCCGCGCCCTTGTAGAAGCCCGCAGCCGCCTCCGCGCTCCAGCAACTGATGCAGGTGTGCTCGCGGTTGACTCCACGCTCTTCTTCTTCAAGGAGCCGAGCTCCTGATAGCAGCGCGCCCACTTAAGCTTCTCACGCACAGTCCATCCGCGGCGCTTCTTCGTAGTGTCTTTGCTGCGAGGGGAAGGTGGGCGGGTGTTGGGATTATGGAGGGTGGGGTCCTTAGACGTGACCTTCACCGGGAACGTGGGAATCGGGCCCGCCGCCGCCGCGTTCTCATCGTCGCTGCCCAACGTCTCGTTCACGATGATGTCGTTAGGATTCGGCGCCTTCTTCGACTTCTTCTTAGCCGCACCCTTGCTGGATCCCGGGTCTCCATCGGACTTGCGCTTCTTGTTGCTTGTGCGGCGACGAGCAGGGGCCTTAGCAGGGGCCTTAGCAGGGGACTTAGCAGGGGTTTCCACGACCTTGGCCTTTCCCTTCTCCGCAGCGGTGTGATTATCGGGCGACGCTCCTCCCCGGGACTGTCGTCGTCAGAGAGCACCACGCGGGCGCGCTTCGTCGTGGGCTGTAGGCGATGGCGCAACCTCCGCTTCAGTAGCGGAACGTCGTCGTCTGTCCCAAGGCTCCACGGGTCGTCGTCGGAGCCTTCACCGTCAAATAAGACGGCATCCGCAGCCACCTTGTCCGCCTCCGCCACCTCGTCCGCATCTGCTGGCGCATCTGTCTCGAGTTCCGCCTCCGCCTCGTCGGCACGCTCATTCGCATCCACCGCCGCTTCCTGTGCCTCCGCATTGTCACCGTCAGCTTCGTCACCTCCGTCATTGTCAGAATCACCAGCCGGTCACTCTTCCACCTCGTCGTCGCTCCCGACCGGCTGATTCCACCATTCGTCCTCCTCAATGTCGGCAGGACCTAATTCGCCGCCCGAAGCGCTGTCGTCGTGGCCGTTCTCCGGCCAATCCTCCTCCGCGTCGTCGCCGTGTGCTTCGTCTCCGTCGTCGCCGTGTGCTTCGTCTCCGTCGTCGCCATCACAGCTCGCACCGAAGGCGGCGGTAGGACCTCCCGCCTTGCTCGCGTTCTTTGCCATGGCTACACGGATGTCGTCGCCGGGCGAGTTAGTTCGCCCATAATTATTCACCTGCAGGTGAGGACGAGGTGAGGACTTGCCTACGGGGACCTTGCTGCGCATGGTTAGAGAGCCTGCCGAGAGCAAGGTTGATTCGGGTATTCAACCTCCTTGAGCACCAAATGAAGCACGAGCCCGACTAACCCCCCCCAGCCAGAGTGCCCCAACCACTGATGCCGAGCCGCTCCTCTACGAGGCATCTCCTCGTAGAGGACAGCCCTCGCGCTGCCAACGTGCTGCCAGCAACGTTTTGGAAGCTGCCATGCGCTGCTGGCAGCAAAACGACGCTGGCAGCATCATTAGATGCTGCCAGCACAGAGGAATGTTGCTAGCAGTGGCAACTTTGCTGCATCCCTCACGTGGCAAGCGTGGGCACTGCATGCATCACCACCGAGGTCGGCCTGTTTCAATGAATCTGGTCCATGGGTGGTTTCTACACACTTTGCAAGTGTTACAGTCAACTTATAATTTTTTCCATTTATAAGACTTATAAGGGCGTATTCCTATCCTCCTATCAAGAAAACCTCTTATCAAGCTCACACTGAAAAATTCCCTAAACCCAAAATCTCTCGCTACTTTCACCAGGCAAAATGTGCATTCTTGATAGGAGGTTTCTTGATAGGAGGCCGTAGGAATACGCCCTAAGACACCATAAACCATCCCGTTTACAAGATAACTCAAGCATTTTTTGCCCATGTACGAGATAAGACATATGTGTCTTATATCCGTGCAATGACGGTATTGTAGAATACATTTGTTGGGTTGGGAGAACTTGTAGTGCACACTCTTTAGAGTGGACCACCTCCTAAAACCTTAAGGTTAGGGTTCTCTCTTGTTGGAAGTTCAATTCTCGCAAAATCAATTTGGTTCTAGGATGGTTCATGCCCAAGTTGGCACCTAATATTCCTAACCTTTAGGAGGAGGTTATACCGTCATCACCCGGATATAAGACAGTGTTGAATAAAATATAGGGGGTGTCTATTATCCGGGTGTCTCTTATAAACGGGGAAGCCTCATTATACCGTAATCCCCGGCATAGTACACCCTTGTCAGAATGAAGAATGGATGATGCATTGATGTTGGTTGGGGTACATATAGCTAACCCTAAGTTTTGTACCCCTTAAGACAAACCTCACTATAGGCTACAACATTTGACACACCCCCATAGCCTAAGTGAGGGGTGTCTAGCAGAACCAAACGAGTACGGTCACAAGACCAGTCCAAGAAGTAACAGAGATATATAGAAAGCAAAGTAAACAGTACACTCAAGTCTAAGCAACACGAGAACCAGTGTCAACAAGGCCTAACTGCACACAGCACCTCTGGTGGTCACAAGGCGGAAGCGCCTTGGTGAAGATGTCTGCAGTGTTGGCCTCGGACTCCACAAACTCAAAGCGAGCCTGTCCACGCCTCTGCAACTCTCGCAGAAGAAAGTACCTGACGTGAATGTGCTTCACTCTGCTCTCCAGTCGTGGCTCTCGACAAAGGAGAATAGACGCCTTGTTGTCAGTGAACAAGGTCGGTGCAGAGCTCGGCCGCTCACCAAGGTCGGTGAGCAAGAAGGTCAACCAACGCAGCTCCTGTGCCGCCATGGCACCAGCGTAGATCTCAGCCTCAGCTGTAGAGGTCGAGACCGAAGAGGAGCGCGTGGACCGCCAGGAAACAGCTCCAGAACCCAGGCTGAAACAGTACCCCTGAGTAGACCTGTGAGTCTCAGCGTCGTCAGCGTAAGAGGAGTCACAGTGACCAGTAAGTACGACAGACTGCTGCCCTCCAAGAACTAGCCCCACGCCTGACGTCGTCGCTAGGTACTTCGCCACCCTCACAGCTGCTGTCCAGTGAACAGGACGGTGTCTCCCTGGCGCAACAAAGCGCGCAAGAACGCTGAGAGGGAAGGCGAGGTCCGGGCGAGTACAAGTCATCAGGTACATGAGGCAACCCACAAGCTCAGCGTAGGGACCACTAGGCTCGAACGGCTCGTCAGGAAAGGGTCCAGTGAGTCTGTGGTCAACAGCAAGAGGTGTGCGCTGTACTGTGGAGTGCTGAAGCCCGAACCGCTGAAGGACCTGCTGCACCATGTGCGACTGTGAAAGTGTAATGGTGCGAGCAGCTCTGTCCCTGGTGATCTGCAGGCCAAGGTAGTGGCGCAGCTCACCAAGATCAGTGCAGGTGTGTCTCTTCTGTAGTTCGGACTTCACGTGTGCCAAAGCAACCCTGTCAGGGGTGGCGAAAACAAGGTCGTCAACGTAGACCAGAACAAAGAAAGGTGTGGTGCCACGACGAACGAACAGCGACGGGTCAGCAGAAGACGGCTGGAACCCAAGGTCAGACAGGGTAGAACGCAGGGTGTCGTGCCACTCACGAGGAGCCTGACGAAGACCGTAAACCGGTCGCCTCAGCCTCCACTGGGTCCCAGGAGGGAAAGAGCCAGTGAAGGCAGAGGGACGACGCAACCAGACCTCCTCGTGAAGACTGCCCTGAAGGAAAGCAGTAGAGAAGTCGAGAGAGTGTAACTCGTAGTCTCTCTGTGCTGCTACGTGTAGTAACACCCGAAGAGTGGTCATCTTCGGGGTGGGCGCGAAGGTCTGAAAGAAGTCAACTCCCTCGCGCTGACTGAAACCTCTAGCCACGTAGCGCGCCTTGAAGACCGGAGGAGATCCCGGTGGCCGCTTCACCCTGTAGATCCACATGCCGTCGACTACGTTCGCCCCCGGAGGGGGAACCTCATCGACGTAGGTGCCTGTGGATCTGTAGGAGGCCATCTCTGCGTCCATGGCAGCTCTCCACTGAGAGGCCCAAGGCCCTGACACTGCCTCAGCGTAAGTGCGAGGAGTCGGAATGTCAAGGGCGTCGGGGTCACCCTCAGGGGCGAGGAGCATGGCACAGAGATGAGGGGAAGCGGCCGCCAGGAACTCTAGCTCAAACTGCCTGTCCTCTAGGGCGTCACAGCCAAGGGCAGACACACCCCCGACGGCCAGAGGACTGGAAGGAGGAGCAGCCACAAGAGCGGTGGCGAAGTCAAGGCGGCGGGTAGAGGCAAAGTCAGTGACTGCGGCAGTAAGAGCGGACACAGAGGACACAGAGGCACGAGGGTGAGTAACAAGCGAGGCGAGAACACGAGAGAGAAGAGGACGGTACGTGCGGTAGTAGTCAGTGACAGGAGTAGGGAGCGACGCAGTGAGAGCCGACTCAGGAGGAGACGGAAGCACAGACGGAGACGGACGAGGTGGACTAGAACGAAGTAAGGCAGTACGAAGGTCAGTGAAGGGAACAGGAGACGAGGGACGAGCACGAGGGGAGCGACGAGAGGCCCAAGTCTGAGAAGGAGGAGGGGACAACGAAGACTGAGAACGAGGGAAAACAGCGGGAGAGGGGTCAGGAGGAGGAAGCGGAGGACCAGAGACGGGAGGAGAGGGGGAGGAGGAAGGAGAGGGAGAGGGGAGACCAAGGGTCCGAAGACCCGAGACAGGAGGAGGAGACGGCAGCTGCTGCTGCTGCGGCTGCTGCGGCTGCTGCGGCTGCTGCTGCTCCAGCGGCTGCTGCCCCTGCTGCTGCTCCTGCTGCTGCTCCTGCTGCTGTCGCTCCTGCTCCTCGAGCCGCTGCAACTCTCTCTCCTCTCTCTCTAACTCCAGCTGCTCCTCACGAGCACGGCGAACACGAGCCTGGAACCTGGTCGGGTAGGGGTGGGGGGAAGGAGTAGTGTCCGGGGCAGCGGCAGCCCCAGAGTCGACCTCCGAAGCACCAAGCACACCACCCCCAGAGGCAGCACCAACACCAGCTCCAGACCCAGGCTCTCCAGAAACCGAAGGAACACCCTCACCCCCAGACGCAGCACCAGCACCCCCAGACTCCGCACGACCAGTACCAGCCCCCGGAGGAGAAGAGTCCTCTGCAACCCGCGGCTCAGCTCCAACTCCAGCACCCCCAGAACCAGAGACCTGTACAGGGACAGTCGCAGGACCAACCTCCCGAGAGGGAGCACCTACAGGAGGCGGTGAGGAAGACTGTGGGGAGGGAGGCTGTACAGGGGGGGCTACCGAAGGGGGAGGGCTAGCCTGAGACACACCAGACGGGGCTGGACCAGGGGGGGGAGGCTGTACCGGGGGAGCAGGCGGGGGAGCGGCGGTCAGGAAGAGGGGGGGAGGAGGAACCGGGAGACCTCGACTGGGGTACCTGACGTAGTACGGGGTGGACTCCTCGAAACGGACGTCACGGGAGTCAAAGAACCGGTGAGAGGGAGGGTGGTAAAAGGTGAAGTCAGAGGAGTCCTCAGGGAAACCAAGGAAGACACAAGGAACGGCGCGAGGCGAGAGCTTGTCCGCGGAGGTGTCGCGGACAAGAGCCAAGCACCCCCAGACACGAAACCTCGACGCGACACCAGGGGACCCTGTCCAAAGACTGGTCGGTGAAGCCTCCGGCCGAGAGACGCGTGGCCAGAGGTTCAGCTGGTGCGCGGCGTACCTGACTGCGTATGGCCACAGGAAATGGGGGGCACGGGCGTGAGTCAAGGAGGTGCGGGCAATCTCCATGACCAGGCCTATGCGACGCTCAGCAACCCCATTCTGCTGTGGGGACTCCGGAAGCGTCCAGGACTGACGAATGCCCTGTTCGCGACAGAATCCAGCGAGAATGCCGGAGCGAAACTCGCCCCCGCGGTCGGAGTGGAGACAGCTGACACGACGACCACGAGTGTCCTGGGTGGTAAGCAACCACCTGATCAGCGTAGAAGTCACCTCAGACTTCCTCGCCAGGGGGAACACTGTGGTGTAGCGGGAGTAGTCGTCAACGACCACCAAAAAGAAACGCTCACGCTCAGGGCCAGGGCGAGGAGAGGGGCCCCAGACGTCCAAGTGCAGCGTCTCAAAAGGCTCGGTGGCCGGACGAAGGGAGGAGGAGTGAGGGGTGGCACGCAGCCTACCCTCGACGCAAGGACCGCACGGTGGTGCAAGGGACGGCGGCAGCGACGGCAAGACACGCGGGAGACCTAAGACCAGACGCTGACTAGACATAGCACGCAGACGTGGAAGAGAAGGGTGTCCCATCCGGTGGTGCCACAGAACGGTGGGGTGGGCAAGCGACCGACAGGAGCAAGACGCAGCGACTGGACTGGACGCGACAACCTGAGGGGACGGAATTTCTGGTGAGACGCAGGGAGGAGACTAGGGGGAGGGACAGGAACTGGGAGGAGTGGCTGCTGCGACGGCGGCCGCTGTGGCTGCGGCTGCGGCTGCTGCCGCTGCTGCTGCTGCGGCTGCTGCTGCTGCTGCTGCTGCTGCTGCTGCTGCTGCTGCTGCAGTCGCTGCTGAGCGCGCGGGCCAGTGTGAAGAGTGTAGAGACCGGAGCCCGGCTCAGCAGCAAAAGTGGCGAGGGGCTGGTAAGAGTCCCCGTCAACACACACCGCAGTCTCTCCAGAAGGCTCAAACCACACACCCACGTGCTGACTCACGAGGGGTCGCACGCCCACCAAGTTCCGGGAGAACGAGGGGACGTGAAACCCAGTGAGAGACCCAGAAGGAGCAGCCGGACACGGCAAGGTGGTAGTGTGACGCGCGGTGACTGGTCCCGAAGTGGGATCAGCCAGCGCCACAGAAACAGGCGCAGGAAGAGGCGTAAGTGTCGTGCTGTCACGAAAGAAGCAGTGAGAGGCTCCAGAGTCCAGCGTGAACGACAGCGAACCGTCCTCTGAGGTAGCCGCTGGACTAGAGTCTACACAAGAACCTACACTAGCAACAGGCAACTGAGCAAGGCTAGCACCTAAGCTAACAACACCAGAGTAAGCAGAGTCAGAAACACTAGAGTCAACAACAGCATACATAGCATGGGGAGTACCAATCAGATCAACTAACTGCTCAGCAGACATGCCCCACAGAGCGGAGCCGTAGCGCTGAACAAGAGGCAGCCAGTCAGGGGCAGGAGCACCAACCCCGTAGACCAAACGAACCGTGTCAGTGAGCTGAGCAAAGCACTGACCAGGGGGGTGAAACCGGCCACAAGGGTGGCCACGACGAGGGCCTGTCAGAACCTGGTAGGTGCAGGGAGGGTAAGCAGCACCGCGCTGGGTCTGACGCAGCCCCGACCCTGGAGCCAGCTGCTGCCGCTGCTGCTGCTGAGGCTGCTGGGAGGAGAGGGGCTGCTGGTGCTGCAGAAGCTGCTGCTGACGCTGAGCCTGGTACCACGCCGCTGCTCCACCAACCGGGGCAGGAAGTACAGGAGGCGACTGACGAACCCGGGCGTCGCCACCACTAGCAGGCGCAGTGGAGTCACCAGTCACTGCACGAGGCGCCTCTCCAGGCCCTGAACCTCCACCGCCGCCAGGCGCAACGCCACCTCCACTACCTCCGCCTCCACCTCCACTACCACCACCAGAACCGCCTTTCTTGCCACTCCTACCGCGGGACCGCGACGCAGTCGTAACAGCAGCTGCAGTCGCGTCAGTAGCGGCAGTGGCAAGTGAGGCAGTAAAGGTGGGTAACTGCGGGACTGTGCACCCGTGGAAGAGTGGGGGGGGCACAGCACCAGAGGCAGCGGCTACCGAGCGAAGGTTGCTCTCGACGTCCTTGAGTGCAGACTCAAGGACATCGACTGTGAGCTCACTAGGGTGCTTCAGCAGAAGCGCGTCGCGAACGGAGGCAAGGCGGTCAGGGAGGCTAGTGGCGATAAAATAGATAGTAATCGCCATAGGGGGAGGAAGCAGTGCAAGCTGTGCCTCAGTGCAAGCAGCGCGGTAACTAGCGTCGAGCGAGCGGAGGTGAGCGATCAAGTCAGCAGAGCGCTCAAACGAGGCGAGATCAGGAAACAGGAACGGGAGGAAAAGACGGCCAAGAGAGACAGTAGCGGGAGTAGAGTAGCGGGCCTTAATCGCAGTGAGGTACGCAGCAGCGGTGCGAACCTGAGTGAAGTGGACCTCCTCTGACTCAGGGAGGAGGCTGCTGAGCGCGATGCAGGCCGCAGCGTCACGCGACGTCCAAGCCGTCCTGTCAGCGCGCTGACGGGCAAAGCGAGCCGTAGCAGCATCGTCAGGGGCAGGACCTAAAGCGGCAGGCTCGGGGGGCTCGGGGAGGTCACCAGTAGCGTGCGACCAGAGGGTCTCGCCCCCCTGGACTTGACTCTCTAACAGACGGCGAGCGCGAAGAAGCCAGACGGAAAAGTCAAGAGGTCTACCGTCAGCGTCGAAACGAAGAACTCGCGGAGTCGCCATAGCGAGAACTAACGCGAACGAGCAGGCGAGTAACAGTAGGAGGTAAGAGGCAAATTAGGGTTCAGGTGGGGGGGGACTTAGTCGCAGCGGAAGAACGGGCTAGGGCGACGGGCCGGGGGAAAGGGCAGGGCGGCGGTAGCTGCTGCTGGCGCTGGCGGTAGCTGCTGCTGGCGCTGGCGGTAGCTGCTGCTGGCGCTGGCGCGGGCGGTGGCGACGGAACTGGGGGGCCGCGAGGCGACGAAACAGGGCGACGCGACGGAGCAGAGGCGACGGGACGGGGAAGGGCGACGCGACGGGGCAGGGCGACGGGACGGGGCAGGGCGACGGGACGGGGCAGGGCGACGGGACGGGGCAGGGCGACGGGACGGGGAGACGGGACGGGACGGGACAAGTAAGGCTGCACCCATGACACTTTTTAATATGAAAAAACACAAGTTCCTTGTACACAACTTCCTCTGTTTATCGAGTCGAGCTGAGAATGGTTTGAACTGCGCGCGGATTGCGAGCCACGTCATGCTGACTCACTGGCAAGATCCTCTCACGCTGTGAGAGTACGACGGCTTATGCTGGCTTTGCTAGCTTGCCTTTATTCTATTATGCATTATCTAGCTTAGCATTATCTTGCGTTGCTTGCTTTTGCTAGATTTCCTAGGTTCGTTGCTTTTACTATAGTTATTATAGTTATAGGCACCGAACTAGGTTGCGTACACCGAATTCTAGGCTTTTCGGTTGCCACTGAATTGCCTTCTACCGAATTCAAGAAGGGCCTGTTCAGGACGCTTCGCGACCCTCGGAACCTTCGCGTAACACCTGGTTACCTGCCTTGTGTCGAGCCTATATATAGCCTCGCCTTGTACCCAGGTGAAACATTCAATTCACATTCTCATTTCTGAGCTCGATCCTAAGATCCTACCTTGCTAATCAGAGCCTGTTTACACGCGAGTTTCTAAAACCTAGCTTTTAAAACCGCGGGGGCGACGACGAAAAGCGTCGACTTCGAGTAAGAAAACCAATTCCGCGCTGTTTTTTAATGATCCCCTCGAACCAGTTTTTGAACACTCCTTAGGTCCATTGGCAAAAAAGTTGGAATTTCAGTCGTCGGGTCGATTTCAACATCAACGGCCCTCAGAATTTCGCCCAAAAAAGTTGGAATTTGGGGCGTCAGATCGCATTGTAGCTGAACGGCCGAGATGTGACGCGAATTTCAACTAAGGGATTATTACGCGACTAGCAGAAACGGCGCTCGACATTTCTACAGTTGATTGTTTTCGCAGTAAGTTGACCGGCGCCTAGTTTTTTATTATTTCTGTCGCAAGCCTTCCTGTAAATCGCCAAATGGAGGAAAACGGTGATAATTCCGTACGAAAAATTACGGAGTTACGCACCGACCTGGACCAGATGCGAGCGGCACTCCAGCGATTAGAGGAGCTCCTCGCGAACCAGTCGGCAGCCGCCACAGCAGCAGCGAACGTAGCAGCGAATGCAGCAGCAACGGTAAAAGCAGCAGCGGCGACACCGACACTTCACCAAGCAGCAGCCACAGTGAATCTTGAGGCGGCACGTCCGAGGATACCGGGGGCCTTTAATCCGAATGCGAGAGACGCCGACGTCCGTCGATTCATTGCGACACTCGAAATTTATTTCGAGGCCGTTGGCTGTACGACCCCGACACACGATGCAATGCGGATTCGGCTCGCAGCAACACTGTTGCGAGGCCCGGCGCTCGAGTGGATTTACAACAGTAAGGAGATCCGAGGCGAGGGGTCATGGACGCAGTTTCGGGCAGCTTTAATTCAACGTTTTGAACCAATCAATTCCAGCTACATGGCACGGCAGTAGATTCATCGGCATAAACAGTACGGCAGTGTAACACAGTACACGCAGCAGATGGAGAGCTTCTTCATCAAATCACCGACCTGACTGAAGGGGAAAAAATCCAAGCGTATACTGAGGGGCTAAAAACGGAAGTACAACGACAGGTGATTGCTGTGAACTACAACAACTACCGCGACATGGTGTGTGCAGCAGAGAGATTCGATGCGCTGACACGAGGTCAACCCGAGACACGACACCACATGCCGAACAGATCATTCGACAAGAAGCGATCGGCACCACCCATGACCGCCGACCCCATGGATATCGACAACATCGACGCGAAGCAACGGCCGACAAAATGAGACTTTTGCGGCGCAGCGGGGCATCGATTCTTGGCGTGTTGGAAAATGAAGAAGGCACGAGCGGAGCTACAGTGCAACAATAGTGCGACACCAACGAAGTCAACAAACGTGGCGACTTCGGAGCGGGCGAAAAAAGGAGGACATTTTCAAAATGTCACAACCGGCCGGCACCAGGGGAAATCGCCGAGACAAATGGAGGCTCCGCGAAACAAGACTCTGCGCTGACTGGGAAACTCCAGCCGAACACCCACGAAAGTAAGAATTCGTTAAAGTTATCCTACAAAGATACTTTAACTAAGAATATTACTTCTAGTTATTTTCAAGCCTTCAGGGGAGATTTAGAGGCTAAGAAAATGCCCCCAGTGATTATTCAGGTACCTGAGAAGTTGGGCAAACCACTCCGGAGCGTTGATAAGGGTCGTGCGTTCCAAGGAGTTAATTTTCTCTCCCCGCAGCACAGTGTTAAGGCTCCCCATTGCCCACAGGAGAAGCCTACACAGCTGCAACGGCTTAGGGGAAGGTTCCAGGCCAAGACGAAGCTGAATCGGCCTTGGATAAATCCTTCTAACCCCATTCAGTTGGAAACTGATATTGAGACAGCAGCTTCGAGCGCAGGACCTAGGGATGATCTATTCGACATACCCTATGATCCTGTAACCGAGACCATCTACGGTTACCCGGAGCAGCAGCAGCCACTACTCCTCGAGGTGATCTGCAACGGGCGATGCCTCCAGGCACTGGTGGACAGCGGTGCATCCCACTCGGTGTGTGACCGCGGGACGTTGGAGAAAATTGGAGAGTCATCGGAGGAGACCAGGCTTTCAGCAACGATGGAGGACGGTACGAAGCTTCCCATCCACGGCGAAGCATCACTGCAGCTGCACATAGGTGCGTTGAGATGGAAGCCGACATTGCCGATCACGAACATCAAGGGATTAGACTTCATCTTGGGGCGAGATTTCCTGAAGCAGTTCAACCCCGAGATCGATTGGGTCAATCGGAAGGCGTGCATCTACAACAACGGGAAACGAGTGGAGCTGAGAAGCTGGACGGATACAGGGGATGTTCCTGAAATGACACTGGCACGGTTCGAACGGACGGTGAACGAGAGTAACACGGGTTACTTAGCACTGGTTATGGCAGCAGCAGAGGAGGAGAAGCCGCGTCCCAAGCTACCTGCAGTAGTGAAGGAGGTCTTGGAGCAGTACAAGGATATAATGCCCGACGACCTACCCGCAGGCGTACCTCCAGCACGCACCCACGAGCATGAGATCGTGGAGGAACCAGGTGCGAAACCCGTCTCACGTGCACCATACCGACTGAGTCCGACCGAACTGACAGACATGAAAAAACAGATCGAGTATTTACTGGACAGACAACTGATTCGCCCATCCACCTCTCCCTACGGTGCACCAGTTCTCTTCACCCCAAAGCCAGACGGCAGTCTACGGATGTGCATCGATTATCGTAAAAATTAAATATCCCATACCGCGCATAGACGACTTACTGGACCAACTACAGTCTTTTCGAAGCTGGACCTACGGTCGGGTTACTGGCAGATCAAGATGGCGGACAACTTGATCCACAAGACGGCGTTCCGTACGAGATACGGCTCCTACGAATACTTGGTGATGCCGTTCGGACTCTGCAACGCACCAGCAATGTTCAAGGCGGAGATGAACCACATCCTACGGCCCCTGCTGGACGAGTGCGTAGTAGTGTACCTAGACGATATCCTCATCTACTCCAAAAATATGAGGGAGCACGTGGAGCATCTGCGGAAGGTGTTCGAGATCCTGCGGAAAAATAAGTCCTACGGAAAGCTGTTGAAGAGCGACTTCGGATGGCAGCTGACATGCAGCAGTTCGTCACCTCATGCGACACGTGCCAGCGGATGAAGAGTAGCAAGCAGAAAAAAGCAGGGTTACTTCAGCCTCTACCCATACCGGAGCAGCCATGGCAGGTCGTTAGCTTAGACTTCATCACGGGACTTCCTTCGACCTCACGAGGGCATGATTCCATCCTCTTAGTGAACGATATGTTCTCCAAAATGGGTCACTTCATACCGACCAATGCCACAGCTACAGCTGAAGCAACTGCTCGACTCTTCTTCGACCGCATTATCACCATCCACGGCATCCCCGCTACACTCATCTCAGATAGAGACCCAAAATTCACCAGTAAGTTCTGGAAGGAGCTTATGGGACTGTTGGGGACTAAGCTTGCGATGTCTTCAGCATACCATCCCCAGACTGACGGACAGATAGAACGACTCAATCAGGTGGTTGAACAGTTACTGCGCACAGCTTGCAAAGACGACATCAGCCACTGGGACATACAGTTACCGACCTTAGAGTTCGCTTACAACAACGCCTCGCATGCGGCCACAGGAAAAACTCCTTTCTTCCTGTGTTACGGACGGGAACCACTCACCCCACAGCAGCCAACCACACCGGCACATGTCCAAGCCGCACACGACTTCGTCACCACCATGCAGCAGCTATGGGAGAAGACTCAGCGACGTCTCACCACGATGCAGACCTCCCAGAAGCAGTATGCCGATCGCCAACGACGAGATCACTCAGTAGCAGTCGGTGTCAAACATTGCATGTTTATATTGTCTAGGCTGTAGTGGGTTACACCTTAGGGGGTACACAAAGTTAGGGTTTCCTACTTGTACCAAACTCTGTTCTAGTTCATTCATTCCTGCTCAGTTATTCTGACATGGTTTCAGAGCAGGTCCTTTGCTAGGACTGTTCTCAGGGCCCACCGTACGATACCTACCTACCTACCTACTTACCGGAGCGCGTTCTTAGCGTCTCCCCCGTAGCGCCCTCGCGAGCACTACCTTTTTTTTTCCCGGCCCCGCTGGCCCCGTCGATTGCGATCGCACCTACCGGCCCCGTTGGCCCTCTAGCGAACCGCCCGCGCACCGCCCGCGAACCGCCCGCGAACCGCCCGCGAACCGCCCGCGAACCGCCCGCGCGGCCTGCGCGCCGCCCGCGAACCGCCCGCGAACCGCCCGCGAACCGCCCGCGCGGCCTGCACGCCGCCCGCGAACCGCCCGCTACCCGCTGCCGGCCCGCGCGCTGCTTGCGCGGCCCGCAAGCAGCCTGCTGCCGGCCCGCTGCTGCCGCTAGTGCGCACCCGCAGCCGCCGCCGCACGCACCCGCTGCCGGCCCGCCGCTGCCGCCCGTGAGCACCCGCAGCTGCCGCCGCACGCCCTCGCCTGCCGGCCCGCCGCTGCCGCCCGTGCGCACCCGCAGCCGCCACCGCACGCGCTCGCTGCCGGCCCGCCGCTACTGACTGTCCGCACCTGCAGCCGCCACCGCACGCCGCTACTGCCGGCCTACCACCGCATCCCGTGCGCCCCTGCGACTCCTGCTAGTGCGTCTTTACAGCTACTGCGGCTCTACTTTGTTTACTACTGCTGCTACTGCTACTATCGCTATGGCTAGCCCTCCCGTTCTAGCTTTCGACGCCGAGGGCCGTCCGGTGAAGTTCGACACCTGGCTCGATGACCTACACCTGTTCCTACAGCTCACGGCCAAGGAGGATATTTCTCTGTACGACCATGCTCTCGGCCACGCTACTGCCCCTCTTACTACTGCTACCCCCACTGAGCGCTCACAGTGGCAGACCCGTGACGCGCACGCTCGCTTCGCCATACGCAACTCCCTGCCGCTAGATGAGCGCGAGCACTTCGGCCAGTGCAAGACTGCTAAGGAACTGTACACCGCTGTCGTTGCCCGCTACTCCTCACCCGCTTCTGCCACGCTAGGCCGCCTCACTCTCCCCTACCTGTTCCCCGACCTGGCCTCCTTTCACACTGTCGCAGACCTCATCACCCACCTTAAGACTAGTGAGGCCCGCTTTCGCGCTGCCATGCCTGACGAGTTCCTCGCTAGCAACCCCCCCCCGCTCTGGATCACTCTCTACCACATCGTCACGCGCCTCTCTGACTCTCTCCGCGCAGTCAGGGACCACTTCCTCTCTCGCTCCCCCACCGAGCTCACCGTAGCCCTCCTCGAGAAGGAACTGCTTGCAGCTGAGGCCAGTATCGTCGCTGTAGGCACCTCTCGTGGCGACCCTCGCGGCCCCTTCTTTGAGGGGTGTTCCCCTTCCCCCCTCCTCCCCTCTGTCGCCTCTGCTGCTGCTGTCGACCTCCTTGGTGCTGAGAAGGTCGGGACTGCGTCTGCTTCGGGCGGGCGCCGCAGGAGCAAGGGGGGCAGGGGTGGGGGTGGCGGCGGAGGAGGCGGGGGTGGAGGTGGTGGCGGTGGAGGCGCGACTGGGGAGGCTAGTGGCGGTAGTGGGGGAGGTGACAGCAACGGTGGGAGTGGTGGCAGGGGCGGAGGCGGCGGCGGAGGCGGAGGTGGTCGTGGCAGCGGCAGGGGTGGAGGTGGCCGGGGCGGAGGCGGAGGAGGTGGTGGTCGTGGAGGCACGGGCGGAGGCCAGAGTCAGCAGCCTTCCCCGACGCTTCAGGCCGCCCGTGAGTGGTATGCGCAGCGCGGTTTTACCTGCACGTATGTTATTCGCACAGGCGACCGCACTGGCCAGACGTGTGGGAGGCCGCACCAGACGCAGCGCTGCTTCGCGCGCCTCAACGACGCGTGGCGCACCCAGTTTCCTGACGCCACTGAGCTGCCGCGCTGGGCTGATCTGGAAAAGAGGGGTGTTGATATCTGGGCTCTAGACTTTGATGCTATTCTCACTGCCATGTATGCAATGTCTATTAGTGGAGAGGGTGCTCAGTACTTGCGTGTTCCGCCCGACCCGGGCATTCAGGCCAGCCCAGCTGCTGCTCTAGGTGCTAGTGTGTCTGCTCCCACAGGTCCTGCTGCAGCAGCTGCCCTAGGTGCTAGTGCGTCTGTGCCCCCTGGTACTGAGTCGACTGCTGCACTGCACACCTTCACACTGGACTCAGGTGCTTCTCGCTCTTTCTTTCGTGACCGCACTGTCCTTGAGCCACTAGCTCGGCCAGTTGCTGTCTCTCTTGCTGACCCCTCTGGGGGTCCGGTCATTGCGACCTCCTCCACTACACTTCCGTGTCCAGCGGTTCCGTCCGGCACGCTCTCAGGTCTCTACCTCCCCTCGTTCTCTACGAACTTGGTGGCGGGCTGTGCTCTGCAGGACGGGGGTGTTCACCAGTTCACCCCTGCCTACGAGCGTGTGACACATTGCACGTGTGCTCGGACGGGCCGCCACCTGGCTACTTTCACTCGGGAGCCGGGGTCGGACCTGTACACACTGACCACTGAGTCCCCTCAGGTAGCTGCGTCTGCGTCTGCGTCTGCGTCAGGTCAGCTGTCCGCCCCCTGCTCATGTCGCTCTCTGGCGCATGAGACTGTCCTCTGGCACCACCGCCTTGGTCACCCGTCTGTGCAGCGCCTTCGGGCCATGCACAAACGGGACCTTGTTGCTGGTCTTCCCAGGGTGCTCCCTCCCCTTCCCGACTCCCCTGCTCCTGACTGCATTCCCTGTGTCGAGGGGCGGCAGCGCGCCGCTCCTCACTCCTCCTCCTTTCCCCCGACGACTGCTCCCTTGCAGACGCTCCACATGGACGTGTGGGGCCCAGCCCGCGTCCGTGGTCAGGGTCAGGAGAGGTACTTCCTGATAGTTGTTGACGACTACTCGCGCTACACCACGGTCTTCCCCTTGCGCTCCAAGGGTGACGTCCCTGGTGTTTTGATCCCCTGGATCAGCCGAGCCCGTCTCCAGCTAGGCAAGCGCTTTCACTCGGACTTTCCTGTCCTGCGCTTGCACTCTGACAGAGGTGGTGAGTTCGCCTCCGACCTCTTGGCAGCCTACTGTGCTGAGCACGGCATTGAGCAGTCGTTCACGCTTTCGGCCTCTCCACAGCAGAATGGGGTCGCTGAGCGCCGCATTGGCTTGGTCATGGAGGTCGCTCGTACCTCCCTGACCCATGCGGCTGCTCCCCACTTTCTGTGGCCGTTTGCGGTCCGGTACGCCGCGCATCAGCTCAACCTCTGGCCCCGTGTCTCCTTGCCGGAGACTTCCCCGACTCTTCGGTGGACGGGAGAGGTTGGCGATGCGTCGCGTTTCCGGGTCTGGGGATCTCGAGCTTTTGTCCGCGACACGTCCGCGGACAAGCTCTCGCGTCGCGCTGTTCCCTGTGTCTTTCTTGGCTTTGTTCCCGACGCGCCTGGATGGCAGTTTTACCACGTCACCTCGCGCCGGGTTCTGGCCTCTCAGGACGTCACTTTTGACGAGTCCGTCCCCTTCTACCGCCTCTTCCCCTACCGCACTGCCCCGCTCCCCCCCCCGCCTCTCTTCCTCGCTCCAGGTGCTGAGGTACCAGACCCCCTCCCCCCTCAGGGTGCCGCTCCCTCAAGTGTGTCCCAGGTAGACCCGGGTGAGCCTGTCGAGGTAGCTGTTGACTCGCGTCCTGCGTCTGGGGGTGCTGAGCCTGGGAGTGCTGCGTCTGAGGGTGCGGAGCCTGGGGGTGCTGAGCCTGGAGGTGCGGAGCCTGGGGGTGCTGAGCCTGGAGGTGTGGAGCCTGGAGGTGCGGAGCCTGGAGGTGCGGAGCCTGGAGGTACTGAGTCTGGACGTGCTGAGTCTGGGGGTGCTGAGACTGGGGGTGCTGAGTCTGGGGGTGCTGAGCCTGAGCGTGCTCCACCTGGAGGAGCCCTCTCCTCCCAGCAGCTGCAGGAGAGGTACCTCGAGTACTGCCGCCTCCGGAGAGGTGCTTCTGGAGCTCGTCCCGGTACTTCCCCTCCTACCCAGGAGCTCCCTCCCATTCAGGTGTGTCAGAATCCCAGCCACTAACCACTGGGATAAAAGGGCTTGTTTGTGTAGCGGGTGAGTGCGCCCATAACCCCCCAGGCCGCCGTGCCTGTAACCCTTCCCTAGGATCAATCGGGGATCACCAGTGGACCTCTGACACCCCCCCGCACTGGGATGCCCGAGGTGCACACACTGGGATTCGAACCCGAGACCTTCGCTCTGATACCATGTCAGAATCCCAGCCACTAACCACTGGGATAAAAGGGCTTGTTTGTGTAGCGGGTGAGTGCGCCCATAACCCCCCAGGCCGCCGTGCCTGTAACCCTTCCCTAGGATCAATCGGGGATCACCAGTGGACCTCTGACAAGGTGATCCGCGAGTGGTACACGCGGCGCTGCAGTCTTCGTAGTGGTGCTCCTGGTGCTGCGGACCCGAGCGGTGGTGCTGTTGCTGGTGCTGAGGACCCGGACGCTGGAGCTGCTGCTGGTGTTGAGGACCCGGGGGCTGGAGCTGCTGCTGGTGCTGAGGACCCGGGCGTTGGAGCTACTGCTGGTGCTGAGGACCCGACCGGTGGCGCTGCTGCTGGTGCTGAGGACCTGACCGGTGGCCCTGCTGCTGGTGCTGAGGGCCCGGGCGGTGGCGCTGCTGCTGGTGCTGAGGACTCGGGTGTTGGAGCTCCTACTGGTGCTGAGGACCCGGGCGTTGGAGCTGCTACTGGTGCTGAGGACTCGGGCGTTGGGGCTGCCACTGGTGTCCCTGCTGCTTCTGGAGACGCTGCGCGGCCGCGACCGTACTTCGTACCGCTCCTTCAGCAGGTTCTTGGTCAGGCTCCTCCTCCTAGTCCTCCTCCCTCCGTCGAGTGTCCTCTGCCTGTCCAGCCGCAGTCACAGTTACCGCCTGCCTCGCCTCTCCCTGCTCCCTCTCCTTACGCTGGTCCCACAGGAGGTCTTACAGAGCGTCGTGAGCCTGAGTCTCGTCCTGCGTCGCCTGTTCGTACTGCTCGCACTGGTCGTCGTGTCCTACGTGAGCGTCCTCCTCCTGTCCCTGGCACTCACTACATGACCCTGCGTCCCTCCACTGCTCCGCAGCGTGTCCCGCTGCCGTCTCCTCCTGCGTCCTCTCTTCCTACTCTTCCTGACCCGGAGTCTGACTCCCGTCGTGCTGCCAGTCCCACTGTTACGCGTCTCCTCGCTACAGTTGTCACTGACCCGACCTTTGAGTCCTCTGCTGCGTCTGCTCTGGTCGCTGAGTTGGTTGACTTTGCTGCTCGCTGTCGCCTAGACTACGCTGCCAGCCTTGTCTGAGTTTGAGTCTGCGTCTGCCTGTCCTCCGTCCGTCGGGGGTGAGTGTGCCCTCGGCACGGACGTCCTTGAGGACAGACAGGAGGAGTTCCACTGCCTTGCTGCTGCTTTGCCCCGTCTCGTGTCCTTGCTAGTTGCCCCTGAGGGAGACCCGGATGCACCAGACATCCCGACCCCACGCTCTTACGCTGAGGCGATGGCGGGTCCCTACTCCTCTCAGTGGCAGACAGCCATGGACGCAGAGATGGCTTCCTGGAAGTCCACAGGCACCTACGTAGACGAGGTTCCCCCTCCTGGGGCGAACATCGTCAGTGGCATGTGGATTTTCAGGGTGAAGCGGCCGCCGGGTTCTCCGCCTGTCTTCAAGGCGCGCTACGTGGCTCGAGGCTTCAGTCAGCGAGAGGGAGTAGACTTCTTTCAGACCTTCTCCCCCACCCCGAAGATGACTACTCTTCGGGTGCTGCTGCACATAGCCGCTCACCGCGACTACGAGCTTCACTCTCTTGACTTCAGCACTGCTTTCTTGCAGGGCAGCCTGCACGAGGAGATCTGGCTGCGCCGCCCCCCTGGCTTCACTGGGTCAGTTCCTCCTGGCACCCAGTGGAGGCTTCAGCGGCCGGTCTACGGTCTCCGCCAGGCGCCACGTGAGTGGCACGACACACTGAGGACGACACTTGCGGCTCTTGGGTTCGCTCCCTCTACTGCTGACCCGTCGCTGTTTCTACGCACCGACACCTCGCTGCCGCCGTTCTACATCCTCGTGTACGTCGACGACTTGGTCTTTGCCACTGCTGACACCGCGGCACTCGCCCACGTGAAGTCGGAGCTGCAGAGGAGACACACGTGCACAGACCTGGGTGAGCTGACGAGCTATCTTGGCTTGCGGATCACCCGGGACAGAGCACGGCGCACCATCACCCTGACTCAGTCACACATGGTGCAGCAGGTTCTCCAGCGCTTCCGCTTCACGTACTCCTCGCCTCAGTCCACTCCTCTGCCTACCGGTCACTCGCTCTCAGCTCTGCCTTCGGATGAGTCCGTAGAGCCGAGTGGCCCGTATCCAGAGCTTGTAGGCTGCCTCATGTACCTGATGACCTGCACTCGACCTGACCTTGCATACCCTCTTAGCATCCTAGCACGCTATGTCGCTCCTGGCCGTCACCGGAAGGAGCACATGGATGCCGCTAAGAGGGTGTTGCGCTACTTGTGCAGTACGTCGGGCATGGGGCTTGTGCTTGGAGGGCGAGACCGGGTTGTTCTCACAGGGCACTCAGACGCTTCTTGGGCAGACGACCAGGCTACTCAGCGGTCGTCCCAGGGTTACACCTTCAGCCTTGGCTCTGGCTCAGTTTCTTGGCGTTCTACTCGCTCTTCTTCAGTTCTCAGCTCCAGTTGTGAGGCTGAGATCTACGCCACAGCCATGGCTGCTCAGGAGCTACGCTGGCTGACCTACCTGCTGACCGACCTCGGAGAGCGGCCTCGTTCTCCTCCAGTGCTGTACGTCGACAACAAGGCTGCCATTGCCTTGTGTGAGGAGCACAGACTGGAGCACAGAACGAAGCACATCGCTCTGCGGTACTTCCTTGCTCGAGAGCTGCAGCAGCGTGGTCAGCTTTGTCTGCGTTACGTGGCCACGGAGGCCAACACTGCTGATGTGTTCACCAAGGCGCTTCAGCCTTGTGACCATCAGCGCTTTTGCACGCTGCTAGGCCTTGTACCTACTGGGCCTCACTTGCTTACCTCTTGACCTTGCTTGTACTGTGATCACTATATATATATCCCTACTTGTTTACTTTTGCTAGGTTGTGATCACTGTATCTCTTGCTTTGTTATAAACCTGCATGTGAACTGGTCTTGTGACCGCTTGCTTGTGCTCGGAATTTGTGTGGAATCCTTGAGATCCACCCTGAGCTTGCTTTGCTTTGCTTTGACTGGTCTTGTGACCCTGTGGTTGTCTCCCACTGCGCCTATGGGGGTGTGTCAAACATTGCATGTTTATATTGTCTAGGCTGTAGTGGGTTACACCTTAGGGGGTACACAAAGTTAGGGTTTCCTACTTGTACCAAACTCTGTTCTAGTTCATTCATTCCTGCTCAGTTATTCTGACAGTCGGAGATCAGGTGCTTCTCGACACGCGCAACTTGAACATGTCTCACCTACCATCCAAACTCCGGCCTCGCTTCTGTGGTCCATTTCTCGTGGAGGCACAGGTGACACCAGTTACATTCCGCTTGCGCTTACCAGATACGTGGAAGCTTCACAACGCTTTCCATGTTCAGCTACTGAAGCCCTACAAGGACCCCAACCAACAATTCCAGGGACGGCAGCTACCGCCACCTCCACCTGTACTCGTACAGGATGAACCAGAGTATGAGATCGAGCGCGTTCTCACTCATCGGCGCCGCGGCGGCAAGACCCTCGAGTTCCTGATACGCTGGAAAGGATACGACCCCACTGAGGACAGTTGGGTTGCAAAAGCTGATATGGGCAACGCACGCTGTGCTCTCAAGGACTATCTTGTCAAGCAGGGTGTATCTCACGCCACCCAACTTTGAGGGGGGGACGTATGCTGGCTTTGCTAGCTTGCCTTTATTCTATTATGCATTATCTAGCCTAGCATTATCTTGCTTTGCTTGCTTTTGCTAGATTTCCGAACTAGGTTGCGCACACCGAATTCTAGGCTTTTCGTTTGCCACCGAATTGCCTTCTACCGAATTCGGGAAGGGTCTGTTCGGGACGCTTCGCGACCCTCGTTGCCTTCGCGTAACACCTGGCTACCTGCTTGAATCGAATGAAAGTATCTCCCCAGCATTGCGCGAAAACATTTGAAGGGATGACGCGTTACTTCTGAGAAAGATTCTCGTTAAAAATGCCCTCGCAATTCACATCTAGATAAGGGTAGGGTGTACTGATAATTTCATAGAATGTCATATTTGTATGAATGTGAAAGGGGTTAGCGGGGAGAAAATGGAGGTTGTACAAAGTGTACATACTGTACATAGCGAGCTGCGCAGTGCTGAGGATGGAATGCGAAAGGTCAAGGTGGCGCTTGAGGGAAACATGGAACTTGAGCAGTGCAAGGGAGGGTGATGCATGGCAGCAGTTTGGGGCGGCACTTACGTAAGCGGGAAGAGAGGGCAAGTGGGAATTACAGCGCAAGGCAGCAGCGGAAGAGGCGGGAGAGAGTTACCACTGATACTTGGATGGGTGTGTGTGTGCATGTGTGTTTGTTTTCCGGTGTATGCAAGCAAGCTCCCAGGAGCCAGCTGGATCCGAGAAGTGTCACCTGGAGGCAATGTAGCCAGAGGCAGGGAACAGAGGTGGCAGGCAGCATAGATGGCAATCTTCTCAAAGGCAGCAATAGCAGCTAGCGAGGAGACTAGGGAAGGACGGGCATACGGCTGAAACAGAGCTGGTAGTTTAGGAGGAGCCTGGCAGAGCTAGCCTCAATGCTTGTATGTTTCCTTTGTAACACAATATTCTTGCACCCGACGAAGCAAGTAGTGAGAATAAGGAGATAGTGCAAGCAGAGATGTGACAAGTAGTTAGAACGGTGTGTTATGTGAGGGAGCTAGAGCCTATCAGCGTGAGTTCATCATAAAGAGCAGTAGCATTAAAGGAGAGTTGAGAGCAGGAGATGATGGAGGGGAAGGTAGCATGCGGGGGCAAGGGAACTAAGGAGAAGGTGATACCAAAAGAGAAGAAGGCAGGCGAGAGAGATCAGCAAAGGTAGAGGGGAGGCGGTGAGTTCCGACAAGAATCTGGGGGGTGTTCTAACTGGTGTATTTTTTAGTACACCCACCGTAATTGAACACCCATGGGTGTTCAATTTTGGGGGGTGTGCTATGCGGGGGCTTACGGTAAGACACCTATGTGTGTGTACGAGCGGCAGTATACATTTGTCAGCAGGGTTTAGGGTTTATAAGTGGGCCTCATAGTCTGGGGCAACTTTTCAAGTTCCTAAGGAGCTTTAACCTCTTCTTTCAAATTATACCGGAGCTTTAAGCAGGGCCCAAAATTGGTTTAGGCCCACCCTGACAAATCAGGGTTCCAGCCCCTCCTTACCCTGACCCCAAGGGTAGAAATTTTCGTACCCTGTTTGCAGCAGGATAATTCAACTTCTACACTGATTTGAGAAGGGCAGTTTTATGCTTAGCCTGTTTTGGCTACTAGTTTGTGAGCAAACTTATTTTTACTGACATAATAAAGTAGCACACACAAAGTCAATGAGCTTTGGGCCCTGATAACAACACACCTCACCACCCCCACTACCTACTACTTCTTCTACAAACTGGGTCTCGCTAGCCCTATTGGTGTCAAACTCCTTAGTGGATCGCCTCAGCTTCTCTCCACGGAAGATGGCGACCACCTCGTACCAGACGTCATCGTACCGCAGCAGGGAGCAACACATCAGGTGCTCTAGGCTTGTGTCGCCAAGGCTGCCGCTTGATCAGATTCTGCTTCGAGAAGCCACGCCCACTCGGATTCAACCGTGCTCAATGGCAGCACAACGACTGACTGCCACATCCGCATGATGTTGGAGAAGGACACACGCCAAGCATCGTCCCGCAGCATGTTCCCGGGCGCTTGATGAAACTCCTCGTATTTGTGCTGGGAGAACATTGTGGACGTAAACATCCACAGCTCCTGGCCGTCTCTTTTGTAGTCGAACCCTGTCATGGGGCGGGGTTGGGGTGAAAGCTTGGGCGATGCTCGCAGATTTGGGTAGGAGTGGGGGGCATTAGTCCAACAAGCAGCAGTGAGCATTACGTGCACGAGTCACCATCGCGGCAGAATTCGTAGCGACAACACCCTCTAATATAAAACAAGTGCAATCGCAACACACTACTTACCTGGCAGCTTTTGGTTGTACAGCTTGTGCAGCTGGCCGAACCACCTTTTGAATGTTTCCACGCGCTTTGAGTCGTCAGACACATACGAAGCTGTGCAAAACAGCTTCATACCTTCTAGCAGGTGCAGGTCGCACATCCGCCATTCCAGGTCGGCGTCCACGGCACACACAAACTTGATCGAGATCTCGACAAACGCCGTGACATCGCCATCTGTGTCATATCCTGGCAGCGGACGCTCGTGCGGCGCGAATTTAAACGAGACGGGATTCCCGTCCCCGTATACGCCCTCCGCCTTCATCTTGGGCTTACCTTCGCCTGGTGCCTCTGAATGAAATCTGGCAGGGACACGGAGGGAGTACCGCGTCTTCAGACGCATCCTTGTTTGCTGCATGATGTGTGCAACCAGGGTAAGGTCCACCTGCACAAAGGCATTACAAGGAGTCAGGTAGTGCACGTGCATGCTTGCGACAACAAACATTCCAGCACCAAAGGCCCTTACCTGGTGTTGATGGAAGCGCTGGTTGAGGTTGTTGAGTTCCCAGAGCACATCCGCAAGAAAGCGGATGAGCCAGTAGAACTTGAACGAGGTAACCACCTCATACAGCTCCGCCTTAAACGAAGCAAGCGCCTCGTGCCTAGAATGAAGAGATTACATAAGGGTTTGACCACAGTGCAAGCAATTAGACTCTGTAAATCAGGTTTGTGGATAAAGAGCCTGTGTATGTATTGGTGTATGTGGATGACCTCTTGCTTGTGTCTCCACGCTTAGATCTGATCGGTCAGATTAAGGACGCGCTTGCTCAAAGGTACCAGATGAAGGATCTAGGTGAGGTATCCACGTACCTTGGTGTGGAGGTTCGTAGGTCGGTCAAGGTTGGGTGGTCAGTAGAAGTATGTCGGTGGTCTTCAGGGAAGGTTTGGTGATCTGCTGAAGGAGACACATAGGGTGCATACTCCCATGTCACCTGAAGATTTCTTTAAGATCAGGAAAGGTGTGAGAGTACGACGGCTTATGCCAGCCATGCATGCTTGCTTTTATTTCCTTACGCTATTCCTAGCTTAGGTTTATTTTCTGCATGCATGAATTGCTTGAATTCCTAGGTTCGTTGCTTTACTATAGTTATTATAGTTATAGGCACCGAACCAGGTTACGTGTACCGAACTCAAGCTATTCGGTTGCCACCGAATTGCTTTCTACCGAGTTCGGGAAGGTTCTGTTTGGGACGCTTCGCGACCCTCAGAACATTCGCGTAACACCTAGGTTACCTGCCTTGTGTCGAGCCTATATATAGCCTCGTGTTGTACCCAGGTGATCATTCAATTCAAATCATCTTTTCTGAGCTCGATCCTAAGATCCTAAGACTTGGTAATCAGAGCCCGTTTACACGCGAAGTTTTTTCGACCGCTAAAAACCAGTCTTAACAAAAACGCGGGGGCGACGTAGTTAAACATCGATTTCGGGTACGTAAAACCGGTTCCGTGTTTTTCGCTCCCCCTAGTTTTGGTTTTTCGGACGCGTAATGTCAGGCATGGAGGGCCAAGGCGACAATGATGCGACCACGAGCGACATCACGAGCCTCTGCACCGACATGGAGCAGACGAAGGCAGCGCTTCGTCAGCTCGAGGCCCTTCTGACACACCAACCAGGAATCGCCACCGCAGCAGCAGCGACTACAGCGAACGTAGCGGTGACAACACCCGCAGCAGTGGCGACACCGACATTTCACGGACCGATGGCACCACTGTCGCCGAACCTCGAAGCAGCACGACCGAGGCTCCCTGAGGCGTTCGATCCAAGCGCGAAGGGATCCGACGTCCGGCGATTCGTGGCCACCCTCGAAATTTATTTCGAGGCCATTGGCTGTTCGACTGCGACACACGATGCAACAAGAATTCAGCTCGCGGTGACATTGTTACGTGGACCGGCACTCGAGTGGATCTACAACACTGACGTGGCCCGCGGGGAGAAATCGTGGGCGCAGTTTCGGGCAGATTTAATCGAGCGTTTCGAACCGATTAATACGACCTACATGGCGCGGCAGCAGATACACCGACACAAGCAATACAGTAGTGTAGCACAATACACGCAGCAGATGGAGCTGACCGAAGGCGAAAAAATCCAGGCGTACACAGAAGGGTTAAAATTGGAGATTCGGCGGCAGGTGATTGCGGCGAATTACAACAGCTACAAGGACTGTGCGTGCTGCCGAATGATACAACGCGCTGACTCGAGGTCAATCCGAAACACGACGTTTTGCGCCGAACCGTACATTCGGCACGGAGCGATCGGCACCCCCCACGTTCGCCGAACCGATGGATATCGATAAATGTGACGCGAAGCAGCAGCCGACAAAATGCGAGTTTTGCGGCGCAGCAGGGCATCAGATTTTGTCGTGCTACAAGATGAAAAAAGCACGTGCGGCACTGCAGGGCGGTAGCAGTGGAGCACCCCCGAAGTAAAAAAATGGCAAGACCTCAATTGTAGTGGATTTTATCGGCCTCGGGTAAATCCTTCCAACCCTTCTCAATTGAAGACTGATATTCAGTCAGCAGCTTCGAGCGCAGGACCTAGGGATGATCTATTCGACGTACCCTATGATCCTATAAGCGAGACCATCTATGGCTACTCGGGCAGCAGTAGCCACTACTCCTCGAGGTGATCTGCAACGGGCGACGCCTCCAGGCACTGGTGGACAGCGGTGCGTCCCACTCGGTGTGTGACCGCGGGACGTGTTAGAGATGAAGGACTGAGTCTATGAAGAATAGGGGCCGAATTATCCCAAAATTGGACTAACTTTCTGGACAGAAATGTCGAGTTCACAAGAAACACCGTCGACGAAAAGTTCACCGTTAGAATTGTCTCAGAGTATGTTATAGCCCTTGACCGTGGCTAACATTCACAATTTGAATCGTCTCAAAAGGTTGGAGTAAATCTCGAGTTATGATTTTCGGCGCACTAGGGGGTATGCTGCCACAGAAACTTTAACTCAACCACAATAGACTCACAAGTTCCACAAGAAGCACACACAAGAGTTAGAGTAGCACTAAACCAGGTGGGAGGGAAGAGGAGGACGAGAGGGAAGGTCCCAAGGAGTCCCTAATCAAGGAAACCCGATGCCACGCAATTCCCTTCCCCATAGGCAACCCAACTTTGACCTTTGTCACTTTCCAACCCATGCCATCCACCTCACCCCAACTTGGCCACACTTGCCAACCTGGTTTGGCTTCTCCCAACCACATGGCAGCATCTACAGTGATGGGTTCGAATTTCCCAACCCGAAAGGTCTGTACCCCATATAAAGTCAACCCCACAACATCCCAAAGTCGCCACAACCAAATATGAAAAGCATACGAACTCCAACGTTCGTAACTTTCTTGGTCGTGCTCCGACAGCGATTCTTGGTTCGTCGGAAAGCTCTTGAGCAGAGAAGTCAGTTCTGATATTTGTTCAAGCAAAATAGTTTTCACATACACTCAGAAAATCCAAACCACACAAAACACAAATTTCTTGCACACGCTCACACCACGCATGCAACGCACGAACATATGATGGGAGGCAGACAGACGTGAATGCATATGATTGCATCACACAACAAACTCTCCCTTTGGCTGCCAACCATCATCCCACATGCCATAACTCAAGCATGCACCCTCAATGCACACTCATTCCAGCAAGCTTCATCCCCGTCCAATGCTCAGATTCAGCCAGGCGCTTGGTGAGAATGTCAGCCGCCTGCTGCTGGGTCTTCACAAGCTCCAGTCGCACCTCCTTGTCTAGGATCCTTCTTGTCGAATGCCACTTGGGCCTGATGTGCTTGGTCAGCCCATGAAGACAAGCATTCTTGGCCAGCTTCACCGTTGACTCATTGTCACAAAAAATCACAGTCGGCTCCTTCTGGCACACTCCGATCTCCTCCAACAAACGCCTCAGCCACACCACCTCCTTGGCCCCATGATGAAGGGCCATGTACTCGGTCTCACACGAGGACAGCCCCACCTCATTCTGCTTCTTGCTGCGCCAGCTCACTGCACCTCCTCCAAAGAGGCACACATAGCCTCCAATGCTGGTGCCATCCGACTTCACTGAGTTGAAGCTAGCGTCGGTGTAGCAGGTCAAGAGCATCTCCCCCTTGCTCAAGTCAGCTGCACCCCTCTGCAGCCTCTGTCGCACAGCACTGTACTCCAAGCCCACTGATGCTGTTGCACTCACATAGCGGACCAACCTCTTGGCCGCTTCCAGCTGCTCATGACTGGGACGTGACACCACACTCGCAAGCCTGGATGTAGCAAATGCAATGCCAGGCCGCGTGTGGTTGGCCGCATAGTTGAGCGCCCCAACCATGGAGTGAAACAACTTCCTGTCACTCTCACCCACCACCTCCTCATCAGCATAGGGCTCCACTATGAACCCTGAAGGCAGTGGGGTGGCTGGCTTCCCTCCATCTTGCAGCCCGTACTTTTTGGCCAGCCCCTCACAATACTTCCTCTGGTGCAACCTCAACACTCCCTTGTCGAGGTCTCTCTCCACATGCATCCCAAGGTAATACTTCACATCTCCTATCTTCGAGCACTTGAACTGCATCTCCAGCATCTCCTCCATACGCTCAATCATGGCAGACGACTCAGAGAAAAGAAGGATGTCGTCCACGTACACCAGGAGCATGAGGAACTGCTCCTTCTCTTGCAGCAGGAACAAGCTGTGATCACACTCGCTCTTCTTGAATCCCCCAGCCAGCAGTGTCTCCTCCAGCTTGTGGTACCATGCACGAGGAGCCTGCTTCAGGCCATAGATGGCCTTCTTCAGCCTGCACACCCTGCCGCTCCCATCATCCAACCCCTCAGGCTGCAGCATGTACAGCTCCTCCAGAATGTTTCCATTGAGGAAGGCAGTGATTATGTCCATCTGATTGATCTTCCAGCCACGGTTTGCAGCCATTGCCAACATCGTCCTCAGTGTAGTCCCTGTCCTCACAGGAGCAAAGATATCGTCAAAATCCTTCCCCTTTCTCTGCTGGAACCCCTTAGCCACAAGCCTTGACTTGTAGCGGGTCAGCTCCCCATCAGGTCCGTACTTGTGTAGGGAGATGCTTGGAAGAAATGGCCTTCTTCCCAGGAGGCAGCTCACACAGCTCCCACGTGTCGTTCTCCAGCAGAGAGTCATACTCCTCCTTCACACTCTGCTTCCACTTCTCAGCATCGGGCCCACTCAAGGCCTCGGTAAGCGTCTTGGGCTCAGGGACGGCTGCCCAGTAGCAGTGCGCTATCTCCTCCTCATCACACTGCTCAGCCACACTCCCTACCCGCACCACCTTTGGCTTCCCAAAGCTCGGATAGGTCAGCCGGTTAGGAGGGCGCACATCCCTCCTAGGACGGTCAGCCGTACGTGCAACACCTTGTGGAGCATCTTGCTGCTGCTGCTGCTGCTGCTGCTGCTGCTGTTGCTGCTGTTGAGGCTACTGCTGTTGCTCCTCCACCTCAGGTTCTTCTCCATCCTCAGTCACTCCAGATATCTCCGTCTCAGAGACAGAAACCTCCACCTGCCTCGAAGGCCGCTGCACCTCATCGGCCTCAATGATCAGCGGTGTCGTAGGAAGCTTCTGCTGCTGCTGCTTCCACTCCTTGTAGTACAGGGACTCGAGGAACTTCACATCCCTCGACACAGTCAGCTGCTGGCTGGTCAAGTCCCATATCAGTGCACACCCCATCTCCTAGAAGCTTCCAACTTTCCCCTCTTCTCCTTCGGCACATGAAACACCACCATGCAGCCATAGGCTCTCAGCATGTTGGTTGCTGGTGCACTCCCATACCACTTGGTGTAGGGGACCCATTGCTTATCCCCAACAGTTGCCAGCACCCTGTTCTTCACAACGACGACCTGCCTCAGTGCAGTCACCCAAAACGGATCCGGCAGCCCTGCACGCCCAAGGAGAGTGCGAGCACCTTCCTGCAGGGTCCGGTTGAACCGCTCAGCCACGCCGTTCTAGTGAGGGTTGTAGGGAATCGTGAGCTGGTGCTGGATCCCCTTCTTCTTCAGCACCGCCTCAAAATCAGCGCCAATGAACTCTCCTCCATTGTCGGTGCGGATCACCTTCACCTTGTGTCCGCTCTCCCTTTGAGCTCTCGGCATCCACTCCTTAAGAACAGCCGCTGCCACCTCCCCCTTCGTCTTAAGAGGGTAGACCCACACCGCACGCGTGTGGTCGTCCACGATGGTCAAGAAGTAGCGGCTGCCCGAGAGAGAAAGGGCCCTCGTAGGCCCCACCACATCCATGTGCACAAGCGCAAGTGGTGCCTTGGCTGGTCCCGTGCTGCTGCTGAAGGGAAACTTCGTAAACTTTGTTTCAAGGCATGTAGGGCAGCTCCCAATCTCCTTTGCTGTCCTCTTCACCTCCAATCCCTTCAACCTCCCATCCTTCACCAACTTCTGCAGCATCGGAATGTTGATGTGGCACAACCTCTCGTGCCACGTCTCCCAATTGGCCTCACCACTCCCAGATGAAGCCTTTGCCCATGCAGCCGTTGCATCCACACCAGCAAGCACCTCACCATGTGATTGCTGTGGCTGCTGCACCTTCTTGACTGCATCCAGGGCCCCAGCAGTTGGTGCAGTCTTCTCTCCACCCGCAGTTGCTTTAGCCGCCGCCACTGCCGTTGCCGTTGCTGGTGGTTTCCCATTCCAAGGGATGATGGGCAGCTGCCACAGGTCCTTGATGCAGCTGCTCTTCTCCTCCAAATCCCACAGCAGCAACTTCCCAAGCTTTGCACGGCAGCTGGTTGGGCCGAACGTAACTTTGGCCTTGCTCTTCTGCAGTCGGCGCACAGAAAGAAGGTTAGCGGATAAACCTTCAACCAAAAGCACATTCCCAAGCCCCACAAGCTGCCCTTTGGCTCCCATCACCTTGGCATTCCCCACACCAATCACAGGGAGCAAAGCACCGGAAGCGGTAGCCACAAACTTAATCTTCCCGGGGGGTTTCACCTCGTCAAGCAAATCTGCCCGCGGAGTCATGTGACTTGTGCAACCTGAATCGATCACCCAGTGAGTGAGGGGGTGCATCACAACCTTCCCAACTGAACCCACGTCATCATCACTCTCTTTCACATCCTCAACCATGAGGAACATCCCAGGGTCGGCTTTACCTTGTGCACCATCACCTTGTGCACCTGAACCTTGCACAGCGCCACCTCGTGCGCGTTCACCACTTGGCGGCTTCATGCTTGGAGGTGCCTGCGGAGATAGCTACTACAACGGGAGCTAGACTACGGGCTAGGCACGGGTGCTCGTGTGATCTCTGCGTTCCTTGGTCCTTAGTCGTTTTCCTAGTGCACACACTGCTTGCTAGTTCACGGGGCAATTTGGCAAGAGTTTCACTAAGAAAAGTTGACAACAATGATACAATGAAGTTGGCAAGGCAAGACTACATCAGAGCTAGCATGCAAGCAGGACGACTGCCAGCGCAGCACGGTCGACCGCGTGCCAGCACGACTTGGTCGACCGCGCTCCAGCAGTGCAGAGTCGCGGCTTGCCAACGCTGCAAGTCGACGGCTTGACAATAGTGCAGGTCGATGGCGTGCCAGCGTTGCTCCCGCAGTACAGCATCGCACCCGCTTCGCAGGTGCTTGCAGATGATTGGCGTGCAGTGCCTCGTCACTTGCACAACGCATACACCAAGTCAACTTCGTGCTGACGACAACTTTAGACGTCGACCTCGGGATTCCACCACTGAGGTCGTGCTTGCCAAATCACCTGGGCGAACGTCGCATGCCTCCGCAGAACCTCGTCACCCAGGTAACCTGGTCGACCAGGCAACCAGGTCGACCAGAGGCTCCTGTGCGTGCCCGTCGACCACCCAGGTCGACGACCACTTCCAGTCGACCTCACCAGGTAACCACTGCCTCTGGTATGTGCCGGTCGACCTCCCAAGTCGACGGCCACCTCCAGTCGACCTCCCCAGGTCGACCACTGACCCCTGGTTGACCAGCTCTAGGTCGACGTCACTCCTGGTCGACCAGAAGACCTGATTGACCAACCAAGTCGACCAGAAGGCTTGCTCGACTTACCAGGTCGACCAGTAGGTCTGGTCGACCATCCAGGTCGACCAGAGGGTCTGGTCGACCATCCAGGTCGACCGGAGGGTCTGGTCGACCAACCAGGTCGACCAGAGGTTCTGTCAGCCGACCATCCAAGTCGGCTACCCCAAGTTGGCGTCACCAAGTCGACGCCCTCCGCAGGTTGACTTTTCAGGTCGACCACCCAAAGCTGGCACCCTCCCGAAGTCGGCGCCCTTGCAGTGGCTCCCGTGCAGGTCGACCAACCTCGTCGACCAGCCCGCCCACTGCTGCAGGTCGGCTGCACCCCTACACCCGACCATGAAGTCGACCTTGCCCAAGCGAGGACGGGGCCAAAGCCCAACTCCCGTGGACACTCCCGTGCCGCGTTCACGCTTGGACCCCCAGCCCACACGGCAGTACTACTCGGAGACAAGCTCGTCGACGTGCACCCAACACACAGCACGTCGTCCACCGCACCAGCCATGCAAGAGGGCATGGCACCTACTGCTGCACGTCGTCGTCGCCCACGTCGGCCAGACGCACTTGGCCGATGGCGACGGAGCACCGGTTGAAGGCCGGATAGTGCAGCGCCTTCGTCAGGAAGTCAGCCGGCTGCTCAGCGGTCGGGATGTACTGCAGCGAAAACTTCCCCCGCTTCACCATGTGCTGTAGCCAGGCCTGTCGCCGCTCCATGTGCTTGAGGTTGCTCGTCAACCCCATGCCTTCGGCGACTGTGATGGCCGACTTGTTGTCCACCCTCAGGACCGTCGGCCTTCCAGCGTCCAGCTGCTGGAACTCTGCCAGGAGGAAGCGAAGTCGGCGTCCCTCCTTCCCAACTTCGACGGCCGCCACGTACTTCGACTCGGTCGACGACAGCGTCGCGCACTTGATGCGCTGGCTCGACCAGGAGACTGCGGCTCCTCCGTAGAGGAAGACGTAGCCGCCTGTGCTTGTCCTGTTCTGCTTGTCGCCGGCGTCGTCGGCGTCCACGTAGCCGACCAGCTCTAGCGACTCAGGTCCACCGCCAAACTCCAGGGCGGTGTCACGCGTGTTGGCGAGGTAGGCGAGGCAGCGGTCGACCTCGCGCCAGTGCTGGTCGCTCCTCACCGTGAGGCCACTCCCCAGCTTGCTGCAGGCGAAGGCGATGTCCGGCCTCGTCGTCGTCGCCGCGAACTGCAGCGAGCCGACCTTCTGCCGGTACTCCTCCTCCTGTCGCTCCTGCGCCTCCTCGTCGTCGAAGGTGAGCTCGGCGTAGGCATCGACCGAGACCGGCGTCTTCGGGGTCCGACCGCCCTGCTCCTCGTCGATGAAGCGCCTACGCAGCTTGTCGGCGTAGCCCTGCTGGTGCAGCCACAGCTTCCTCGCTGGCCTGTCGCGCACGATCTCCAGCCCGAGATACTTCTGCACCGGCGAGATCTCGCGCAGCTTGAAGGCGGCCTCCAGCAGCTCCTTCAGTTCCTTCAGCATCGCTGTGCTGCTGCTGGCGGCGAGCAGGTCGTCGACGTAGACCAGCACCCAGCAGGTCACCTTGTCGTCGCCGACCTTGAAGTAGAGGGCCTTGTCGACCTGGCTCTTCTTCCAGCCAGCGCCGACCAGCACGTCGTTGAGCGCCAAGTACCACAGCAGCGGCGACTGCTTCAGCCCGTAGAGGCTCTTCAGCAGCTTGCACACCCGGCCGGTTCCGTCATTGAAGTAGTCCGGCTGCGACATGTACAGCACCCGGTCGAGCTTGCTCTGCAGGAAGGCGTTCTTCATGTCGAGCTGCATCAGGTTGAGATTGAGCACGGCGACGATGCTGAGGAAGATCCTCAGCGTGACGTAGCTGCCCACCGGCGCGAATGTCTCGTCGGCGTCAGCGCCGTACACCTGCGTGAAGCCCTTCACGACCAGCCTCGCCTTCTCACGCTCGACGGTGTCGTCGATGTGGTACTTCGTCGTCAGCACCCACCGGTTCTTCATGACGTTCACTCCCGGTGGCCGTTCGACCAGCTCCCACATGTCCATGCTGATGAGGCTGCTGATCTCCTCCTCCATGGCGGCTTTCACCGCCGGGCCCTTCCAGCTCGCCAGCGCCTCCTTCACCGTCATCGTTGAGATGTCCCAGCGGTGCTCGGGGTCGGCCAGCATGTCGGGGTCGAGCTCCGGAAACTCCTCATCCTCGTCGGCGTCGTCGTACAACAGGTCGTCGTCATCCTCCACGTCATACACCGTAGTGAAGGCGGCGGGGACAAAGAAGTCGGGAGGCCTTCGAAGTCGACCTGACTTCCTGGGTTCAGGCGGACCTCCCACCACGTCGCGGTCGGCGGACTCCTCGTCGCCCAACTGCTCCCCTTCATCTTCACCACCGTTCTCGTCGTCCTGCTGCACTTCGATCGGTGTCTCAACCGATTTCTCCCCTGTGGTCAGCTCCCCTGCCGACTGCCAGGTCGCCGACTGTTTCTTGGTCGGCCTTGGTGCTGCCTGCTCCCCTGTGGGCTGCGCTTGCTCAGCCGGCTGCTTCCACGACTGCCCCTCGGTCGACTTGACTTCCAGGTCGACTTGCTGGTCGTCACGTCGGCCACCGGCGATGCCCTTGGTCGGCGCCACAGGCGACGCCCCACTGCTCCCCTCATCGCCGGAGGCCGACGGCGGAGTCAGCCCATGCAGGTCGACGAGGGGAGGGGCAGGGGAGGGGGAGGAAGGGTGGACGACCTCGGCATCCTCATCAGCAAGCTCACCGACCTCGGCGAGCAGAGGCAGCGTCGCCGCCGAGGTGTCGGTTGGCGGGGTGGTCGGCGTCCGTCCTGACACCGGCCCGTGCTCCGACTTCCACACCTCCAGCGACATATCCTCGTAGAACACCACGTCCGACGTGGTGACCACCCGGTTGTCGGCGATGTCGAGGAGCTCCCAGCCCTTGCTCTCCTCCGACACGCCGAGGTGAAGGCCCCACTTGGCCTTCGGCTTCAACTTCTCACCACGCTGCTGCTCGGGGACGAGGAATTGCGCCATGCAGCCCCACACGCGCGCCAGCGACAAGTCGGGCTTCTTCCCGGTGAGCAGCTGGAACGGTGTCGTCCCCGGCGGCAGCGTCGACCTCTCAAGGCAGTTGCGGACCCAGACAGCCTGCCGCAGAGCAAGGTGCCACCAGTGGTGCTGCACGCCCATGTGCAGCAACATCGTCCGCACCGACTCCACCACTGTCCTCATCTCCCTCTCCGCCATGCCGTTCTGCTGCGGAGTGTACGGGCAGGTAAGGTCGTGGAGGATCCCCTTGCCGTTCACGAGGGCGGTGAAGTCCTTCCCGAGGAACTCCCCTCCCCGGTCAGAACGCAGCATCAACACCGACTTCTTCGTCTGCCGCTCAACCGTCACCAGCCACTGCTCGAACTCCCGCAGCAGCACGTCTGACTTCCTAGCGACCGGCCTCACCCACATGTAGCGGGTCTTGCGGTCCTTCAGCAGCAGGAAGTACAGGCTGCCGTACTTAGCAGTCACGCGGAACGGCCCACATAGGTCGAGGTGCACAACGGCCAATACGTCGTTGGCGTCGGAGCCTTGGTCGGGGGAGGTGTGCCTTGCCAGCTTCCCGCCGATGCACGAGACACACGGTGAGTCGGTGCCCGACGTCGACTTGAGGTCCAGCCCAAGGGCGACTTCGTGGTTCGCCGAACTACGTATGGTGTCTATGCCGACGTGTTCCAGTTTTGCATGCAGCCTATCCGGGGTCGACTTCGTCGCCGAGACGATCGCCCGCAGAGCCACCACCTCTGCTGCGTTCGTCGCCGAGCAGGGACGCAAGTCGGTGCAGAGGACCCGGCCAGAATATGTTGCTCGACCAAGCACGTCGCCCGTCGCCGAGACGAGCAGCATCCCGTCACCGCCTTCTAGCATCTTAACACCGTTCTCTTTCAGCTGACCGGCCGACAGCAGGTTGACCGCCACGCCCGGAACGTACAGTACGTCGGGGATAAGCACCCGCTTCCCGGCGTCTCCCTTCAGGGCAACGGTCTCACGACCCTGGACGTCCTGAAGCGCCCCATTCAAGCCGCGCACGTGCTTCACGTTGCCACTCGGCCCCAAGTCGACGAAGGCCTCCTTCGTCCCCATCAGGTGGTGCGAACAGCCGCTGCACAGCTGTCGCCATCGCCCGGAAGTCCTCGCTAGCCTCCGGCGCCAGCGAGATGGTCGGCTCCACGACGCCGACCAGGGAGCACGACGCCGACTTGTCGTCGCGCCCTTTTCCGCCAGCAGGGGAGTCGGCGTCATTCGCCGAGGTCGACGACTTGGTCGACTGCTTCTCCTTGCGCGGCTGGTTTCCTCCTTGACTAGGACGACGACTGCTAGACCTCCCGCAGCCTCCCTTGGAGTCGTCGTCGTCGGAGTCACTGCGGTCGGGGCACTCGAAGGAGAGGTGGTCGGGGTCACCACACAGCCAGCACTCCCGACGTCGACTTCCTCCTCCTCGACCGCTGTCCTTGGTCGACTTCTTCTTGTCGACTTCCTTGGCCGGCTTCGAGCCACTGCTACCACCGCCACCAGACTGTCCACGCTGCCCCGGTCGACCGCCTTGCTTCGCCGGGGCGACGTAGTTCACCTGCGCCAAGAGCTCTTGGGACCGCTCGGCCTCCTGCATCGCCTCGTCCTGCAAGATATACTAGGTCAACGTGTCCTCGTTGAGCGTCGCCCGCGTGCTCGGCGCCATCGACAGCCGCTTCAGCAGGTTGTAGCTGCTCGGAAGTCCCTGCATGACATGGGTGATGTACGACGCCGTCGAGTACTCCGCGCCGGCCATCCTGATGGTGGCGAGAATTCGCCGGGCCCGGTTGCAGTAGTCGGTCGCCGTCTCTTCGTCGCCCATGCGCAGGTGCGTCAGCTGCCCCTCAAGCTGGGCGATGAACAAGTCGTCGGTGACTTGGTAGGTCGACTCGATGAAGTGCCACGCCTGGTGGCCGGCGTCGAGGTACTCTCGGCACCACTTCAAGGCGATCTGCACGCCCGGCGAGCAGCACCGTGAGATGACCATGAAGGTCAACAGCTGCATAGCGCGGAACTCAGCTCGCAAGTCGGGGTCGCTCGGCGTCGCCACAGTACCATGAGCAAAGTTGATCAGCCTGGCCATCTCCAGCTGAGGCTCGATGGCTTCCTTCCAGGTGAGTATGTCGGGTCGACCGACCAGCGGGGGAGTCACCAAGATCATGTCCGGCGTAAACTTGAAGTAGCCGTAGCTCGGTGCAATCCCACCTGCTGTCACCTGGGTCGCCGACATCGGCAAAGATCCACTTCGCCGACCTCCGACGTCACCCTGCGAGGAGCCTGCAGCCGCCGACGACCGCATCCCTCGCGCCTGAACGCCGCCGACTTCATCGGCGTGAATCACACCACGCTGCCTCGACGACGTGCCTCCCGCAGTGCTGCAGACTTGGTCGCCCCCGGTGTTGATGCCCACTTCGACGCCGCCTTCGTTGTTCACCGGTCGAGGAGACGCAGGTCGAGAAGGGTGCTCCGTCGCCCACACGGAACGGATGCCAGCGTCGACGACCGCCCAAGGGATGTCGCCGAACTCCTTCGCCTCATGGCGTCTCTTCGCGCTCTCCAGCCGTGCCTCCAGGGTGTCCACCACCCCCGTGTCACCTACGGCGCCTACCATAGTGACTACCGCACAGCTGCCGGCCTACGAACAACTTAGGTAAGGTGCCTACTAAGTCGACTAGACTGAAAGGTAAGTTGAGTGCCTTCCACGCTCACCGCACCATGCGGAGATAGCTACTACAACGGGAGCTAGACTACGGGCTAGGCATGGGTGCTCGTGTGATCTCTGCGTTCCTTGGTCCTTAGTCGTTTTCCAAATGCACACACTGCTTGCTAGTTCACGGGGCAATTTGGCAAGAGTTTCACTAAGAAAGGTTGACAACAATGATACAATGAAGTTGGCAAGGCAAGACTACATCAGAGCTAGCATGCAAGCAGGACGGTCAACCGCGTGCCAGCACGACTTGGTCGACCGCGCTCCAGCAGTGCAGAGTCGTGGCTTGCCAATGCTGCAAGTCGACGGCGTGACAACAGTGGAGGTCGATGGCGTGCCAGCATTGCTCCCATAGTACAGCGTCGCACCCACTTCGCAGGTGCTTGCAGATGATTGGCGTGCAGTGCCTCGTCACCTGCACAACGCACACACCAAGTCAACTTCGTGCTGACGACAGCTTCTGATCAGCCACGTCGACCTCGGGATACCACCACTGAGGTCGTCCTTGCCAAATCACCTGGGCGAACGTCACATCCCTCCGTAGAACCTCGTTACCAAGGTAACCTGGTCGACTGAGTAACCAGGTCAACCAGATGCTCCTGTGCGTGCCCGTCGACCACCCAGGTCGACGACCACTTCCAGTCGACCTCACCAGGTCGACCACTGCCTCTGGTATGTGCCGGTCGACCTCCCAAGTCGACGGCCACCTCCAGTCGACCTCCCCAGGTCGACCACTGACCCCTGGTTGACCAGCTCTAGGTCGACGTCACTCCTGGTCGACCAGAAGACCTGGTCGACCAACCAAGTCGACCAGAAGGCTTGCTCGACTTACCAGGTCGACCAGTAGGTCTGGTCGACCATCCAGGTCGACCAGAGGGTCTGGTCGACCATCCAGGTCGACCAGAGGGTCTGGTCGACCAACCAGGTCGACCAGAGGTTCTGTCAGCCGACCATCCAAGTCGGCTACCCCAAGTTGGCGTCACCAAGTCGACGCCCTCCGCAGGTCGACTTCCCAGGTCGACCACCCAAAGCTGGCACCCTCCCAAAGCTGGCGCCCTTGCAGTAGCTCCCGTGCAGGTCGACCAACCTCGTCGACCAGCCCGCCCACTGCTGCAGGTCGGCTGCACCCCTACACCCGACCACGAAGTCGACCCTGCCCAAGCGAGGACGGGGCCAACACTTAACTCCCGTTGACAGTGCCCAACCCTCAGGCTGGCTGAAACACTTGAACCACGGGTGTCCAGCCTTCTTGCAGTACCAGCACGCACCCTCCATTCGGGTGCTCCCCCTACCACCAGAGCTTCCATGCCCCTCGTTGTAGTCACCTCGGCCTCTCCCTCTGCCAAAGCCTCTCCCACGGCCTCGGCCTCTCCCTCCCCCTCTTCCTCTGCTGCCTCCTGCAGCTCCATACCCCTCAGCAGTCTTGTTGGCAGCACCACCTCCCGTGTGGCGCCTGCGGAAGTCCTCCTGCAGGATCTATTGCCGTAGCCACTCAGGCGTCCACTTATCGTGCTGAACATTGAGGGTGGGGATGAGGTTGTCCCACGAGTTGTCGAGCACCGAGATGATCTTGGTGCACTGCTGCATCTCCGACACCTTGCTGCCCGCCGCTGCCATCCTCGCATAGGTGTCCTTGATATTGTCAAGGACCAGCTTCACATTGTCTCCCGGTCGCATGGAGAGGGCAGCCAGCTCCTTCTCCAATACGATCACCATCGGCAGCGTGTTGGGCTGAACCACGTCGTGTAATAGCTTCCATGCCTTCGGCCATCAAACTCCACCAAGTCCTTGATGTGCTGGAACATGTCGTTGTTGACGGACTGTAGAATCAGGTCGTACAGCACCGCGCTCCGCTCAATCCACCGATCCCGAGCATCTCCTTCCTCGGGCATCTTCTCCTCTCCCATAGCAAGCTTCAGTAGCGCTTGAAGGCGCTCAGCATCCGCCCGCTCCATTCCTCATAGTAAGAGCCATTCAAAGCTTCGATCTTGGATGGTGGCGGTTCACTCTTCTTGTCAGCTGCATCTCCACTTCCTTGACTCATCTCCTCTGCTCCCAATCAGAGGTTTCAGCTCCCCCCTTTGCTGGTCACAATGTAGATCCACAAAATCTTCACAAGTGTCGGCGCCAACGAAATTTCGGCAGAGTTTTCCCTTAGCGGAAGTCACTCCCAACCTCCAGAACTCCACTTAGGCACGCCCACAGGCCATGGTGGGTCTAGGAGGGTCTTCACACTTCAGTAGACTCCCCACAAAGTCCTCAATCAGCTCTGATACCACTTGTTAGAGACTAAGGACTGAGTCTATGAAGAATAGGGGCCGAATTATCCCAAAATCATTGGACAAACTTTTTGGACAGAAATGTCGAGTTCACAAGAAACGCGTCGACGAAATGTTGACCATTAGAATTGTCTCAAACTCGATTATGTTATAGCCCTTAACCATGGCTATCATTCCCAATTTGAATCGTATCAAAAGGTGGAGTAAATCTCGAGTTATGATTTTCGGCGCACTAGGGGGTATGCTCCCAAAGAAACTTTTAACTCAACCACAATAGTCTCACAAGTTCCACAAGAAGTACACACAAGAGTTAGAGTAGCACTAAACCAGGTGGCAGGGGTGAGGAGGAGGAGAGGGAAGGTCCTAAGGAGTCCCCGACCAAGGAAAACCGATGCCACACAATTCCCATCCCCATAGGCAACCCAATTTTGGCCTTTGTCACTTTCCAACCCATGCCATCCACCTCACCCCAACTTGGCCACACTTGCCAACCTGGTTTGGCTTCTCCCAACCACATGGCAGCATCTACAGTGATGGGTTCGAATTTCCCAACCCCAAAAGTCTGTACCCCATATAAAGTCAACCCCACAACTTCCCATAGTCGCCACAACCAAACATGAAAAGCATACGAACTTTAACGTTCGTAATTTTCTTGGTCGTGCTCCGATCGCAACGATTCTTGGTTCGTCGGAAAGCTCTTGAGCAGAGGAGTCATTTCCAATATCTGCTCAAGCAAAATAGCATTCACATACACTCAGAAAATCCAAACCACACAAAACACAAATTTCTTGCACACGCTCACACCACGCATGCAATGCACAAACATTTGATGGGAGGCAGACAGACGTGAATGCATATGATTGCATCACACAACAGGACGTTGGAGAAAATTGGAGAGAAGTCGGAAGAGACCCGATTTTCAGCAACGATGGTGGACGGTACGAAGCTTCCCATCCACGGCGAAGCACCACTGCAGCTGCATATAGGTGCGTTACGATGGAAGCCGACGTTGCTGATCACGAACATCAAGGGATTAGACTTCATCTTGGGGCGAGATTTCCTGAAGCGGTTCAACCCCGAGATCGATTGGGTCAATCGGAAGGCGTGCATCTACAACAACGGGAAACGTGTGGAGCTACGAAGCTGGACGGATACAGGGGACGTTCCTGAAACGACACTGGCACGGTTCGAACAGACGGTGAACGAGAGTAACACGGGTTACCTAGCACTGGTCATGGCAGCAGCAGAGGAGGAGAAGCCGAGTTCGGAGCTTCCTGCAGCAGTGAAGGAGGTCTTGGAGCAGTACAAGGACATAATGCCCGACGACCTACCTGCAGGCGTACCTCCAGCACGCACCCATGAGCACGAGATCGTGGAGGAACCAGGTGTGAAACCCGTCTCACGTGCACCATACCGACTGAGTCCGACCGAACTGACAGACATGAAGAAACAGATCGAGTATTTACTGGACAGACAACTGATCCGCCCATCCACCTCTCCCTACGGAGCACCAGTTCTCTTCACCCCAAAACCAGACGGCAGTTTACGGATGTGCATCGACTACCGCGCACTGAACAAACAGACAGTAAAAAACAAATACCCCATACCGCGCATCGATGGCTTACTGGACCAACTGCGTGGTGCAACAGTTTTCTCGAAGCTGGACCTACGGTCGGGTTACTGGCAGATCAAGATGGCGGACAACTCGATCCACAAGACAGCGTTTCGTATGAGGTATGACTCCTACGAATGCTTGGTGATGCCATTCGGACTCTGCAACGCACCAGCAACGTTCCAGGCAGAGATGAACCATATCCTACGGCCCCTGCTGGACGAGTGCGTAGTAGTGTACCTGGACGACATTCTCATCTACTCCAAGAACATGAAGGAGCACGTGGAGCATCTGCGGAAGGTGTTCGAGATCCTGCGGAAAAATAAGTTCTACGTGAAGCTGTCAAAGAGCGACTTCGCACTGGAGAAGTTGCATTTTCTCGGGCACATGGTACACGTAGACCCGCGGAAAATCGAAGCCGTTAAAAAGTGGAAAGTTCCGGAGAACGTGAAGGAGTTGCAGCAGTTCCTAGGCTTTGCCAACTACTACAACAGGTTCGTGCCACAGTACGCTAAGATAGCAGCACCACTGACCGACCTACTGAAAAAGGACACGCCCTTCAAATGGGGTGCTCCTCATCAGCAAGCCATGGAACAGCTACAGACAGCACTAACCACAGCGCCAGTACTCATCCTACCAGACCCCGAGAAGGACTACGTAGTTGAAGCAGATGCTAGTGACCAGGCAGTCAGAGCAGTACTGATGCAGGATCACGGGAACGGTTTACAGCCTATCGCCTATCTCAGTAAGAAGCTACACGGAGCAAAACTGAATTACCCTATTCACGACAAGGAAGCCTTAGCTATAGTCGTAGCCTTCAAGGCGTGGAGGTGTTACCTTGAGGGAGCCAAGACCACAGTCTATACTGACCACTGCAGCCTCAAATACCTGAAGTCGCAGCTGACGCTCTCACGACGACAGGTGCGGTGGGTGGATTTCTTGGAGACCCACTTCCACTATGACATCGTCTACAAACCCGGGCTACACAACAAAGCTGACGCGTTGAGCCGCCCTGGTCATGTAGCAGGCATCCAGCTCGACGGGATGAACCCTCTGCTCAAAGGTCTATTCCAACATAGGTACTCCGTGGACGCAGAGATAGCAACGGCAGAGAAACAGAAGCTGTTACAGTGGGAGAAAGACTTAGCGGTAAGGAAGGGTTCAGGAAAGATTTGGGTACCGAATTACGCCCCGCTACGGCAGATCCTTTTGGAGGAGTTTCACGACGTACCATACGCGGGACATTTCGGGAGCAACAAAACGTTAGCGGGAAAAGAAAAGTATTACTACTCGCTTCGGATGGCAGCAAACGTGCAGCAGTTCGTCACCTCTTGCGACACGTGCCAGCGGATGAAGAGTAGCAAGCAGAAAAAAGCAGGGTTACTTCAGCCGATACCTGTACCGGAGCAGCCATGGCAGGTCGTTAGCCTCGACTTCATCACGAAACTTCCTTCAACCTCACGAGGGCATGATTCCATCCTCGTAGTGATCGATAAGTTCTCCAAAATGGGTCACTTCATACCGACCAACGCCACAGCTACTGCTGAAGCAACTGCTCGACTCTTCTTCGACTGCATCATCACCATCCACGGCATCCCTGCTACACTCATCTCAGACAGAGACCCAAAATTCACGAGTAAGTTCTGGAAGGAGCTTATGGGACTGTTGGGGACAAAGCTTGCGATGTCTTCAGCATACCATCCCCAGACTGACGGACAAACAGAGCGACTCAATCAGGTGGTTGAACAATTACTGCGCACAGCTTGCAAAGACGACATCAGCCACTGAGACATTCAGTTACCGACCTTAGAGTTCGCTTACAACAACGCCTCAGATGCAGCCACAGGAAACACTCCATTCTTTCTGTGCTACAGACGGGAACCACTCACCCCACAGCAGCCAACCACACCGGCACACGTCCAAGCCGCACACGACTTCGTCGCAGCAGCTATGAGAAAAGACTCAGCGGCGTCTCACCACGATGCAGAACTCCCAGAAGCAGTATGCCGATCGTCAGCGACGAGATCACTCAGTAGCAGTCGGAGATCAGGTGCTTCTTGACACGCGCAACTTGAACCTGTCTCACCTACCATCCAAACTCCGGCCTCGCTTCTGTGGTCCATTTATTGTGGAGGCACAGGTGACACCAGTTACATTCCGCTTGCGCTTACCAGATACATGGAAGCTTCACAACGCTTTCCATGTTCAGCTACTGAAGCCCTACAAGGACCCCAACCAACAGTTCCAGGGACGACAGCTACCGCCACCACCACCTGTTCTTGTGCAGGATGAACCAGAGTACGAGATCGAGCGCGTTCTCACTCATCGGCGCCGCGGCGGCAAGACCCTCGAGTTCCTGATACGCTGGAAGGGATACGACCCCACTGAGGACAGTTGGGTTGCAGAAGCTGATATGGGCAACGCACGCTGTGCTCTCAAGGACTATCTTGTCAAGCAGGGTGTATCTCACGCCACCCAGCTTTGAGGGGGGGACGTGTGAGAGTACGACGGCTTATGCCAGCCATGCATGCTTGCTTTTATTTCCTTACGCTATTCGTAGCTCAGGTTTATTTCTGCATGCATGAATTGCTTGAATTCCTAGGTTCGTTGCTTTACTATAGTTATTATAGTTATAGGCACCGAACCAGGTTACGTGTACCGAACTCAAGCTATTCGGTTGCCACCGAATTGCTTTTTTCCGAGTTCGGGAAGGTTCTGTTCGGGACGCTTCGCGACCCACAGAACATTCGCGTAACACCTGGGTTACCTGCCTTGTGTCGAGCCTATATATAGCCTCGCGTTGTACCCAGGTGATCATTCAATTCAAATCATCTTTTCTGAGCTCGATCCTAAGATCCTCACAAAAGGTATATGATTGAGTGAGTAAGGTGCCGCTGATGTCAAGGTGTACTGGAGTCTCGCTTAATGTATGCTGCTGTGACTACCTGTCCTGATATGGCCTTCACTGTCAACACCCTTGTGCAGTCCTGCGTGGCACCAAGACGCATTCACATGAGCGCTGGATTGAGAGCACCGAGGTACTTGATCGACACAGCTGATCATGTCATCAGGTATGAACGCCAAGGTGGTGAGCAAGTTGTTGGGTATACCGGCTCGGATTGGGGTGGTGAGACTGTGGCAAGAGTCGCTCTGCCCACATCTTTAAGTTGAGAGGAGGAGCTTTTAGCTGGTATAGCAAAAGGCAAGACAGTGTTACAGTAGGCATTTCTGAAACTGGGTATAAAGGAGTCTATTTGGTTGAGTAGTTTGTTGGCAGAGATGCATGTGGGGGATGGGGGGGCTATTCCATTGTTTTGTGATATGAGGCTGCTGTCTCCCGTGCCCACAATCCCATTCTCCATCAGCGCACCAAGCACATTATGGTGGCTTGGTACTTTGTACGGGGTGCGGTGCGCCGGCATGAGGTGGATGCGCAGTCGGTCCGCTCCCACCTCCTGGATGCCAACATGCTCACCAAAGCTCTCCCAAGCTTGCAGTTGCTTGAACGCATCGGCATGCGAGTGATGGCTGCAAAGGCCAAGGCTTCATTCGCTGGAGGGGTTGTGTTTTGATTATTGGGTGAACTTTAATGCTTATTGGAGCAAATGGGGGGGGGGGGGGAATTAAGGTTAATTCGGGTTGCTCTAATAACCATATGTATGTTGGAATAGGCTAGGGCTCGCTCTGGCCTTTATTCTGGTGTTCATATATTATTTCGCCAGGCTTAGAGAGAGTTACGCATCCAGGTTCATCTTAGGTTCGTTTCGTAGCTTTTAGTACAAACCGAACACACCCTAGGTTCAATTAGGGTTTCCAAACTTCTCTCTTTTGTACCTCGACATTCTCTTCCTAGTTCAATCACTTCTACCTCACCAAAACCTCTCGCCATCCATAGCTACTACTAATTTAACATGGTATTCAGAGCCTAGTCCTAGGCGTTTCCGTTTTATCCGCATCTCTTAGAATCTTTCTGGCCATTAGGCCATTTCCGCGCTACTTAGCTAGACGATTTTCTGTTCGTTCTATTTTCTCGTTTCTTTAGAGTAACTCTTAGCATCCTTACGATTTTCTTCACTTTAGTCACGCGGATGCTCTATTCCGCTCCGTAGCGCGCCTCCCTACCGCTCTCCTGCGCCTTCTCCCTTCGTCGCGCCTCCTCCTCCTCACGTTCCCGGCGGTAGCGCGCTGATTTCTGCCCGTACCGCGCTTAGCCGACCCCCCCCCCCCTCCTCCGCGCCCTCCCGTCTCGTCGCGCGCGCATTGCGCTGCCGTCGCCGCGCGCGCTTCGCTTCGTCGAGCAGCGCGCGCGCCTGCCTCCCCTGCGGCGCGCCCTGCCCTTTCCCAATCCGCCCCCCCCCTTCCTCACCCTCCTCCTCCTTCCCTCTCTCCTTCGTGCATCCCTCACTACCTCACCTCTTCCTCCTCCTCTTTTCTCTCCTCATTTACTGCAGCTCATATTACTTGTGGCGCTTCCCTCCCACAAATCCGCCCCTTCACCATCCTCCTCCTCTCCTCTCTCCCTCCAACTCCCCCTCCACTCTTTCACCTCCCTTTCTTTTCAGCTGGTTGCTGATTGCTTTTTTTTTTTTAAGTTGTCGCTCCTGCACACCTTCCTCCTCCTCTGTACCCTCCCCTCAACTGCTCAACTCCGAACTCCTTCCCAACTCTCCCTCCTCCTCTTGTGTCTCCTTTCAGCGGCCCAGCAGCTGACTACCTCGCCGCTATCCCTCCTCCTCTTATTTCTCCCCTCAGCGGCGCAGCAGCAGACTACTTCGCCCCTATCCCTCCTCCTCTAGTTTCTCCCCTCAGCGGCGCAGCAGCAGACTACTCCGCCACTATCCCTCCTCCTCTAGTTTCTCCCCTCAGCGGCGCAGCAGCAGACTACTCCGCCACTATCCCTCCTCCTCTAGTTTCTCCCCTCAGCGGCGCAGCAGCAGACTACTCCGCCATCATCCCTCCTCCTCTTGTTTCTCCCCTCAGCGGCTCAGCAGCAGACTGCTTCGCCCTTATTCCTCCGCCTTTTATACCTCTCCCCTCATCTGCTCTGCAGCTGTCTCCTCCTCCTTATGGCGACTTCTCTCGCCCTCCCCTCCCTCCCTCTGCTGGTCCTTCAGCTTGCGCCTGATGGCAGCGCAGTCAACTTCCCCAGTTGGCTGAACTGTCTCGAGTGCACGCTGTCTGGCACCCTCGTGAGTGGCTTTAACCTCTGGTTTGTCACTCAGCAGAGTGGTTCTGGCGCCATTCCTAAGCACCTACCTCTACCTCCTCTGACCCCTACGCTGATGGCCTTCGTGCTGCTATCGCTGAAACTGAGCGGATTGCGGCCACGGCCCAAGCCACTGCTGCGGCTGCTCCTGACAATTCTGCAGCCAGTGACCTCGCACGTGTTCTTGCTGAGTCCCTCGAGAGCACCCGCAAGCGCCTCACTGAGCATCTCGCTACCCCTTCTCCTCGCTCTGCCCCCACACCCTCTGCTTCTGCTCCATCTCACTCTGACCTTCTCGCTGACTGGCATGTTGCCAACGCACGTGCTTCCCAGGTCATCCTTGCCTGCCTACCTCCAACCCTTCTCCCTCAGTGCTCGCACATCCGCTATGCCAAGGACCTTCTCGGCTATCTCACTGAGCGCTTCCAGTCGCAGACTCCCATCAGTGTCATTGCCCTCTTACGCGAGCTCACCTCTCTTCGCCTTGCTGACTTCACCACCATGGCGGACTATATCGCTCGTGTGCAGACGCTGGTGTCCTCGCAACTTGCAGCTCAAAAGTTTGAACTTTCCGATCATGTCTGCGGTGCCCTCCTCCTCACAGGCCTCACTCCTGAATACAGTGTTCATGTCACCCTGTATGGTGAGCGCCCCGCCGACCAGTGGTCGTTCTCTCGTGTCTCTGCCTTCCTCCTCCAGGCAGAGCTCAACCTCCGCAGCTGCCCTCCTACTGCCGCCGCTGTCGCACCCTCTTCCGCCCCCCCTCCCCTCCCAACCACTGCCGCTGCTGCTTCCTCTCGCCCTCGCAACACCTTTCCTCCTTGCACCTACATCATTCGCCAGGGGCCCCGCAAGGGTCAGCCCTGCGGTCGCACCAATCATCCTGCCTCCTCATGCTTCCAGAAGCTCACCGATGACTGGTTCCTGGCTGGCAACACTGGTCGCCCTCCCAACTGGCTTCAACTCTCTCGTCAGCGTCGCCAGTCTTCTGCCCAGGCACTACTTGTGGCTGCCGACTCTAGTGCCAGTGCTCAAACCTCTGCTCTCAGTGTGACTATGCCTAGTCAGGATAGCATTCTAGGAGCTTCTCCCCTTATGGACCCTCGTTTTGCCATGATGTTTGCTCCTTCTGTTAATGGCAATGATTCTCAGTATCTTGGTCCCACAGCTGCTGCTCTTTCCCTCCCTCGCACTCTTGAGTTTGTTCTTGACAGTGGTGCTACTGACTCTGTTTTTCGTGACGCTGGTGTGCTTCGCTCTTTTCCCCATCCCCTCTCCATTCAAGGGGCTGGGGATACCATGACCATGACTTGCACTGCTACCTCCTCTCTCCCCTGTCCTGCCTCCCCCTCTGGTGCTGTGACTGGCCTCTATGTTCCCTCCTACCGCCACAACCTTCTTTCTCTCTCTGCTCTTCAGCGTCTGTGAGTGCGAGCTACCTCCTCTCTTCCCTGTCTGTGATCTCTATCATCGCAACCGCCATCTTGCACGCTTTACTCTTTCCCCTATCACACGCCTCTACACTCTTCGTGTCTCTCTCCCCTCTTCTGCCCAACATGCCTCTTCCGCTTCCGCCCCTCCTGTTTCATCTTGCGATTGTCGTTCTCTCACTCAACCTACCCTCCTCCTCCATCATCGACTTGGCCACCCCAATTTTCCCCTTCTTCGCAGTATGGTCTCCTCCAAGCTTCTTCATGGCCTCCCTTCTTCTCTCCCCCCCCTTCCTCCCTCTCTTGCTCCTCCATGCACCCCATGTGTCCAGGCCAAACTATCACAGTCACCCCATCCCTCTTCTCCCTCTGCCTCTCCCCAACCCCTTGACCTTGTTCATATGGACTTCTGGGGTCCTTCACCTACTGCTTCTCGCCAGGGTCATCGATACTTTCTGCTTTTGGTTGACGACCACTCACGATTTGCCACTGTCTATCCCCTCCGTGCCAAATCTGACGCTCCCTCCCTCATCATTCGCTGGGCTGAGCAGGCTCGTCTACGCTTTAAGCGTCCTGTCGCGCGCTTCCACTCAGATGGTGGTGGCGAATTCTTTCATCACTCTCTCTCCTCTTACTGTGCTTCTCATGGCATTCGCCAGACCTCCACCCTTCCTCACTCCCCAGAACAGAATGGGGTTGCTGAGCGTCGCAATCGCACTCTCATGGAAATTACTCGCTGCCTTCTCACCCATGCCTCTGCCCCCCACTCTCTTTGGAGCTATGCTCTCCTCCATGCCACTCTACTCTCTAACCTCCGCCCTCATCCTCTTCGCCCTACTACCACCCCCTTCCAGCTTTGGACTGGCCACCAGCCCTATGCTCGCCCTCTTCGGGTCTGGGGGTGTGTCGCCCATGTTCTTGTCAATCCAGCTGACCGATTCCGTCAGGGTGGGAAACTCGCTCCCAAGACTCAACTCTGTGCATTCCTAGGCATAAACTCTGACTGTCCTGGCTACCTTTTCTATGCCCCTTCCTCTCACCAGCTCATCCGCAGCCAGGACGTTATTTTTTATGAGACTCAATCCCCATTTCATTCTCCCCCACCCGCTCCTCCTGTCCTCTCTCTTCACTGGTCTGATTTCGATCAGCTGCCGTCTGTTCCCCCCTCCTCTCCTCCCCCCCCCCCTATCCCGCCCCTTCCCGCCCCTCCCCCCGCTCCAGCCTCTTCAGCCCCCCCTTCCGACATCATCTCTAGCGCCTCTCCACCCGTCTCTTCCTCTTCGGCTCCCCTCCCTTCCTCACTTCCATCTTCCTCTCCACCTCCTTCGCCTGTTCCCATTCCCCCCCCCTCCCCACGCCTTACTCGCTCCATGACTCGCGCACTTTCTGATTTTCAGCACTCTGCGCTTTTCACTCGTCTTTCTCCATCCCAGAATGTTAATCTTCTTGAAGATCGCTTTGAGGAGCTCTTCAACATTCATCCTGTTTCTCCTCTTCTGTGTGTCACCGTCGGTGACTTTAGCAATTCTCCCACTCTTCTTTCTGTTGACACCGCTGCCATTCCCACCCCTCTGTCCTACTCCGAGGCTGTGTCGGGCTTTCATGCCACTGAGTGGATGGCTGCCATCATTGCTGAGTGTGAGGCATTTACCAGAACTAATTCCTACATTGACTCTGTCCCCCCCCTGGTGCCGCTATTGTCAAAGGCAAATGGGTTTTCCGTGTCAAGCAGCTGCCTGGCGAACTTCCTGTCTTCAAGGCCCGCTACTGTGCCAAGGGCTTCACTCAGCGTGAAGGCATTGACAATTTTGCCACTTACTCCCCCACAGCCCGTCTCCCCACTCTCCGCCTCCTTCTTGACTTGGGTGCTCGCGGGAATTGGGAGATCCATTCCATGGACGTTTCCAATGCTTTCCTCCAGGGCGAGCTGCATGAGCGCATATTCCTTGAGCGCCCCGCTGGCTTTCCTCGCCCTTTCCCTCCAGGCACTGTTTGGGAATTAAAACGACCTGTGTATGGCCTTAAACAGGCCCCGCGCGAGTGGCACGCCAAGCTCGCCTCCACCCTTCACTCTCTTGGCTTCTCTACCTCCACCTCCGACCCTAGTCTTTTCATTCGCACATCCCCCCACAGGCTTTACATCCTTGCCTACGTGGACGATTTGGTGCTGCTTGCTGAGGACTCCGCCGATCTTGCAGCTGTCAAGAAAGCCCTGCAGGCGCGTCTCATGTGCAAGGATCTTGGCGAGCTTCGTCACTACCTCGGCATGGAGATCCGTCGTAATCGTGCTGCCCGCACCATCTCTCTCTCCCAGTCTTTCTCCAGCGGTTCGAGATGTCACAGGCCAAGCCAGTCTCCACCCCTCTTCCCGCTAACCATCAGCTCACTGCCCCTGCCGTCCCTGCTCCCTCCTCTGAGCTGCGGCCTTATCCTGAGCTCGTTGGATCTCTCATGTATGCTATGATGTGCACTCGCCCCGACCTTGCTTACCCCCTCAGTGTTCTCTCTCGCTTTGTTGGTCTGGGCCGCCACACTGACGTGCACTGGGCGGCTGCTAAGCGCGTCCTGCGCTATCTACGCGCCACCTCTGACCTTGCTCTCACTCTTGGTGGCTCTGTTCCTCCCGTTCTCTCCGGCTACAGTGACTCTTCCTACGCTGACTCTCGCCCTGATCGTCGCTCATCTCAGGGCTATGGTTTTACTCTTGGCAGTGGTCTCATCAGCTGGCGCTCCACTCGCTCATCCTCTGTCTGCCTTTCCACCTGCGAGGCTGAGTTGTACGCAGGCACATTGGCAGCCCAGGAAGCTCGCTGGCTCTCCTTTCTCCTTGCTGAGCTTGGTCACTCTCAGTCCTCTGTGACGCTCTCCTGTGACAGTGCGAGCATGATTCATCTCACTGAAAATCCTGTCTATCACGCCCGCAGCAAGCATATCGAGGTCCGCTATTTCTTTGTGCGCGAGCTGGTGCAGTCTGGCTTCTTACGCCTTCGCAAGGTGGACGCTATTGCTAACCTTGCTGACATTTTCACCAAGGCCCTCCTGCGTGCGCCACACCGTTTCTACGTGCGCAAGCTTGGGCTCACACGTCTCTCCACTTCTGGGGGTGTGCCGGTTCGCTAGGTGTTTTGCTCCAGAGCTTCACCTAGCCTGGGGGTGTGTTGGAGTAGGCTAGTGCTCGCTCTGGCTTTTATTCTGGTGTTCTTATATTATTTCGCCAGGCTTAGAGAGAGTTACGCATCCAGGTTCATCTTAGGTTCATTTCGTAGCTTTTAGTACAAACCGAACACACCCTAGGTTCAATTAGGGTTTCCAAACTTCTCTCTTTTGTACCTCGACATTCTCTTCCTAGTTCGATCACTTCTGCCTCACCAAAACCTCTCGCCATCCATAGCTACTACTAATTTAACAATGTAGTGATAGATCTACACTATAGTAGTGTAGAATACATTGGTTGGGTTGGGAGAACTTGTGGTGTACACTCTTTAGAGTGGACCACCTCCCAAACCCTATAGGTTAGGGTTCTCTCTTGTTGGAACTTCATTTTTTGCAAAATCTCTTTGGTTCTAGGATGGCTCATGCCCAAGCTGGCTTCTAAGATTCCTAGGCTTTAGGAGGAGGTTCTAAGACTACTATCATTTCCGCTAGTAGCTTAGACCATTCTAACATTGCATGCATTCTGAAAGGCTGGAACAGGCCCTCAGATTCACGTTTGGGCTGTTCGATTCGTCAGACTTAGTATACATATTTTGTCTAATCAATCAGACTTGGAAAAACAAAATAAAAAATGCTTAAATTTCAGAGTTCAATCGTATAAAAGTATGATAAAGAAAGTTCACATCAGTAATTGAACTGATTGATCAGCCTACAACGGGAAGATAACCTCGCCGGAGCGCTGTTGTCACTGTTTGAGCGTGGCAGACAGGTCAAATTTGTACTTCCAGTGCTAATCGCGGCTGTCAGGTCTGAGTAGGTGCTAAAACGCTTGTGGGATCACAGTACACTCCCAGAAAAACTCTGAAACTTCAGAGCCAGCCTTAAGAAAGGTCTGAAACTTTCAAAGTTGAGGCCTAAAAACTTCTGAAGTTTTCAGAGTACACTGAAAAAAAAAAATCTGAAATACCGTATCGGAGTTTTTCAAGCAACTCGAAGAAATTTCTCTGACTTATGAGGGCCTAAGCTGGAACTACTGTACCATATAGTAAGCAAGAGTATGGAGTACAAACACCCTACCCGTATCTCCCCGGATATAAGCGCAGGCCCATTAAAAATGCAGGCCCATTAAAAGCGCATGCGCTTATATCAAGAGCAATGCGCTTATGGCCGATCCTGAATTACATATAAGCAAACCCCATATAAAATCCTGATTTATTATAAGCGCATATTTTCCAGTCCTGATTAAACGAGTAACGATTCTCAATATTGCGGCGAGTCCATCACTAGTGTTGTTATGTTAGACTCCTTCGCGACTCACGGAACACGAAGCTGACTGGCACCACGCCTTGGGGGAGGGGGGAGGGGGCTCGGGAGCGATGTGCCAGGGTCCTCCCTAGTGTTTGATCACACCTGGTACATCAGACGGGCCCTTTGGACCCGTTTGATGCGGTACATCTGAAAATTTCAGTGTCATGTGTCTAATGATTCAGGAATTTTCAAAACGGTTGTCTGTTCAAACAAAGTTGATGTCAAAGTATGCACATATGTTTCTGTAGGCTGTTACGGTATGGAATTGTTCAATAACATTTTTATAGTAACAAACTAATAACGTGAAGATGACTACGTCAAGGACGAAGACCGAGCGACACAATCAATTATCGAAGACTTGCAAGACGCAAGATTTTGAAGTGCAAAGTGGGGGGAAACATTACAATAGATATCGTGGTGCATATTGTTACCGAAGCGCACAGTTGTTTTTCCCAGATCTAGATTAGCCCTAAGGGAAATGTACCCCCTCAAAGTGCATGATTAGCTAGGATCTTTCGTATTCCACTGTATTCCTATATAAACCCATGTACTGTATTGTGTTGGTCATTTCCGTCAAGATTCACATCTCCCTCTAACAGGTCCGTACCCAACATAACTAGCAAACCTTCCGCTGCTACACTACATGCACTGAACCTGTGACGATCCTGTAAAGTATTTTCAGATTGGAACACGGTATGAGAGCCACTCAGGATTCTTCGCACCACCACCTCTGATTCAAATTTTAATCCAAGGTACATGCTCCCGTCGAAACATGGCTGAAGGATTTGGCGGGTAGGCGGCTCCCACTGTGGAAGCTTAATCAACCCTGCCGTGAACTCCGCGGGCAACACCATCCTCAGCAATGCGCTTTTGAAGCAACTTATCCAGCGAACCACTACGTTGGAATATGGAATTCAACAACTTAAGAGCAACAACCCGACCAATTGGCTGCCCCAAACAAGGAATCGAGCCCAACCACTTTCGACCTTGGGTCGAACTCTTCTGTCCCAACCGCTCCTCGTCCAGGTGACAAAGCCACGCTCGCGGCCCAAAACAAGTTTCTGGCTATCTCAAAGATTCGCACAAGACTTCTACTCGTGAAGCTTTGAGCTCAAATTACTCCTTCAACGGAATCTACGCCGACCCCACTAGCGATACTGATGAGGCAAAATTATTCTACTTCGAAACTTGTCGCCAGTCGAACAACTTGGCATCCGTCCCTTGAAAGCCTGGAGTTACCTCACAAGCCTAAGGACTCCGTTTCCTCTAGCTGCCTGCTCCAGCAACTCATGGTAGTCAAAATGATGCTAGGCGAAAAGGCAAATGCCAACATCAACCGCCACCGCAGGATCTGCGACCAGCTCCTAAAGCTCGGTAACTCCATCCTCGAAGACATGTTCGTCACAATCGTGCTCCGGGGCCTGGGACCTCAATGGACCCAATGCAAAGCCATGCTTCGCCAACAAGGCAAAATCTCAGAAGCGCACCTCTACGCCATCCTGCTGCACGAGCAACAAAACATGGAAGAAAAGGGGATGCGCCGCGAGCAAGTCGCCTTCTACTCCCAGTGCGATCAACGACGAGCTTCCGACTCGCGCCCACGCCAATATAATTGCAAAAAATGCAAGATCTTCGGAGAAGACCGCGCACCGCAAAACCACCCAAACTACGGCCCCAATCATCTGCTCTAGGCAAAACGATCGTCTTCGGACCATCGGTCTGGCCTGCGCCAACCACCTCAGTCTGACTCGCAGAGGCCGCTGCAAAACAACAGCAACAACGTTTGTCACGTCATCAGCAACATGGCGATGCGCGTTCACCGCTGCACTCGGCGCACCAATCGAAGACACCTTCGATATGTCTCTCCTCTTTCGCCTGGACGAGAAATCCAGTTTACCAGCTACAATAACCCCTTCATGTAGGGCGGGGAGTTTGTATGGGACGAGCACGAGCAAGAATGAGATTTGCCGACACACCTACTCGAGTCGCCACCGCACGACGAAGATTTTATCAATTCGCCGTCCATCGCCAACTAATATTTTGGACACTACATTGACACCGACCTGTCGACAACTACCGCTACGCTGGTGAAAAGCGCATTCCGTTTCGCAACACACCGAACCTTGCACTTTCGGCGCAAAACCGCGCCAACACCTACAACACGTGGTGTCTCGACAGCTGCTACGGGCAACACAGGGTGGGGTCCAAGCGCTTCATCTCCAATGTGCGGCCCATCCCACAACCCACCGTCATCACACTGGCCAACAATCAACAAGTTGAAGCACGAGCTTGCGGCATCGTCGTCCTCAAAGCACATGACAGCGACATTCACATCATGCTCAACGACGTGCACATCGTGCGAGACGTAAAGTACAATCTTCTCTCCTACGAACAACTTGTTAACAGACCATAGACCCAGAGAGTCGGTGCATCCCGATGCATTGTAAAGTTTACAGCCGCCCCGACAAAGAACCGTGCTTCATCGGCAAGGCGCGCCTTGACAACTGCGTCTACATCCTGAATTTCGACATCCCGGATTGCTGACTCTGGTGACCTCATCGATTCCATCCCCAGCACAACGTGGGCCCCCAAGGACCCGTGCATCCCGATGGGCCGCCCTGGATCAAACACCACGCTCACCCTAAGGAAATTGACCTACACGCACCTGGACTTGATGGCCTCTGCCGCAACTGCCGTACATCAACACCCTCCACCACAAAGGAGAAAGCTGACAAGGGGAAAGCGCCGGCAGACGAGAAGGGCGAGGCACCAGCTGAAGGGGAGCAGTGCAAAGCAAGAGTTGAAGAAAAGAGAAAGGTGAAAGTTGATGAAGAAGCAGGAGTAGCATCAGAAGCACCACCCATTCCCGTAGACATCATTGAGGAAGTAGAGTGGCAAACCCCTTACCCCACAGGCATGAGGGATGATAAACTCGCTGCATCTTACCATCTTCCAACCATGTAAGACTCCTATTGACCCCACTGTCCACGACCGCCTTCACCTCCTCACACGCGACACGAGAGTTGGCGCCTTTGACTTAAACAACCCTCTACCACTAGCCTGGGAAACGTCACACTACTTGCCCCTGGTCTCATCGCAACATGACCTCTGAGGAGCTCCAACGCCAAGAGGAAGAGGGGAATCGCCGCCGCGCAGATGCCGACGCAACAGCAGCAGCTGAAGCGAATCATGGATGGAGCACTTGGACTGGTGCAGCGGCATGGGGAAGCACCACAGCAGCAGCCGCCACCACCTGCTGGGGAGCAGGAAGCACTACAGGAATAGGACCATGGGAAACCACTCCAGCAGAGGAGGAAAACCCAATTGAGGGCTAGATCGCGTGCAAATAGAAGGAAGTTGCTGGTTCACCACACCCCATCGACATACCTCCTCATCCAGCAATTCCTCCCACAACTCCACCGTTCACATTGACAGAGACACCATTCTCCATATCGCTGCTATCCGCGCAGCCCATTGCCCTCTGAATTCACCCCCATCGGTCCCCTTGACCCAAACACTGCTGGCCCTTCCACTATCCACGGACCTCGTCCTGACCACGTCTCTCGCCCAAACCTTGTTGAAGAAACAGCAGAGACAACTGACGTCACATCCCCACTAGCAGCAGTCACAACAGCTCATATCCCCACAAACAGCAACCTTGTTAGAGATTAAGGACGAGTCTAGAGCGTTTAGGGGCCGAACTTATCTCAAAGTCGTTGGTCTCAAACTCTGGACAGAATTGTCGACTTCACAAGAAACGTCGTCGACGAAAAACGCACCTTTAGAATTGTCTCACACTTGAGTATGTTGTAGCGCTTGACTAAGGCTATCTTTCCCAATTTGAATCCTATCCAAAGATGGACTAAAACTCGAGTTATGAATTTCGGCGCACTAGGGGGTATGACGTCATAGAAGGAGGGAACCACAATAGTCTCAAAAGTTAACACACAAGGAAGTTAGAGTAGCAATTAACCAGATAGGAGGGAAGAGGAGGACGAGAGGGAAGGTATAAGAGAGTCCCCAACCAAGGAAACCCCATACCACACAATTCCCCTCTCTATAGCAACTCCACTTTGTCCTTTGTTACTTTTCAACCTCCACAATCCACCTCACCCAACTTGGCCACACTTGCCAACCTGGTTTGGCTTCTCCCAACCACTTGGCAGCATCTACAGTAGGAGTTACGAAAATCCCAACCCCCAAAAGTCTATACCCCATATTGAGTCACTTTGCAACTTCCCAAAGTCATCGTATCCCAATCAAAACTTTGAACGATCATAACTTCGTCGTTCATGCTCCGATCGCGACGATTCTTGGTTCGTCGGAAAGCTCTTGAGCAGAGGATACATTTTAAATATCTGCTCAAGCAAAATATCATTTATACACACTCAAAGAATCCATTGCACACCAAACACAAATTCTTGTACACGCTCACACCACGCATGCAATGCACGAACATATGATGGGAGGCAGACAGACGTGAATGCACTTGATTTCATCACACAACAAACTCCCCCTCTGGCTGCCAACCGTCATCCGACATGCCTTAGCTCATGCATGCACACTCATCCCAGAAAGCTTCATGCCCTTCCAAAATTTTCCAACACTCATGTCAATGGACAATTATCTCCTTCCCACATCCCACTTCCATCATCTCCATTTTGCTCAAATCTGCAGCACCCCGCTGTAGCCTCCCTCTCACAGCACTATCCTCCAAAGCATCTGAATGTAGCCCCAGTGTAGTAGGCTATCTGATCCTCATCACACTGCTCAGTCACACTCCCAGCCTGTTAGGAGGGCGCACATCCCTCCTAGGACGGTCAGTCGTGCGTGTGGCACCTTGTGGAGCACCTTGCCTGCTGCTGCTGCTGCTGATGCTCCTCCACCTCAGGTTCTCCCCCATCCTCAGTCACCCCAGAGAATCCTCCTCTCAGAAAGTGACCTGCATTTGCCTCAAAGGCCGCTGCACCTCATCGACTTCAATGATCAGTGGTATAGTAGGAAGCTTCTACTGCTGCTGCTTCAACTCCTTGTAGTATAAGGACTCAAGGAACTTCACGTTTCTTGACACAGTCAGCTGTTGGCTGGTCAAGTCCCATATCAACCAGCCCTTGTGATCTTTAGTAAGTCCCAAGTGTACATCCCATCTCCCAGAAGCTTCCAACATTCCCCCCTTCTCCTTCGGCACATGAAACACCACCATGCAGCCATAGGCTCTCAGCATGTTGACTGCTGGTGCACTCCCATACCACTTGGTGTAGGGGACTCATTTCTTGTCCCCCACAGTTGCCAGCACCCTGTTCTTCACAAGAACAACCTGACCTGGTGCAGTCACCCAAAACGTATCCGGCAGCCCTGCACGCCCAAGGAGAGTGAGCAGCTTCCTGCATGGTCCGATTGAACCGCTCAGCGACGCCGCTCTGCTGAGGGTTGTAGGGCACTGTGTGCAGATGCTGAATGCCCTTCTTCATCAGCACCGCCTCAAAATCAGCGCCAATGAACTCTCCTCCATTGTCGGTGCGGATCACCTTCACCTTGTGTCCGCTCTCCCTTTGAGCTCTCGGCATCCACTCCTTGAGAACACCAGCTGCCACCTCCCCCTTAGTCATGAGAGGGTACACCCACACTGCTCGCGTGTGGTCTGCGGAGATAACTACTACAACGGGAGCTAGACTATGGGCTAGGCACGGGTGCTCGTGTGATCTCTGCGTTCGTCAGTCCTTAGACGTATTCCTTGTGCACACACTGCTTGCTAGTTCACAAGGCAATTTGGCAAGAGTTTTACTAGAGAAAGTTGACAACAATGGTACAATGAAGTTGGCTAGGCAAGACTACATCAGAGCTAGGATGCAAGCAGGTCGACTGCCAGCGCAGCATGGTCGACCGCGTGCCAGCACGACTTGGTCGACCGCGCTCCAGCAGTACAGAGTCGCGGCTTGCCAACGCTGCAGGTCGACGGCGTGACAACAGCGCAAGTCAACAGCGCGCCAGCGTTGCTTCCGCAGTCCAGCACCGCACCCGCTTCGCAGGTGCTCGTAGGTGATTGGCGCGCACTGCTTCGTCACCTGCACAGCGTACGCACCAAGTCCACCTCGTGCTGACGGCTGCATCTGATCCGCCAGGTCGACCTCGGGATACCACCACCAAGGTCGTCCTCGCCAACCTCGCCTGGGCGACCTTCGCGTGCCTTCGCAGACCCTCGTCACCCAGGTAACATGGTCGACCGGGCAACCAGGTCGACCAGCTGCTCCTGTGCGTGCCCGTCGACCTCCCAAGTCGACGACCACTTCCATCAGGTCGACAACTACTCCCTGGTCGACCAGCTCTAGGTCGACGTCACTCCTGGTCGACCAGAAGACCTGGTCGACTTCCCAGGTGGTCCATCCTGAAGTTAGCGCCCTCCTGAAGTCGGCGACCTTGCAGTGGCTCCCGTGCAGGTCGAACAAGCGAGGACGGGGCCAACACCCAACTCCCGTTGACACTCCCCTGCCGCGTTCACGCTTGGGCTTCCAGCACACACGGAAGTGTTTCTCGGAGAACAGCTCGTCGACGTGCACCCAACACACAGCACGTCATCCACCGCACCAGCCATGCAAGAGGGCATGGCACCTACTGTTGCACTTCGTCAACTTCGTCGCCCACGTCGGCCAAGCGCTCTTGGCCGATGGCGACGGAGCACCGGTTGAAAGCCGGATAGTGCAGCGCCTTCGTCAAGAAGTCGGCCGGCTGCTCAGCGGTCGGGATGTACTGCAGCGAAAACTTCCCCCGCTTCACCATGTGCTGCAGCCAGGCCTGTCGTCGCTCCATGTGCTTGAGGTTGCCCGTCAACCCCATGCCCTCGGCGACTGTGATGGCCAACTTGTTGTCCACCCTCAGGACCGTCGGCCTTCCAGCGTCCAGCTGCTGGAACTCTGCCAGGAGGAAGCGGAGTCGGCGTCCCTCCTTGCCGGCTTCGACGGCCGCCACGTACTCCGACTCGGTCAACGACAGCGTCGCGCACTTGATGCGCTGGCTCGACCAGGAGACTGCGGCCCCTCCGTAGACGAACACGTAGCCGCCCGTGCTCGTCCGGCTCTGCTTGTCGCTGGCGTCGTCGGCGTCCACGTAGCCGACCAGCTCCAGCGACTCAGGTCCACCACCCAACTCGAGGGCGGTGTCACGGGTGTTGGCGAGGTAGGCGAGGCAGCGGTCGACCTCGCACCAGTGCTGGTCGCTCCTCACCGTGAGGCCGCTCCCCAGCTTGCTGCAGGCGAAGGCAATGTCCGGCCTCGTCGTCGTCGCCGCGAACTGCAGCGAGCCGACCTTCTGCCGGTACTCCTCCTCCTGTCGCTCCTGCGCCTCCTCGTCGTCGAAGGTGAGCTCGGCGTAGGCGTCGACCGAGACCGGCGTCTTCGGGGTCCGACCGCCTTACTCCTCGTCGATGAAACGCCTACGCAGCTTGTCGGCGTAGCCTTGCTGGTGCAGCCACAGCTTCCCCGCCGACCTGTCGCGCACGATCTCCAGCCCGAGGTACTTTTGCACCGGCGAGATCTCGCGCAGCTCGAAAGCGGCCTCCAGCAGCTCCTTCAGCTCCCTCAGCATCGCAGTGCTGCTGCTGGCGGCGAGCAGGTCGTCGACGTAGACCAGCACCCAGCAGGTCACCTTGTCGTCGCCGACCTTGAAGTAGAGAGCCTCGTCGACCTGGCTCTTCTTCCAGCCAGCGCCAACCAGCACGTCGTTGAGCGCCAAGTACCACAGCAGCGGCAACTGCTTCAGCCCGTACAGGCTCTTCAGCAGCTTGCACACCCGGCCGGTTCCGTCGTTGAAGTAGTCCGGCTGCGACATGTACAGCACGCGATCGAGCTTGCTCTGCAGGAAGGCGTTCTTCATGTCGAGCTACATCAGGTTGAGGTTGAGCACAGCGACGATGCTGAGGAAGATCCTCAGCGTGACGTAGCTGCCCACCGGCGCGAATGTCTCGTCGTAGTCGGCGCTGTACACCTGCGTGAAGCCCTTCACGACCAGCCTTGCCTTCTCACGCTCGACGGTGTCGTCGATGTGGTACTTTGTCGTCAGCACCCACCGGTTCTTCATGACGTTCACTCCCGGCGGGCGTTCGACCAGCTCCCACGTGCCCATGCTAATGAGGATGCGGATCTCCTCTTCCATGGCGGCCTTCACCGCCGGGCCCTTCCAGCTTGCCAACGCCTCCTTCACCGTCATCGTCGAGATGTCCCAGCGGTGCTCGGGGTCGGCCAGCATGTCGGGGTCGAGCTCCGGAAACTCTTCGTCCTCATCAGCGTCGTCGTACAGCAGGTCGTCGTCGTCCTTTACGTCGTACACCGTGGTGAAGGCAGTGGGGATGAAGAAGTCGGGCGGCCTCCGAAGTCGACCAGACTTCCGGGGTTCAGGCGGAACCCCCGCCACGTCACGGTCGGTGGACTGGTCGACCACCTCCTGGTCGACCAGCTCCTCGTCGCCCAACAGCTCCCCTTGATCTTCACTGCCGTCCCCGTCGGCCTGCTGCACTTTGGTCGTCGTCTTGACCGATTTCTCCGCTGTGGTCAGCTACCCTGCTGACCGCCAGGTCGCCGACTGCTCCTTGGTCGGCCTTGCTGCTGCCTGCTCCCCTGTGGGCTTCACCCAAGTCGGCTGCACCTCCTCGACCTGCTCCCCCATGATCCAGGTCGACTGCACTCCCAGGTCGACCTGCTGCTCGTCGACTTGCTGCTCGTCCCGTCGGCCACCGGCGATGCCCTTGGCCGGCGCCAGAGGCGACGTCCCACTGCTCCCCTCATCGCCGGAGGCCGACGACGGAGTCAGCCCACGAAGGTCGACGAGGGGAGGGGCAGGGGAGGGGGAGGAAGGGTGGACGACCTCGGCGTCGTCCTCGGTAAGCTCACCGACCTCGGCGAGCAGAGGGAGAGTTGCCGTGAAGGTATCCGTCGGCGTGGTTACCAGCGTCCGCCCTAACACAGGCCTGTGCGCCGACTTCCACTCCTCCAACGACATGTCCTCGTAGAACACCACGTCCGACGTGGTGACCACCCGGTTGGCGGCAATGTCGAGGAGCTCCCAGCCCTTGCTCGCCTCCGACACGCCAAGGTGAAGGCCCCACCTGGCCTTTGGCTTCAGCTTGCCACCACGCTGCTGCTCGGGGACGAGGAACTGTGCCATGCAGCCCCACACACGCGCCAGCGACAAGTCGGGCTTCGTCCCGGTCAGCAGCTGGTACGGCGTCGTCCCCGGCGTGGCCGACCGCTCCAGGCAGTTGCGGATCCAGACGGCCTGCCGCAGAGCAAGGTGCCACCAGTGGTGCTGCACGCCCATGTGCAGCAGCATCGTTCGCACCGACTCCACCACCGTCCGCATCTCCCGCTCCGCCATGCCGTTCTGCTGTGGGGTGTAGGGGCAGGTCAAGTCGTGGACGATCCCCTTGCCGTCCACGAAGTCGGTGAACGTCTTCCCGAGGAACTCCCCGCCTCGGTCCGAGCGCAGCATCTACACCGACTTCTTTGTCTGCCTCTCCACCAGCACCAGCCACTTCTGGAACTCCAGCAGCACATCCGACTTCTTGGCAACCGGCCTCACCCACACGTAGCGGGACTTTAGCAGCAAGAAGTACAGGCTGCCATCCTTGGCAGCCACCCGGAATGGCCCGCACAAGTCGATGTGCACGACGGCCAGCATGTTGTCGGCGTCGGAGCCTTGGTCGGGGAAGGTGTGCCGTGCCAGTTTCCTGCCGACGCACGTGACGCACGGTGAGTCGGCGCCCGTCGCCGACTTGAGGTCCAGCCCAATGGCGACCTCGTTCTTCGCCGAGCTCCTGATGGTGTCCACGTGCGCAAGCCGAGCATGCATCCTGTCCGGCGTCGACTTCGTCTTGGAGACGATCGCCCGCAGGGCCACAACCTCCGGCGTGGGCGACGGCGACCTCGTTGAGCAGGGACGCAGGTCGGTGCAAAGGACTCGCCCGGAGTACGTCGCCCGACCAAGCACCTCTCCCGCTGCCGAGATGAGCAGCATCCCGTCGCCGTCCTTCCGAAACTTCACGCCGTGCTCCTTCAGCTGGCCAGACGACTGCAGGATCGCCCGCACACCCGGGACGTACAGCACGTCGGGGATGAGAACCTGCTTCCCGGCCTCGCCTTGCAAGGCGACCGTGCCCCGGCCCTGGACGTCTTGCAGCGCCCCATTGAAGCCACGCACATGCTTCACGTCGCCGCTTGGCCCCAAGTCGACGAAGGCGTCCTTTGTCCCCATCAGGTGGTGGGAGCAGCCACTGTCGAGCAGGACCACCGCCGGGTTGGCCTGCACAGCTGCCGCCACCGCCTGGAAGTCCTCGCCAGCCTCCGGCGCCAGCGAGACGGTCGGCTCCACGACGCCGACCAGAGAGCACGACGCCGACTTGTCGTCGCTCCCCTTGCCGCCAGCAGAGGAGTCGGCGTCCTTCGCCAAGGTCGACAGCTTCGTCGACTGCTTCTCCTTGCGCGGCTGGCCGACCTCCCGCGGCCTCCCTTGGCGTCGTCGTCGTCGGATTCGCTGCGGTCGGGGCACTCAAAGGAGAGGTGGTCGGGGCTGTGGCAGATCCAGCATTCCCGACGCCGACTTCCTCCTCCTCGACCGCTGTCCTTGGTCGACTTCTTCTTGTCAACCTCCTTGGCCGACTTCCAGCCACTGCTACCACCGCCGCCAGACTGTCCGCGCTGCCCCGGTCGACCTCCTTGCTTCGCCGGGGCGACGAAGTTCGCCTGCGCCAAGAGCTCCTGGGACCGCTCAGCCTCCTGCATCGCCTCGTCTTGCAGGATGTACGAGGTCAAGTTGTCCTCGTTGAGCGTCGTCCTCGTGCTCGGCGCCATTGACAGCCGCTTTAGGAGATTGTAGCTGGTCAAGAGTCCCTGCATGACGTGGGTGACGTACGACGCCGTCGAGTACTGCGCGCCGGCCATCCTGATGGTGGCGAGAATTCGCCGGGCACGGTTGCAGTAGTCGGTCGCCGTCTCCTCGTCGCCCATACGCGGGTTTGTCAGCTGTCCCTCCAGCTGGGCGATGAACAAGTCGTCGGTGACTTGGTAGGTCGACTCGATGAAGTGCCACGCCCGGTGGCCGGCGTCGAGGTACTCTCTGCACCACTTCAAGGCGATCTGCACGCCCGGCGAGCAGCACCGTGAGATGACCGTGAAGGTCAACAGCTGCACGGCGCGAAACTCAGCTCGCAAGTCGGGGTCGTCCGGCGTCTCCACGGTACCACGAGCAAAGTTGATCAGCCCGGCCATCTCCAGCTGTGGCTTGACGGCCTCCTTCCAGGTGAGAATGTCGGGTCGACCAGTGAGCGGTGGGGTGACCAGGATCCTGTCCGGCGTGAACTTGAAGTACCAGTAGCTCGGAGCAATCCCGCGTGCCGTCACTTGAGTCGTCGACATCGACGACAACCTGCTTCGTCGACCTCCGTCGTCGCCCTGCGAGGTGTCTGCAGCGGTCGTCGACCACCTCCCTCGCGCCTGAACGCCGCCGTTTTCATCAGCGTGTATCACACCTCCCTGCCTCGACGTGCCTCCCGCACTGCTGCCGACCTGGCCACCACCGGCGTTGACGCCCACGTCGATGCCGTCCTCTGTATTCACCGGTCGAGGAGATGCAGGTTGAGGAGGGTGCAACATCGCCCACATGGTGCGAATGCCAGCCTCCACAACCGCCCAGGGGATCGTTCCGTACTCCTGGGAAGCATGGCGTGTCCTCGCGTCCTCCAGCTGTGCCTCCAGGGTCTCCATACCCTAGGCGTCACTTACACGTGACTGCACGGCTGCCGGCCTACGAACGACTTAGGTAAGTGACCTCTACGTCGACCTGACTGAAAGGTAAGTCCAGTGCCGTCCACGCTCACCACACCATGCGGAGATAACTACTACAACGGGAGCTAGACTACGGGCTAGGCACGTGTGCTCGTGTGATCTTTGCGTTCGTTGGTCCTTAGTCGTTTTCCTAGTGCACACACTGCTTGCTAGTTCACAAGGCAATTTGGCAAGAGTTTTACTAGAGAAAGTTGACAACAATGGTACAATGAAGTTGGCTAGGCAAGACTACATCAGAGCTAGGATGCAAGCAGGTCGACTGCCAGCGCAGCATGGTCGACCGCGTGCCAGCACGACTTGGTCGACCGCGCTCCAGCAGTACAGAGTCGCGGCTTGCCAACGCTGCAGGTCGACGGTGTGACAACAGCGCAAGTCGACAGTGCGTCAGCATTGCTTCCGCAGTCCAGCACCGCACCCGCTTCGCAGGTGCTCCTAGGTGATTGGCACGCACTGCTTCGTCACCTGCACAGCGTACGCACCAAGTCCACCTCGTGCTGACGGCTGCATCTGATCCGCCAGGTCGACCTCGGGATACCACCACTGAGGTCGTCCTCGCCACTCACCTGGGCGACCTTCGCGTGCCTTCGCAGACCCTCGTCACCCAGGTAACATGGTCGACCGAACAACCAGGTCGACCAGCTGCTCCTGTGCGTGCCCGTCGACCTCCCAAGTCGACGACCACTTCCAATCGACCTCACCAGGTCGACCACTACTCCCTGGTCGACCAGCTCTAGGTCGACGTCACTCCTGGTCGACCAGAAGACCTGGTCGACTTCCCAGGTCGACCTTCCTGAAGTTAGCGCCCTCCCGAAGTCGGTGACCTTGCAGTGGATCCCGTGCAGGTCGACCAATCTCGTCGACCAGCCCGCCCACTGCTGCAGGTCGGCTGCACCCCTACACTCGACCACGAAGTCGGCTCCGCCCAAGCGAGGACGGGGCCAACACCCAACTCCCGTTGACATGGTCGTCCACAATGGTCAGGAAACATCGGCTGCCTGAGAGAGAAGTGGCCCTCGTGGGGCCCACCACATCCATGTGTACAAGCGCAAGTGGAGCCTTGGCTGGTCCCGTGCTGCTGCTGAAAGGAAACTTCGTGAATTTGGTCTCAAGGCATGTAGGGCAGCTCCCAATCTCCTTTGCTGCCCCCTTCACCTCCAACCCCTTCAAGCTCCCATCCTTCACCAACTTCTGCAGCATATTAATGTTGATGTGACACAGCCTCTCGTGCCACGTCTCCCAATCAGCCTCACCACTCCCAGATGAAGCCTTTGCCCATGCAGCTGTCGCATCCACACCAGCAAGCACTTTACCATGTGGCTGCTGTGGCTGCTGTACTTTCTTGACTGCATCGAGCACCCCAGCAGTTGGTGCAGTCTCCTCTCCTCCCGCAGTTGCCTTAGCCGCTGCTGCTGCCGTTGCCGTTGCTGGTGGTTTCCCATTCCAAGGGATGATGGGCAGCTGCCACAGGTCCTTGATGCAGCTGCTCTTCTCCTCCAAATCTCACAGCAGCAACTTCCCAAGCTTTGCATGACAGCTGGTTGGGCCGAACGTAACTTTGGCCTTGCTTTTCTGCAGCCGGCGCACAGAGAGGAGGTTAGCGGACAAGCCTTCGACCAGCAGCACATTCGCAAGCCCCACAAGCTCCCCTTTGGCTCCCATCACCTTGGCATTCCCAACACCAATCACAGGGAGCAAAGCACCTGAAGTGGCAGCCACAAACTTGATCTTCCCGGGGGGTTTCACCTCATCAAGCAAATCTGCCCGCGGAGTCATGTGACTCGTGCAACCTGAATCGATCACCCAGTGAGTGAGAGGGTGCATCACAACCTTCCCAACAGAACCCACATCATCCTCACTCTCTTTCACATCCTCAGTCATGAGGAACATCCCATGTGAGGTTTTACCTTGTGCAAATTCACATTGTGCACCTGAACCTTGCACAGCGCCACCTCGTGCGCGTTCACCACTTGGCGGCTTCATGCCTGGAGGCGCCCATCCCTCAGGCCGGCTGAAACACTTGAACCACGGGTGTCCAACCTTCGGGTGCTCCCCCTGCCACCAGAGCTTCCATGCCTCTCGTCGTAGTCACCTCGGCCTCTCCCTCTACCAAAACCTCTCCCACGGCCTTGGCATCTCCCTCCCCCTCTTCCTCTGCTGCCTCCTGCAGCTCCATACCCCTCAGCAGTCTTGTTGGCACCACTGCCTCCCGTTTGGCGCCTGCGGAAATCCTCCTGCAAAATCTGCTGCCGTAGCCATTCAGGTATCTACGTGTCCTGCTGAGCGTTGAGGGTGGGGATGAGGTTGTCCCACGAGTTGTCGAGCACCGAGATGATCTTGGTGCACTGCTGCATCTGCGACACCTCACTGCCCGTTGCTGTCATCATCGCGTAGGTGTCCTTGATCTTGTCCAAGACCGGCTTCGCATCATCTCCCGGTCGCATAGAGAGGGCAGCCAACTCCTTCTCCAACACAATCACCATGGGCATCGTATTGGGCTGAACGGTGTCTCGTAGTAGCTTCTACGCCTTTGGCCTGGAGCCATCCAACTCCACTAACTGCTTGATGTGCTGGAACATATCGTTGTTGACCGATTGAAGGATAGAGTCGTACAGCACCGCGCTCTGCTCAATCCATTGATCGCGGGCATCACCTTCCTCCGGCATCTTCTCTTCTCCCATCGCGAGTGACCGCTCCATTCTGTCAATGGGAGTTGTGTGTTGGCCCCGTCCTCGCTTGGACGGAGCCGACTTCGTGGTCAGGTGTAGGGGTGCAGCCAACCTGCAGCAGTGGGCGAGCTGGTCGACGAGGTTGGTCGACCTGCATGGGGAGCTACTGCATGGGCGCCGACTTCGGGAGGGCGCTAACTTCGGGTGGTCGACCTGGGAAGTCGACCTGCAGAGGGCGTCGACCTGGTGACGCCATCTTGGGGCAGCCGACTTGGGTGGTCGGCTAACAGTGCTGCTGGTCGACCTGGTTGGTCGACCAGACCTGCTGGTCGACTTGGTTGGTCGACCAGGCCTGCTGGTCGACTTGGTGGCTGGTCGACCAGGCGTGAGGTCGACCTGGTGGTCGACCAAACATGATGGTCGACGAGGAGCAGGTCGACCAGGAGTGACGTCGACTTGGAGCTGGTCGACCAGGGGTAGTGGTCGACCTGGTGAGGTCGACTGGAAGTGGTCGTCGACTTGGGTGGTCGACGGGCACGCACAGGAGCAGCTGGTCGACGTGGTTGCCCGGTCGACCAGTTTGCCTGGGTGACGAGGGTCTACGAAGGCACGCGAGAGTCGCCCAGGCGACGGCAACATCGTCCCACATCGCCTGGGCGACTCTCGCGTGCGGGAGGACGACCTCGGTGGTGGTATCCCGAGGTCGACGTGGCTGATCAGAAGCAGTCGTCAGCACGAAGAGGTATGTGCGTTGTGCAGGTGACGAGGCACTGCACGCCAATCACCTGCGAGCACCTGCGAAGCGGGTGCGATGCTGTACTGCGGGAGCAACGCTGGCACGCCGTCGACTTGCACTGTTGTCACGCCGTCGACCTGCAGCGTTGGCAAGCCGCGACTCTGCACTGCTGGAGCGTGGTCGACCAAGTCGTGCTGGCACGCGGTCGACCGTGCTGCGCTGGCAGTAGGCTTGCTTGCATGCTAGCTCTGATGTAGTCCTACCTTGCCAACTTCATTGTATCATTGTTGTCAACCTTTCTTAGTGAAACTCTTGCCAAATTTTCCCTGTAAACTAGCAAGCTGTGTGTGCGCACTAGGAAACGACTAAGGACCAACGAACGCAGAGATCACACGAGCACCCGTGCCTAGCCCGCAGTCTAGCTCCCGTTGTAGTAGTTATCTCCGCGCATTCCTCATAATTGGAGCCATCCAAAAATTTGATCTTGGATGGTGGCAGTTCGCTCTTCTTGTCAGCTGCATCTCCACTTCCTTGACTCATCTCCCCTGCTCCCAATCACAGATTTCAGCTCCCCCTTCCCAAGTGTCACAATGTAGATCCACAAAATCTTCACAATGTTGGCGCTAACAAAATTCTGGCAGAGTTTCCCCTTAGCGGAAGTCACGTGCAACCTCTATAACTCTACTTAGGCACGCCCACAGGCCATGGTGGGTCTAGGAGGGTCTTCACCCCTCCGTAGACTCTTCACAACGTCCTCAATCAGCTCTGATACCACTTGTTAGAGATTAAGGACAAGTCTAGAGCGTTTTGGTCTCTAACGCTGGACAGAATTGTCGACTTCACAAAGAACACCGTCGACGAAAAACGCACCGTTAGAATTGTCTCAAACTCGAGTATGTTGTAGCGCATGATAAGGCTATCTTTTTCAATTTTAATCATGTCCAAAGATGGACTAAAACTCGAGTTATAAATTTCGGCGCACCAGGGAGTATGCAGTCATTGAAAATTGACTCAACCACAATAGTCTCAAAAGTTAACACACAAGGAAGTTAGAGTGGCAATAAACCAGATAGGAGGGGAGAGGAGGACAAGAGGGAACGTCTAAGAGAATCCTCAACCAAGGAAACCCCATACCACACAATTCCCCTCTCTATAGCAACCCCAATTTGTCTTTTGTCACTTTTCAACCTCCACAATCCACCTCACCCAACTTGGCCACACTTGCCAACCTGGTTTGGCTTCTCCCAACCACTTGGCAGCATCTACAGTAGGAGTTACGAATTCCTCAACCCACAAAAGTCTATACCCCATATTGAGTCACTTCGCAACTTCCCAAAGTCATCGCATCCCAATCAAAACTTCGTCGTTCTTACTCCGATTGTGACGATTCTTGGTTCGTCAGAAAGCTCTTGAGCAAAGGAGTCATTTCGAAAATCTGCTCAAGCTAAATATCATTCACACACACTCAGAAAATCCAAACCATACAAATTCTTGTACACACTCACACCACGCATGCAATGCACGAACATATGATGGGAGGCAGACAGACGTGAATGCAAATGATTGCATCACACAACAAACCTCATCCTCTCCATCTCACCACAATCCAAACCACAGCCTGCACCAACCAACACGGCTGACCTACTCGCCTTCTTCGCACGATCACCCGCACCACCTGACCTCTGGCACAAGCGTCTTGGTCATCCATCTCAGAATGTCCTCAACAACTGCATCCGTGCTGAGGTGTTTATCCCTGGCACACTGCTCTGCATCCGTCTTTTAGCCACTTTAATATTGCCCATTCTTAGTACCATCCATATGATAAGTTACACACTTACTCTTAGTACCAACCATATGGGTGAGTTATGCATTTACCCCGAGTACTATCCATATGGGTAAGTAATACACTTACTTTTAGTACCAAACTTTATGAGGAGTAAATGCATAACTTACCCATATGGATGGTACTAAAAATAAGTGCGTAACTTACCCATATGGTTGGTACTAAGAGTAAGTGTGTTACTTACCCATATGGTTGGTACTAAGAGTAAGTGCATTACTTACCCATATAGATGGTACTAAGAGTAAGTGCGTTACTTACCCATACAAATGGTACTCAGAGTAGATGCGTTACGTACCCATATTCTTGGTACTAAGAGCAAGTGTGAACTTGCACAAATGCTTGATACTAATAGTAAATGCATAACTTACCCATATGGTTGGAAATAAGAGTAAGTGCGTTACACACGCATATTGATGGTACTAAAAATATGTGCATACATTTTCCATATGTTTGGTACTAAGAGTAAGTGGGTTACTTATCCATAGGGATGATATCAGGAATAAGTGCGTAACTTACGCATATGGTTGGTACTAAGAGTAGACGCGTTACTTACTCATATGGCTGATTCTAAGAGTCTGTGCGTTACTTACCCATATGGTTGGTGCCAAGAGTAAGTGCGTAACTTTTCCAAACGGTTGGTACAAAGAGTAAGTGCATTACTTACCCATTTGCTTGGTACTAAGAGTAAGTGGGTAATTTACCTAGATGGTTGGTACTAATAGAGTGCGTAACTTACCCATGTGGATGGTACTAGGAGTAAGTGCGTTACTTACCCATATGGTTGGTGCTAAAGGGGCAGTTCGTTACACACCAATATGGATGGTTCTAAGAGTAAGCACGTAACTTACCCATGGAGTTGGTACTAAGAGTAAGTGCGTTACACACCCACATGGATTGTACTAAAAGTAAGTGTATTACTTACCCATTTGATTAATACCAAGAGTAACTGCGTTACTCACCATATGGTTGGTACAAAAATTAAAAGCATTATTTACCCATATGGTTGGTACCAAGAGTAAGTGCGTTACTTACCCATATGATTGGTATTAGGAGTAAGCACGTTACGTACCCATATGGTTGCTACAAACAGTAAGTGCGTTTACTTCCCCATATGGTTGGTAGCAAAAGTACCTGTGTTACTTACCCTTATGGTTGGTACCAAGAGTAAGTGTGATACGTAACCATTGTTGGTGCAACCCTACGGTTTGCACTCGGCTTGTTGTCCGTGTGCGTGTGCGTGCATGCGTGTGTGCATGGAGTGGTATGAGTGCATGATGTTTTAGTCACAATAGCCTTCAGTGTGCCTAAAACGAAAGATAGAGTGCGATGTCAGGTTTCTGCACAGCGGCTTTAAACGTTCATAGCGATCTGCTCACAGCCCCAATTGACCTTATTCAACTTGGATCTGGAGCGTCTTAACGTGGCCTACACTAGCAATTTGGATCGCACGATTTCATCAAGAATTGACGACACAGCGTCGGTTTGAACGAACAGCACTATGGCAGCAACATAGTCTTAGAACACACAATTCGAAGAACTAGAAAGAGTTAAAACTTAGGAAGGACTCCCAGCTCCTACAAACCCCAAGAGCCGAGGTACAGTGATGTGGAACAGTGCCACACTGTCCCCAACCACGAAGGGTCTCGAAACTACCCTTCACAAGGGCCTACACCAAGTGAAATGTTACACTACACATTGTAATGTAACTATCTTCAATATCTTGAAAATCACTTGAGGTGTACCCTTTTTGGCGAGCTTCAAAATCACTTGAAGCTTGAAACCAAGGCTCGGGTTCTTCATCACAAACTCATCCTTGAGTTCTTGATGGGTCTGCTGCACACACCTGCGACACGCCGAACGTTCACACAGGACAAAATAGAAACCGCGCACGGGACACACGACAAAATAGAAACCGCGCGCGAGACACAAATGACCGCATTAACACGCGGCTAGCGATAACTCGCTATTGACTTGACACACACACTCATCATCATGACCAATCATACGCACACTATTATATGCATGAAATATATATTATTTCATGCACTTATTCCACTCCATGCACACACGCATGCATGCACACGGACAACAAGCTGAGTGCAAACCGTAGGGTTGCATTAACAAACTCCCCCTCGGGTTGTTGGCCTTAGGATCTGCTCCTGTCCGTTCAGAGCCATCCCAGCCAGCTTGCAACACTTCCAATGCTGCTGTTCGACCAGCCTCTTGGTCATCATATCAGCTGGCTGCCCTGTTGTCTTCACGTAACGTAGCTCAACTTCACCCGCGGCCACTATGATCCTTGTCGAGTGCCACTTCACCCTCATGTGCTTTGTCAGGCCATGCAACACGGGGTTCTTGGCTAGAGCGATAGCTCCTTGGCTGTCACAGTAGAGTGGGGTAGGTCCTTGCTGCTCCTCCCCTAATTCAGCTAGCAAACGCCGGTGCCACACAATCTCCCGTACGGCACGGAAGAGTGCCATGTACTCGGATTCCACCGAGCTCAATGCTTGGTCCACCTGCTTCTTGCTCTCCCAAGCAGTTGGGCCTCCACCAACACAGCATATGAAGCCTCCCACACTTGTCATGTCCTCTGGTTCTGATGCATAAGAAGCATCCGAGAATGCGGTGAGGAACAAACGCCCGGGTTCCACACCATCCGCACCCTTTTGGCGCCTTTGTGCCGCTGCCGAATATTGCAGCCCAACGGTCGGTGTTTGGCCAAGATACTTGGCCACCCTCATTCCAGCTGCTACCTGCTCCTCATTGGCCACATGGCCTTCGTTCTGCCCAAAGTTGGCAGCCAATGCATCCAAGTACTTTCGTTGATGCATCCGCATGCACCGCTTCTCCACATCGCGCTCAATGTAAAGCCTGAGGTAAAAGATCACGTCCCGAGAACGACTCGGAGAAGAGCTCATGGGTGCAGAAGAGCGCACAAGGCTATCTCCTACTTGGGCAAGCGTTGGGGACCACTCAGATCCGTCACATCAAGCCTTTCCAGCGTGAACCAGAGAAGGGACATGAAGCATGGGCTGCTCTCAAGGGTGTACACGCTCCTGCAACAGCGGCAGTAGCTGTGGTGTTGGAACGGCAAATGGCGATGCTACGGATTGAGGAAGACGAACCCGTAGAAGACGGGGTGCAGAAATTCTTCGACTTGTTGACTATAACACCCATATGCTTGGTACGAACAGTAAGTACGTTTCTTACCCATATGGTTGCTACAAGGAATAAGTGCGTTCTTTACCCATATGGTGGGTACCAAGAGTAAGTGCGTTACTTGTCCTTATAGTTAGAGCCAAGAGTAAGTAAACAGTTACCCATAGGATTGGTACCAAGAGTAATTGTGTTACTTACCCATCTGGTTGGTACCAAGAGTGTAACTGCATTATTTACCTATATGGTTGGTACCTTGAGTAAGTACGTTACTTACCTATATGGTTGGTACCAAGAGTAAGTGTCAACGGGAGTTGGGGTTGGTGAGAGTTCGACGGCTTATGCTGGCTTTGATAGCTTGCCTGGACTTTATTATGCATTATCTAGCTTAGTAGTATTTTGCTTGCTTGGTGTTGCTTGATCTTCTAGGTTCGTTGCTCTTACTATAGTTATTATAGTTATAGGCACCGAACTAGGTTGCGTACACCGAATTCTAGGCTTTTCGGTTGCCACCGAATTCCGGAAGAGACTGTTCGGGACGCTTCGCGACCCTCGGAACCTTCGCGTAACACCTGGTTATTAGGCCTTGTGTCGAGCCTATATATAGCCTCGTGTTGTACCCAGGTGAAACATTTAATTCAAACTCACTTTTCTGAGCTTGATCCTAGATCCTCACAGGGTTGGCCCCGTCCTCGCTTGGGCGACCCCGGCTTTGTGGTCGGGTGTGAGGGGAGTAGCTGATTTGGAGCAGTGGGCAAGCTGGTCGACGGGGCTGGTCGACCTGCACTTGGGCCACTGCAAGGGCGCCGACTTCGAAGGGCGCCGACTTCCGGGCGCCGACCTTGGGTGGCCGACAACATGGCAAATTCGGCGGCCTAGTTCCGACGTGGTCGACGAGGGGACGCCGACCAGGGAGGACGCCGACCTGACGACATCTCCCTGGTTACCCGGTCAACCAGGTTACCCTGGCGACGAGCTTTTGCGGAGGTGCACGATGGTCGCCGGGGTGGCTTCTACGAGACCGACCTCTAGGGTGGTATCCCGAGGTCGAAGTGGCTAGTGGACGTAGTCGCTGGCGTGGATTCTGCAAGGTGTCTGCGCTGTGCTTATGACAAGGCGTGGAGCACCAACTAGCTGCACGCACCTGCGAAGCGAGTGCAATGCTGTGCAACCGACATGCTACAGCGTTGGCGCACCGCAGACTTGCAATGTTGGCAAGCCGCATCCTTGCACTGCTGAAGCGCGGTCGACCAAGTCGTACTGGAGCGCGGTCGTCGTGCTGCGCTGACAGTCAACCAGTAGCTGTGCTAGCTTTGATGTAGAATCTGTTGCCAATTTTGCAGCTATTATTCTGAACCATTGTTGTCATGTTTTCCTAGTGAAACTCTTGCCAATTTCTCCCCGTGAACTAGCAAGTAGTGTGCACACAAGGAAACAACTAACGAAATGAACGCAAAGATTACTCTTGCCCCGTGCCTAGCTCGAAGTTTAGCTCCCGTTGTAGTAGTTATCTCCGCAAATGGTACCCAAATGGTTGGTTCCATTGTGGAATTGCGTTTTTTACTCGTATGGTTAGTACCAAGAGTAAGTGCGTTACTTACCCATATAATTGGTTTCAAGAGTACCTGCGTTTCTTACCAATATGGTTGGTGCCAAAAGTAAGTGCGTTTCTTACCTATATGGTTGATGACAAGAGTAAGTGCGTTACTTACCCATATAATTGGTTCCAAGAATAAGTGCGTATTACCCATATAGTTGGTGCCAAGATCAAGTGCAATATTTACCCATACAGTTGGTACCAAGAGTAAGTGCATCATTTACCCATATGCTTGGTACAAATAATAAGTGCGTTACCCATATGGTTGGTACAAAGAGTATGACATTACTTACCCAAATCGTTGGTATCAAGGGTCAGTGCGGTACTTACCTATACAATTGGTACAAAGTGTAAGTGCACTATTTTCCCATATGGTTGGTACCAAGTGTAAGTGCATCATCTCCCATATGGTTGGTACCAAGAGTAAGTGCGTTACTTATCTATATGGTTGGTACCAAGAGTACTGCATTACTTACCAGTATGGTTGGTATGAAGGGTAAGTGCGTTACTTACCCATATGGTTGGTACCAAGAGTACGTGCATCATTTACCCATATGCTTGGTACCAATATTAAGTGTGTTTCTTACTCATATGGTTGGTAGAAAGAGTACTGCATTATTTTACCCATATGGTTGGTATCAAGGGTAAGTGCTTTACTTTCCCATACAGTTGGTACAAAACGTAAGTGCATTATTTAACCATATGGTTCGTACCAAGTGTAAGTGCATCATTTACCGATATGGTTGGTACCAAGAATAAGTGCGTTACTTACCCATATGATTTGTAGAAAGAGTAAGTGCATTATTTACCCATATGGTTGGTACCAAGAGTAAATGCGTTACTATCCATATGGTGTGTCCCAAGAGTAAGTGTACCCATATGGGTAAGTGTACCTATATTTACCAAAATTAACTACGTTGCTTACCCATGTGGTTGATACCAAGAGTAAGTTAGTTACTTACCTATATGGTTAGTGCCAACAGTAAGTGCGTTACTTACCCATATGGTTGGTGCCAAGAGTAAGTGCGTTACTTACCCATATAATTGGTGCCAAAAAGTAAGTATGTTACTTACCCAAATGGCTGGTGCAAAGAGTACTGCATTACTTATTCATAAGGTTGGTATCAAAGGTAAGTGCGTTACTTACCCATATGGTTAGTACCAAGAGTAATTGAGTTACATACCCAAATGGATAGTACCAAGAGTAACTGCGTTGCTTACCCATATGGTTGGTACCAAGAGTAAGTGAGTTACTTACCCATATGGTTGGTACCAACAGTAAGTGCGTTACTTACCCATATGGTTGCTGCCAAGAATAAGTGCATTAGTTACCCATGTAATTGGTGCCAAGAGTTAGTGCATCACTTACCAGGAGTCCCCATGTTAGTTACTCATATGGTTGGTACTAAGAGTAAGTGCATTGCAAACCCATACAGTTGGTACAAAGAGGAAGATCATTATCTACCCATATGGTTGGTGTAAAGAGTAAGCTCGTTACTTACCCATATATTTGGTACTGAGAGTAAGTGCGTAGCGTACCAATAAAGATGGTACTAAGAGTTAGTGCGAAACTTACCCATATAAATGGTACAAAGAGTAAGTGCCGTACGCACAAGGGTAAGGGTAAGTAAGGGTAAGTGCGTAACCTGCCCATACGCTTGATACTATAAGTAAGTGCGTCACTTACCCATTTAGATGGCACTCGGAGTAAGTGACTTACACATATGGGTGGTACTATGAGTAAATGCGTTACACACCCATGTTGATGGTACTAAGAGTAAGTGCGTAACTTACCCCTTACCATTTGTTTGGCGCGAAGAGTAAGTACCTTGCTTACCTATATGGCTGGTACTAAGAATAGGTGCGTAACTCTCCCATATGGTTGAAACTAGACTCACCCATATGGAAGGTACTAAGAATAAGTGCGTAACTTACCCATATGGTTGGTACTAAGAGTATGTGCGTTACTTACCCACATAGATGTTACTAAAAGTAAGTGCGTAACTTACCCATATGGATGGTACTAAGAGTAAGTGCGTAACTTGCCTATATGGTTAATATAATTAGTAAGTGCGTCACCTACCCATATGGTTGGTGCTAAGAGTAAGTTTGTGACTTACCCATATGGATGGTGCTAAGAGTAAGCTCGTAATCTATCCATATGGTTGGTATTAAGAGCAAGTGCATTACATACCCATACGGTTGGAAGTGTAATTGCGCAACTTACCTATATGGTTGGTACTAACAGTGAGTGTGTTGCACACCTATATGGACGGTACTAATAGGAAGTGCGTAGCCTAGTCGTATAGTTGGGACTAAGAGTAAGTGCGTTACTTACCCATATGCTTGGTACTAAGAGTAAGTGCATAATCTACCAATATGGTTGGTACAAAGGGTACATTAATGGCTCGTGTCATACATGACGTCAGACATGAAGTGAAGTTGAGGAAGACCCGAAGTGACCCGGAACTTTGGCAAATTAATGTTCCGATGTGGCCCATTTCGGGTCTTCCGAACCTCCATCCAAAACTCCACTTCGTGTCTAACACGAGGTAGGAATGTACCCTAAGGGCAAGTGCGTTACTTACCTATATGGATAGTACTGAGAATAAAAACGTTACTTACCCATATGGATAGTACCATATAAAAGTAGACGTGTTACTTACTCATATGGTTTGTTCTCATGGTAAGTGCGTTTCTTACCCATATAATTGGTGCTAATATTGTTAGTGTAAGGGCCTAATAAACTCAAGCTATTAGGACTTAATCAAACTTAATGCCTCTCTTCAAGGTCACCTCCAAGGGTCCCTGGGTGCCTGGTACAAGACCAGCCCCTATCCTCGGGTCCGAGTTTGTAGAGAGAGGAACCAAGAATGACTTAGCCACAATTGCGAGAGTACCTTGAACGTCGCGCAGCGTGTCGTGCAGACCGTCGATCGGATTAAGCTGAGAATTTGCTATATCGAAGCTCGCTCCAAGAGCTTTTAAATAAGCCAAATTGCCTCGCGAAAAGTTCTGCCATTACGAAGTTATGGCTCGGACAGCGTTTGCCTAGCATTAGAGTGCTAGCTAGTACGCTAGTACTAGCGTTGACTCGGGTAGCATTACGCCGTCGAACCGCGTAGAAACGAAATTTCAGCGAGGAAGGAATTCGCATGAATCAATTGACTATATCCAGGTACAAACAGAGAAGGACTAAATAGTTCTAGCTAGTAAGGACCTTGGGAATCAACCTGGGAACAACCAGGGATGATCCCAAATAATTCCAAGTAACAGAACCAACCTGGCTGGACAAAATAGCAGGTGGTAGGTTGGTAAACAACCTCTGGTTATGTTTTTTTAACCTGGGAAAACAAGAACTAGGTTCAGGTTCTAAAAACAGAACATGTTTTGTCTTTGTCCAACCAGCCAAATGCTGGTTCCGTTGGTTTCCCCTGGCCTTGTAGCATGCAGATACAGACAAACAACATCCAACCTTCACCTAAATTGTACCCTTATAGTGCCTGCCCTGCTACACTATAGTCAACCAAACAATACAGTACAATTTCGAGTTGGATAGAACTGAATTTGCGCAATCAACTAAACCGAACTGCAAAGCTTCCATCTTGGGTTCCTTTGCGAGCTCGTCCTTTCTGCTTGCACTGTTCATAGCGCGTACAATGTTGTGCCGAAGCGCACATTGCGCGAGTACCTGCAAATGCTTCAAGCGAAAATTGCGAAAGCAAACAAACACACGAACACACCATTCACACGCAAATGCATTCACACACGCATACTTGTTCAAAGTGAATTTGCACCCAACACACTCCCCCTCAGCCTGCTGGCTGCATTTCCATCATTCCACGCTAGTTCATGCTCATCCCACTCATGCGCACAAAACGCCAATGAGGCTCATCCGCAAGCTTCTTGGTGAGAAAGTCTGCTGGCTGCTGGTGAGTCTTGATGTAGATCGGATTCACTGTCCCTCTCTTCACCTCCTTACGCAGCCAGTGCCACTTGATACGCATGTGCTTGTTCAACCCATGAAGCGCAGCGTTTCTAACCATCCCAAGAGCCCCCTTGCTATCCCAAAACCGCGGCGTAGCTACCTTCTGCTCCTGGCCAATCTCCTCTAACAGCCTCCTCAGCCAAATCACCTCCTTCACCCCATGAAACATTGCCATGTACTCTGATTCCACGGAAGAGAGTGCCGTCTCCGTCTGCTTCTTGGACCTCCAACTAACAGGTCCACCCCCAACTACGCAGATGTATCCTTCCACAGATGAGGAATCCTCCTTCTCAGAAGCCCAAGTAGCATCAGTAAAGCAAGTGAGAAAGAGCTTGCCTTCTCCAAGCCTCTCCCCCTTCTCCTTCAGCACCTCAACCCCTTTCTGCTTCACCTGTGCAAATGCGGAGTATTGAACTCCAATGCTTGGGTAGGAGTTTAGATACTTCACCACGCACTCAGCTGCATCCACCTGCTCCTCTGATGGATTCTGCACCACCCTAGCCAGCTGCCCAACTGAGAAAGAGATGTCGGGCCTCGTGTGAACTGCTGCATACAAGAGGCTGCCCACCAAGGACTGAAATTGCTGGTGGTCCTCGGCTTCAACCCCTTCATCCTCTGCAGCCTTCACAAGCTTGAATTCTGCTGGCAGGGGAGTTGCAACCTTGCGCTCATTCTCAATCCCATACTTCTCCCCCAGCTCCTTGATGAACTTCTCCTGGTGCAGCTTCAACCACCTGTGATCTGGATCCCTCTCCACATGCATCCCGAGGTAGTATTTTACCTCCCCAAGGTTCTTGCACTTGAAGTTCTCCATCAGCTGCTGCAACACTTTCTGGATCTCCTTCATGCTGCTGCTGAAGAGAAGAATGTCGTCCACGTAGACCAGAAACATCACCAGCTCCTCCCCCTCCCCCTTGAGAAAGAGGCTCTCATCACAGCTGCTGGTCCTGAACCCTATCTCCTCTAAAACAGCTGCCAACCTCTGGTACCAGCAGCGTGGCGCCTGCTTCAAGCCATAGATGGACTTTTTCAGCTTGCACACCCTGCCCGTACCATCTTCATACCCAGGCGGCTGCGTCATGAATACCTCCTCCTCTAAAACGCCCTTGAGAAATAAAGTTGATAATGATGAATTTTCCACTAACAGTTGCATCTGCCAACAAGACACGGAGGGTAGGGGGTTTGGCAGTGGGAGCAAAGATCTCGTTGAAGTCCTACTTCTCCTTCTGCATAAACCCCTTAGCCACCAACCTACTCTTGTAGATGGTGACCTGCCCCTTGTCGTCAGTCTTGTTACTTAGCACCCACTTGCATTGCACCGCTTTCTTTCCTTCAGGGGCACCACTAGTTCCCAAGTCCCATTCTCCAGCAGGCTCTGGTACTCAGCATCCCTAGAAGCCAGCCACTTGTCCCTATCTGGTCCAGCTAATGCCTCCTCCATGCTAGCTGGTTCCTCTGGTGCAAGGGCAAGAAAACAGTACGCAGGCTCGTCCTCCTCATCCGGGTCATAGCCATGCGGTAGAATCAGCAATGCCTCCTCATTACGTCCCTAGCTGCTGCTCTGCTGCATCACCACCTGCAGTCAGCTTCTTAGTAGCCATACGGGTACGTCCTGGCCTGGAGACGGGTGTCTCCCATCCCTTCATAACGACACCCTTCGGCTTCTTAGTTTTCCCCTGCTGCTGCTTTCCTCCCTCGGATCCAGCAGCTTCACTAGTGCTACCGCCAGTCTCCACACCATTTTCTCCACCAGCAGGTGCCTCCTGTACCCTCGCTCCATCACCACCCCCTGCAGCTGCCTCCTCTCCTTCCTCCCACACACTAGGAGTCAGGTCCAGCTGCATGGTGATCTGCTCCATCTGCTGGGACACCCTTGCCTCCGGCTGTTTCTCCCAGCTCCCATACATCATGCCCTCAATGAATTTCACATCCCTGCTGTCAAACAACACACCCTTGGATGGTTCCCACAGCAGCCATCCCTTGCTCTCAGCAGCCAACCCCAAATGCACACACCAGATTGCGCTCGCCCCCAACTTACTGTGGTGTCTTGGGGACGTGGGCGACTGCCATGCAGCCAAACACCCTCAGCATGTCCACCGGCGGCTTCCTCCCAAGCCACCTCTCCAACGGCACCCACGAGTCATCCCCAACCTTAGTGAGCACCCTGTTCCTAGCGACGGTAGCGTGCCGGACAGCATGGGGCCACATCGAGTTGCCCAGCCCAGATTCTATAAGCAGCGCCCTAGCTGTCTCCAGAATTGTCCGGTTCGCCCGTTCTGCTTCGCTGTTCGACTGTGGGGTGTAAGCCGTGGTCAGCTCCCTCTGGATGCTCTGCTTCTTGAGCCAAGCTGTCATCTCAGCTCCAAGGAACTCACCACCCCGGTCTGTCCTAATTCGCTTCACCACACACTCCGCTTGCTTCTCCACGAACGGCAGCCAATCGTCCCGAATCGTGGAGGCAGCGTGATCTTTCTGCTTCAGCGGATACGCCCACACTGGCCTGCTCCAGTCATCCACTATGGTTAGGAAATACTGCTCCCGTTTGTGCCCTTGCACCGGCAGCGGCCCCACCAAGTCCATGTGGACCAGCTCCAACATCTTCTTGCTCCTGCCAGCCACACTATGGAAGGGGAAACGGGTGAACTTTGAAAGGAGGCAAATTTCACAGTTATCATTCGGTGGTTGTCCGTTCAGCTTCAAGCCCTTAACGGCTCCATCCTTCTCCAGCTGCTTCAGCAAAGGCATTGCCACATGCCCCAAACGTCGGTGTGCCGTTGCCCAATCCGTCTCCCCAGATCTGGCCGACACTTTCACACCAACCCCTCCAACGGCGTTGCACTCCCCCTGGGATGCAGACCCCTCTCCAACCTGCCCCCCACCGTGCCACTCCAGCGCCGGCAGCTGCCACATAGATCTGTACACGTCCTTGCTCTCGTGCAGATCCCAAAGCACCCGATTGCCCAGCTTCCCCTTATAAGTGCGAGCCCCATCCGTGTTGGTGTTCACCCCAGCCTTGCCAAGCTTACGGAGGGAGATAAGGTTGGCCTTCAGGTCGGGGACGAGGAGAACGTCGTGCAGCACCACCGGCTTGCCATCCGCTCCCTTAAACGCAGCTCATCCCGCACCAGCCACCTTCAATATGTGTCCAGAGGCAGAGCACACCTCGTTAATCGGTGCAGCGCGTACGTCGTCCAGCAGGTCCTTGCGCGGCGTCATCGTCCAAGCAGTGCCTGTGTCCAACACCCAATAGTCCAGGGGGTGCAGCTCTGCTCTTCCTTAGCAGATGCGTCTCCTTGCTCCCCCTTGTCTCCCACATGGAAGAATTGGCCCGCGGTGCGCTCTTTCTACTTCTCCGCACCGCCGTTGCCCTCCGGGTTGTTGTCGGACGAATCAGCGACCATATTGGCGCCGTTTTTCTGGTTCCTCCGTGCGCCGCCATCCTGGTGACGATTCTGGGGGGTCCATCCATCGGGTTTCTTATAGCACAAAAACCAGGGGTGCCCTTCCTTCTCACAATACCAGCAACTCCCTTTCATTTTGCCACCAGCACCCGACTTGCCCCCACGTCCAGATTTCGCACCGCGACCCTAATTGGTACCTCCTTGTTGGTTGTTGGAGTCGTCGTCTTTCTTTGCACCGCGTCCAGCACCACCAAAGCCACGTCCTCTGCCACGTCGGCTCCCTTGCATCCCGTAGCCGCTGCTGCCGTCGTCTACACCCTTCAGATGGCGGCGACGAAAATCCTCTTCCAGAATCTTCGTCCGCACCCATTCGAGCGTCCACAAGGCGGCAGGCTCAATCCGCTCGTGAATTGGAGCCACGATTCTTGCAGCAGCGACAGCATCTTCAGGCACTTGGTCTGCTCCGGGTAGGTGATTCCCGCGATCGCCAGCTTCGCGTAGAGGTCGCGCATCTTGTCCAGGATAGGCTGCACCGGCTCTCCCTCGCTCAGGCGCAATGCGGACAGCTCCCTCTCCATCATGAGCGTCGCAGCGACGGAGGTAGGCGCGTGCAGCTCCTTCAACACGGTCCACGCCTTCGGACCGCACTCAACCTCCGGCAGCAGGTGCATGACGTGGTGACGCTGGTTCAGCTCCAAACTCTACGACATCAAATAGTAGCCAGCCGAGGCGCGCTCGTCCCAATCTTCCTGAAGGGCGGGGTCACTCGGTCTAGGCTCCTCCCCAATCATTAGTTTCAGCAAACCGATCTGACGGAAATATAGTTGCATTTTCCAGGCCCAATCATCATAGCCCTCACCATTGAACTTCTCGACGGTGAAGTTCTTCAGCACCTCCTTGATCAGCGAGCCCTGGTTTGTTCGCACTCCCCTTGGCGCCGAAACACCAGAATCTTGGCTGCCGCTACGATCTTGGGCTGAAGATTCACCAGCTCCCGCCGAGGTGTTGCCCGCCATAGCTACCTATAACGAGGATCGCTATAACGCAGCTCTGATACCAGCTTGTTGGTGTAAGGGCCTAATAAACTCAAGCTATGGCCGAGGGGAGGGGCGAGGGGAGGGGGGAGAGGGAGGGGGGGGGGGTACCGTTTCCCGGGAATTTGTTCCCCGAAAAATATTCCCCCATTGATTGCTTTCCCCGTGTATTTTCCCGCCTTTGTGACCCCCTTGCACTTCCGACCCTGCGCAACGCACCAACCAAATGCATCAGATGGGGGAAACAGGGAATACACCAATCTCGTCGTGTGCCATGCCAACAGGCACTAGCCATGCGTCTCTCTGCTCTGCTTAGCAGAGTCTGGTCTGGTCTGTGCTGAAATCTGAACCCTGAACACAGTTTTTTTTGCCCTGACAGGTCAGGAAGGTTTTGAAAATTTGCCCTGACAAATTCAGGCCTTTTTTTTTAGATTTTAGAAAAGTGCCCTGAGGCCTCAGGGTGCCCCACTTTCTAGCACGGGCCCTGCATCTACCGACTCGAGCCTATCGGTCCTGTCTCGTAAAAGTCGAGCAAGCAAGAGCTAATCGCTCTCTCTTCAGTTGAAGCAGAATATATCGCACTCTGCTCAGCCACCAAGGAGGTACTGTACCTTTGGGAACTACTGGAAGAAGCAGAGCTGGCCCAGTTACCCAGCTTCTCTCTCTTCTGCGACAACCAATTGGCAATTCGTATAGCAAACAAGGATGGGTTCGCGAACCGAACGAAGCATATCGCCCTGCGATATTTCTTCGTGAAAGACGAGATCGAGAAAGGAAGACTCGAGCTTCCTATTGCCCCATTTGTGAGATGACAGCAGACTACTTGACCAAGAAACTTGGAAAGCAGAAGTTCGAGTACTGCATGCTGCTGACTGGACAAGGCCACGTCACCAGCAACGACACTCCAGAAGCGAAGGGGAGTGTTGGAAACATAGTAATTTACGCTTCTAATGTGTCGAACTTCGACTCAGGTTATCAATGTAATTTACCCTTCTACACTGATTACAAGGGTGAAATTTTGGGTCTACACTGATGTGCTGGGGTAATTTTTTGATGGGTTAGTGTTACACTGATATGTAAGTGTATCAACGTAGGCCACACTGATGCCTTGGGGTAAATTCTCCCTTAGCGAAGATTACATTGAAGAGCGTACAGGGCAGGGACCCCCCTCCTCCCCTTCCCCCTCTTCCCCGAAATTTGTCAGATCGTGATTTCCGATAATCACGCAAACCGAGGATTTCTTCTGTGCAGTACGAGCGTTGGCCGCAGTGACGTGTCCGATTGGTCTGTTAAAATCCCTTGCCAGCACGCCACGATGCCGAACCTACGGTAGGTGTTACTTGTAATAGTTTAGGAACATCTGTCAGTGTTTGAAAAAAAAACTACACTGATGATGCAGGGTAAAAATTTCAAAACCTGATGTTACACTGCTCTATCAGTGTAACGAAAATTTACACACTGCTCATAAGGGTTTTTGAAAAAGCTACACTGCCAATCGTGAGTAGGCCAAATCCAAACCTGAGCCCTGTGTTGAAGCACTGCAACGTAGACAAAGCGAACTACAGAGTAGCACCAGCGAGTCAACAAAAGCGGTTGACGAAAAGCAACAGCAAGAGGTTAAGCGAAGGTCAAAGGTCAGCGACCTTTGACTCGCCCGTCGAAAAGCAGCGCGACAGCAACGACACATATCTGGCTCGCTATTGAGGAGTTGCGCGAGTCATCGCTGTATCGAACCGCAACAACAACAGCAGTTAGATAACTCTTTCGTATTCCTTGTAATTATATAAAAAGACTTGTATAAAAGTCTCCTTGACGGCGCATGCAAAATATTTGTAGGCCAAAAACTAGACAGGGTGGGCCTAAAATCACTCAACCTACCAGATTAGAGGATCCAAATCAAGGTACGCTCTAGCTGATGCATCAAGCTGAGCATCAACAAAATCAAGTCTGGTTAGTGCCTGGTAAGCACAGCTGCATCCCCACCCACAAGGATGAGGCAGTGCTGTCAAACCCTCCATTGAGTGACCGGAACAGGTCTACTTTTCGCTTGTATTGAGACACAATCAGCTTGCCACACGTATCTCTTTTCACGAGGTAGTAGCGTTTAGTAACACAATTCATCCCTCCATAGCCTGATAGCTCATCCGCCAGCAAGCACACCTTACGTGGGTGGGGGGTGAGAAGGGGAGATGAGGGAGAAAAGGGAGGGAGCGTTGAGTCCCACATTGCATACCTCCATAGCCTGGTAGCACACCTGCCAGCAAGCAACCTGACGTGGGGGGTGAGAAGCGAGTGAAGTGCATCACGGTTCAGGGTTAAAATATATAGCTCTGTTTGGATTTGCCATCTATTTGCACTCCTGCAAATTCCAGCCCTAGCGAACACACAAGAAACGAACTGTAACAAGAAAGTGGCCCTAAAATCTCACTGTACCAATTACACCCACAGCACCGACACCATCACCCACCGCATTCAAATCAGACGCATCAAACACACAACCGCAATTTGATTGAAGAGCAGGTCTAAGCCTTGCAAGGGCTATCTTATTATTTGAAGGAAAAACAAGATGTGCGATTCTGGGCAGACAAAACATACGGTATGTAAAGCACACACTTCAAGGAAGGTAGAGCCAGTCCACACAGCAGCGCAAGGCAGAAGATGGTCACAGCAACAAGCCAGGTTGACTTGCACGAGCCTTGAAAGGCTTGAAACAGCATGAAAATCAAACGTGCAAGCCATCACCAACAACTCACCTTGTCGACAACAGAGTCGGCCCAGCCAGCAGCATTGGGCAGCAGGTGGTCGCAGTAGAGGGCGGGGTTAACGCGGAAGAGCTTGCTATGCTCATGACGTGCCATCCAGGGTGCAGCGTGGCAAGCTGCCGGCACGTGCGCACGTTGGGTTCAAGAGTCTGGTACATGTTGCAGGCCGACACCGCAGACGAGGGGTACCTGGAGTCGTTCTCCACACACACGCGCTGCAGGGCAGGCGACCGGGAGAAAGAGGGGAGACGAGGTGCCGACCTGAATTCAGGGCCTGCTGGGCTCCTGAGCAACCCAAGACACATGTGTGATCGTTACAAGGTAGCTTCAGAATTTATTTTCTTTATGGATATACGATAACGCGTTTCAACGCTCGGCTGAATCAAGAAATGAACGATTTGAGTGAGATTCTTGAGACGAAAAGCCCTTGAGGCGACAGGCCCTTGAGGTGATAGGCCCTTGAGGTGACAGGCCCTTGAGGTGACAGGCCCTTGAGGTGACAAGCTCTTGAGGTGACAAGCTCTTGAGGTGACAAGCTCTTGAGGTGACACAATGAATAAGCAGAGAATTGCGTGAGGGTATTGGGAAGGGATTATACAGGAACTGACCTTTCCAGGTATGATAAGTTGTGAGCAGTTAATGTTACGGTTCAGGTCTCTTATATTTGTCCCCATGAGATTGTTGATTGACGCGCACGTATCATCCTGGGGTAAGTGTGATGGGTGAGAGTGAAGATGCAGGAAGCTATGCTATTTAAGGATGTTATTTTGTGTGCATAAATCCCTCTGGATGTGTGGGGACAGGAAGGGGCAGAGGAGCAGGGAAGGAGGCGGGAAGAAACAAATGCAACTTGCAACTTGACGAAACATGCAACCATTTCACCAATCCTAGACCAATTCTACTTTGTTATGCTGCTCTGAACTCATCTTGGTTGACATCATTTCCTCCTCTCCTGGTGGGTGCTGCACATGCCTCACCTGGTTGGCGGTATACATGTTGGTGCAGCTCTTGTTGGCAGATGCCGACACGTTGACTATCAACCCACGAGGTATGGGCTTGTAGCATGCCAAGCCCTACCAAGGTAACCACACGGGAACGACGCAACACCATGGCATCAATTTATCAAACTGACCAGGATACAAATAGTTGGGATAACTCAAATATTGCCTCCGCTTCTGCCAGTTGAAATACTCTCAGAACTACACAACGCAGCACATTATCAATCAAAAATGTGTAAAGGCAGGATTGCCTAGTACAAGAATCACCTCATCACGACGCCTCACCTTGTTGCTGTCCAGCAGCTCTTGAGGTTAGAGGTCAAATATGTCGAGCAGCAGAGGGCATGTGAGGCCGGGGGGCGCTGGGAAGAACGGCACTCGAACAGCCGTCTCGACCACTGGTGGCGAGAGGGGAGCGGGGGCGTGGACGGTGATTGGGTGGTTGTGTAAGAAGTAGGAGAAGCATAAGGTTGAGGCTAGGAGGGAAAGTGGCACAGGTAGGAGCCAATCCAAGGTAGCATTTGGGAGGACCTTACCAGCTAGAGTCAAGAAACCACCAAGTGAAGTCACTCAAACATTAAATAATATCTTTAACTCTATAGGTCAGTCATTGGTCATGCTATGAAGTTATTCATCGTTAAAAACGGTTACTGGAGTGAGTTGCATCCGTACTAATGAAGGCAGGAGGTAGGTAACAGTGAAACACTACCCTGCCATGTCTTCATCATAATGAAGGTGGGAGGTAGGTTACATTACAGGGCCTCTCTCCTCATCAAGTTAAAGAAGTCAGAGCTAACGAGGAGGATGGTCCGAAGCAGGTAAGATTGCCATAACTAGCTTGAATGATCTGATCAGTTCATGATATTAGGGTCGTACCTGGGTTACAGGGATGCCTGAGAAGGTTAGAGTAGTCGAGGGGGAAGAAGGAGGGCGGGCAGAGGCAGAAGGAGGAGGCATCATAGCTCTCGAGACACACGCCAGGCGCACAGGTATCAGTGCTGTTAAGACGACATGCGGGGAACTCTAGAGGGACAATGGATGGGGAAAGCGGAAATGCAGGGGTTAGAGGGAATGTAGAGGGGTTAGAGGCCATGTGATGGAGCTAGAGGCAATGTTAGTGATTAACAGCTCTCGCAGGGTGGAAGTTAAGGGGGCATGCATGAATTCAGGGTGGCTGGAAGGGAATGACAGCCTTCGTCGCAATCTGAAATCAGCCGTTGCAAGATGCTGTTAAGTCTATAACATACATACAGTCAAGCTAAGAGATACCACAGCGGCAGGCAGGCTGGGGAATAGCACCTGGGGGGTTGGCTGCTGTAGGAGGTTAATCCAGAGCACATGCTGAATGGATACCCTTTCAACATGCCATGCTGTGCTAACTTACCATTGAAGCACGTTTGGAAGGCGGGCATTTGGGGGAGCTTGTAGCTGGGCTGGCTGAGAGGGCACGAGCACGTGCTGGTGTATGTGCCTGTGGCTGCTGACCGCACCGCAGTGCACCTGCCAGCACCGCATGGATTCACGTCCCATGCTGTGCATGGGTTGACGTCTGTGTGGCATGGAAGGGGGGAGACACGATGAGAAGATAGAGAAGGGGTGGGAGAGGGGTAAGTGGGCTGGCTCGCGGAGGCGAGAAACAAGAAAACAGGAAATGGATGCATGCCGTGGTAAGGCATGTCGATGGATGCATGCCCTGGTGAGGAATGTTGCATGCATGGGTGCGGTTAACAGAATCAACACAAGTGTACACACAAACACACACGTACGCACACACGTACGCGCGCGCACACGCACACACACGCACACACACACATCGACGCATGCGTTCATATGCACACCTCACGCACCTGTGAATCGGAAGGTCCACGCTTTGATGGACTGAATGGATGCCCGCGTGCTGGCACTGCTGAACCCTGCAAACACCGGAATCACTCCGTTGGCACCACCACTGCCACCACTGCTGCTGCCGCTGCCACTGCCGCCGCTGCTGCTGCTTGTGTCGCTGCTGGTGTTGGTGCTACCACTCGTCCCATCATAGAACACAGAGCACAGGTCAAGAGTCAAACTCACGTTCCCCAACCTCTGTGCCCCATTGTAAGTCACTGCCTCTAGTGTGTTAGTGGCAGCCGTATAGTCCACCCTCATGCTGTACAGTGAAGGTTGCTTGTATTTTCTCTGAGTAGAGAATGCAAGTCGCTGAGTCACGTTAAAGTCAGTGTGAACGGAGAGAATCGCCACGTCCTTGTTAACGTCAAAGTCAGGGTCAAGGCCGCTGAAGGCATCAAACATCACCGCCACACTCCTCCCTCCATCCGCCCACGTCCCACTCGCATTCCTCCCTTGCGCATCCCGACCATACCCCATATCCGCCCCTCCTTGCCCCACCCCTCCCTAGCCGAGTACTTAGCACAAAAACGACCCCGAAGCCATTAGCGCCACTCGCCTTGAGCTCAAAGGCAAAACAGGAGGTGAATGAGCGTGCGCTACACGCCAGTGCATCAGAAGGCTTAGACAGCCCCACTCCGCGTGTCCTCCCCTTGCGGGGGGGAGGCGAGGGGAGGAGCGAGAGCAGGGGCAGCGGGAGCGGGAAGAAAGCGGCGCTTGCCTCCTGGTCTTGGCTTCCCGGGGTGAGTTGCAGCGAGGAGAAGCCGAGGCGAGCTGTACCGGAGACATTGAAGGGCGCGGCAGGTGTGAGGAAGGGCAGGGAGAGCGACGGTGGCTGCCACACGGGGAGAGGTGCTGGCGCTGGAATGGGAGAAGGGTGTTTCAGGGGAAAAGTAGGAGAGAGAGGAGGGAAACACAAAGGGGAAATGAGCCGGGCAGCACACAGAGCTTGGAGGGGAGAGGAGAGTGGACGCTACCCACACATGCAACAGTGGAGGGGCTGAAGAGTGGTAGAGGGAGTGGGAAGGATGAGAGGTCGGAAAATACATGACCCGCCCACAACACAACCCTTTCATTCGACTCTTAGCCCTCTCTTGGCTCTACACACCTTACGCAGCCTGCTCTGCCTGCAAGCCATTCAAGCCTGCTCTGCCTGCAAGCCATTCAAGCCTGCTCTGCCTGCCAGCCATTCAGGCCTGCTCTGCCTGCCTGCACCGCACACCTTGACTCTTGGCTACTACAAGCCTTGCCCTAACTCCTACCACTCTCATCTTACTCTCACCTTTGGTGCCCTGCCTCCAGCAACTGCCCTGCCTGCTCCTGCCGCGTGCCAAACCTGCCTCGTGCCAAACCTGCCAAACTTGCTCCCACTTCCTCTCACCTTTAGTGTCGACCTGGAGAGACCAGGAGAGGATCTCATGCGTCTGAGTGTGCAGTGGCAGCAGCCCCGTGCCGGCTGCAAATCCCGCATGCACCAACACAGCCTCCCCCTCCCCGCTGTCTGCCGAAACATTGTGAAAATAATCGCAGGCGTTGAAGGGGAGGGAGAGGAGGGCGGAGGGCGGCATGGCGGGCGAGGAGGAGAGGCGCACGGAGAGCGAGGAGGTGGCGTTGTAGGCCACCCACGCATGCAGAGCCTCGTTGCCGTTGCCGCCCAGCGAGGGGATGCCCGCGGGGTACACGGACGCATGGCCTGCTGACGTCATGCTGTAATCCATGTTCACTCCCACGTGCTGCACCGTTGGATCCAGAAACAGACGAGTTGATGACGTGTCAAACTCCACTGCCAGGCTGTGCTGATGTGGCAAGCTGGTGTTGAGGGTGTAGCCACTGCTGCTGCCCATTGGGGTGCATGTGATAATCCCGTTCTCATCTTCCACACAGAACTGACCTAATCCCCCAACGGATCCCCCCCCTCCCGTATCCATAGGAGGAGCCTCCTCCTGCCTGTAAGGCCTTCTGCCATATCCCATGTTTGGCCCGGGCAGCCCGACGGTCGGGTCGGGCAGGAGAACGAAAGCAAAGCCGTCGGCTCCAAGAGCAGCAGCGGATTGGGGGGAGGAGAGGCGGAAGGAGAAGTAGGAGGAGAAGGAGTAGGGGCGGCAGGGAGAGGTGGGGGTGGCAGGGGAGACGAGGGGGAAGGGCGTGGGGTGCAGGGTAAGGCCCGCTTGGTGGGGGGGAGAGAGGGGGGTGAGGTGCAGCGAGGAGGGGAGGAGGCGGGCCGAGCCGGAGGTGAGGAGGGGAGAGGAGGAGTTCAATCGGGAATAGGAAAACGACGGAGGGGAGGAGGCTGCTGTAGTTTGTGAAAAGGAGGCGGGATCAGTGGGAAAATGGAAGAGAGGGAGCAAAGGGGACAGGTTGTGCGCGGTGAGGAAAGGAAAGAGCGAGGTGAGTGTGTTGTTTGGAGGAAAAACGAGCTTCAATGAACGATTGTGAGCACCAAAGAATCAATTGCATTGCAGTACAAAGAGAACGATGGATGTGGCATGTGGCACCCCCAAGCATGCACTCCCACGAATTTGATCCCACCGTCATGAGAGAGTGACAGAGCAGAGCAGCCTACCTGTGCCTCTGTACGCACCTGTGCCTCTGTACGCACCTGTGCCTCTGATCCCACCGTCATGAGAGAGTGACAGAGCAGAGCAGCCCACCTGTGCCTCTGTGCCCACCTGTGCCTCTGTGCGCACATGAAAGAGTGACAGAGCAGCCTACCTGTGCCTCTGGGAGCCACCGTAATCAGATCCACATCGACGCTTCCCACTGCCGCTGCAGCTGACGTCAGCGCCCCGCCTTCCACTGCTGCTGCCTTGGCAGACAACGAAAAACTCCCAACGCAGATGTACCCCCAGGCACGGATGCAGCTCCAGCCACGGACGCAGCTCCGGGACCAGAGGCAGCTCCGGGACCGGAAACAAAGCCAATCGATATGCTGCTGCTGTCCGTCCGACTGCCCTCGAGCAGCAGGAGGTGCAGAGCAACGCCTTGCGGCGGGAAGGAGAGAGCAGCGGCGGAGGCGGAGGAGGGAGGAAGGTGGAAGGAGAAGGGCCCGTGCTGGCGCCAGGGGAGCAGGCCAGAGAGCGGGAGAGGGTTGGCGTCGTCTGTGTGGCAGGGAGTGCCGATGGTCCATTCATACAGCACCGTCTTGCCTGCTCCTCCGCTGCTCATGTCTGCTGCTAGTGCCCTCGCCAGCTCTCCCTCGTCCACGCTGCTGCTGCCGTTGCTGCTGCTGTTGACTGGGGTTGGCAGGGGCAGGGCAACGATCAATGCTCGCATCGGCCGTACTCCAGAGGACAAGTACATATCAAAGCCGCATTCCCGTGCCCTTGCATAGAAATACAGCGAAAACTCTTGCTGCTGCTGCTGCTGCTGCTGCTGATCCCCCGTCGCAACACACAGCAGCTGCCCCACTCCCAGCACTGGCCACGCTGTCCCTCCTATCTCGCTCGGCCCGCTCCCCCAAAGCCCCGCCCCGCTGTTGCCACTGCCGTCGCTGGGCTGTAGCCGAACGAACCGACCGCCCTCAGCAGCAGCGGACGGGTCTCCAGGCGGAACCTCCCCTCCCCCTCCCGCGTCCCCCGCGTTCCCCCCTTGCTGCGCTACCGGGGAAGAGAGGCACCCTGGAGGACAGGGGCGAAGGCCAGTCCGCTGCATTGGACGTTTCCTCGAAGCCCGCATTGCACAGAAGGTTCAACGAGGGAGCTGGGAGGTGATGGGGGAAGGGAATTGGAGGGAGAAGGGGGCACTGGAGCAGGGATTAATGGAAGGGGAAGATCCGGTAAGGGAGAAGCACGAGATTGATGGGGGGGAATGGCGCTCGTGTCCGGTATGCCCGTGGGGAGGGGAGTGGAAGGGGGGGGGGGGGGAAGGGGGGGGGGGGGAGGGGGGAGGGGGTTGGTGAAGCGGGGAGGGGGGTGGGTAAAGGGGAGGTGCCACCTCCACCAGTGGGTTGGGGAAATGGAGAGGGGGAGGTGTGGAGGAGTTGTGACGCCATCTCCCACAGGGGAGAGCGAGACGTGGCAAGCGGCGAGGAGAATCATATTGGGGGAGGGGGAATGGAGGGGGGAGGCGAGGGCCGGGCGTGGATAGGGGCAGCTGATAAGGGAGCGGATCCGAAACGCAGAGGCGACAGGCTTGGCGGCTGAGGGGAGTACCTTGAGCGACGAGGCTGGCGCATGTCGGCACGGCGGAGCTGGCGACAGGGACGAACGAATTAAAGTGCGCGGTTATCACCAAGAGGCGAAGAGCGACGATGATGCCGCTGACTGGAATCCAGGCGCCACGTGGAGCCAGCGGGTTGGAGGCATGTGCCGGATAAGTCCCAGTAACCAGGGACGCGGCGTGTAACCCGCTACAGATTGACTCATAAAGGATACTCAGTGGTCGTTTCGCGAGCGGCATGGAGATACGTTCCGCAGGAGCGCGCGGTTGTGAGACAGAAGGAAACTTGCCGCGGTGATGGCTGTATGCGTGAGAAGAAAACCTTGGCGTCTCTTAGCGCCCGTATTCCTGGAAAGAATCCTGGTTCGTGTCTTAGAGCAAACCAGTCCATTGTCAAGCCAAGGCAAAGCCTAGCGGGATCAAGGTCCAGTCCGGAGGCGTAATCATTAGTTGGAACGTATGGCTGCAATGGCTGCTCCAAATAGCTCATGTTTGGATGGAACCCTTGCTCTGCTGGTCCGCACTTGCACAGTATCTGACTGACCACACCAAAACTGCTTTCAACCCCTGAATACACATACAAACCCGAGCCTTGTTGCAAGTGGGAAGTTGTAGGTGGCCTAACACGTGGTGCAATCGAGGATGTACAAATGCCTAGAATAAAGTGACCATGTGCGATGGCTTGCCAAGTTGAGATTGTTGAGCGGAGTAGATTTGCCGAGGGCTGAGGACGAATTACAAGCGAGCAAAAATCTTTGAACACTGCAGTTGCTGAGTTCAGCTGGGGGATTTGATGGAGGGAGCCTGGCGACCACAAGCTATAACACGATAATCACAGCTTCCACGTGTTGCATCACGCGCTAGGAATCGCGCAACATGAATAAGAAGCAAGCGCGGTCAAGAGAAACAAAAAATATCAGTTCGAAATGTTTCTTTCCAAACAAAACTGCCTTTCGTAGCATTTTCCGTAAATGTTCAAGGTACTGAATCGTGCAATGAACCTGGTCAAAAAAGGGACTGTAGAGGAGGGGATACACCTAGGAATTAAAGGAAAAAGTTCCTAGTTTTGCAAATGGGCTTTTGTTGGTGCGGGCTCTTATTGCAGAACCATTTGTACATTCGCATACATCTTCCCTTGTAAACGCGCCAACGCGCCAGTCTGCGTCGCTAGTGCCACGTGCGGCGGGAGCACAAAAACGGATGGCGCTCGTTTGCTCCGTTTGCCTGGCCTCAGATTTACAACGAAATTTACCCTGGCATTGTCTGTTCCTTCTGCTCACGAAAGACAGCATCAAAAGTACAAAGAAACGCCACCCAAGGCTCAGGCTATCAGGGTCAATACTCGTGCTTGACTGAAAATCCAAGGTATTTTTTAGTCGAACTCAGATTTTAACATGAGATTTTTTCTGCCAGCCCTGACTGAATTCGAGCACTTCCAGGACTGACTCTCATGAATCCGAGTCCTCCCTCGAATGACTCGCAACTTTTTCTAAGGCCCTAACAGGTAGGCTTCTCCCCCAACATCGCCCCTACCCAACACAGATAGATTCTCCACCCCTTCCTGGACTTAGTCAAATTCAAGGTAACCAGATTTCGAGAAGGCTTGCGAATGTATAGTAATTGGCGCTCAACGGTCTTGTAACCTCCGCTGATGACGATCGATATGCCTTCCTGGCCACACCGATCCCGGCTTTCGTAGGATCGAGAGTTTTTCCCCCTTAAATTTTAGATCATGTCCCTTAGTCGAATTCGGAGGCACCTGTACACTTTCATTTTTTGTGAGCAGAGTTCCACACGAAAGCAGCACAAGTTCAAACATCAGCTTTTGTCACAAAGAAGCCACAATTGCCGCGGAACTATCGAATTACGAAAACGAGGAATATTTAGGCCAGCCATGTTTTTTGCGAGCGGTTTTTGGGCCTGTCAACGAGAATGATGTTTGGCCCCGTCCTCGCTTGGGCGGAGCCGACCTCGTGGTCGGTTGTGCGGGGGGGATGCAACCGACCTGTAGCAGTGGGCACGGAGGCCACTGCAAGGGCGTGGAGCTGGGGGGCGTCTGGTTGAAGGGCGTCGAGCAGGTGGACGCTGACCAGGGCGTCTGCTCGACGTCCTGGGCGCTTGGACGCCAAGCTAGGCGTCTGCTCGGCGTCCCAGGCACCTGGACGCCGTCCTGGGCGCCTGGACACCGACTTGGCCGTCTGCTCGGCGTCCTGGGAGGCTGGACGCCGACCTGGGCGCTTGCTCGGCGTCTTGGGCGTCTAGACGCCGGCTTGGGCGCCTGGTCAGCGTCCTGGGCGAGTGGATGCCGTCCTGGACGCCAGGACGCCGACCTGGGGACGCCGGGCTTGGCGTAGCCGGCGTCCGACTGGGCTGGACGACCAGGCAGGGTTGCCCGGTCGACCGGGATACCCGGGCGACGTGTGCGACGGTCGTCGCGGGTAGTTTCTGCGAGGACGACCTCGGGGGTGGTATCCCAAGGTCGACGTGGCTGGTGGGCGCCGTCACGGGCGGGAATGTCTGCGCTGGGCACATGACAGGGAGTGGGACGCCAACCAGCCACGCGCACCTGCGAAGCAGGCGCACCGTTGTCCTGCGAGTGCAACGTTGTACAGCCGACTTGCTGCAGCGTTGCCACTTTGTGGACATGCAACATTGGCGTGCTGCATCTCTGCAGCGCTGGAGCGGTGCGAGCATTGCTGCGCTGGAACGCGGTCGACCGTGCTGCGCTGGAGGTTGACTAGCAGCCTAGCTAGCTCTGTTGTAGTCTGTGTTGCCAACGTTGTTGCTATCATTCTGAACCTTTGTTGTGATGTTTTCCTAGTGGAACTCTTGCCAATTCTCCCTGTGAACTAGCAAGTACTGGGCGCACAAGGAAACGACTAAGTGAACGAACGCTCTCACACACGTGCCTTCCCCGTGGTCAAGCTCCCGTTGCTAGAGTTGTCTCCGCAGGGTGCGGTGAGCGTGTGCGACACCACGAAGTCACCTTCGTTTTAGCCGACTTTGCACTTACCGAGCTTGTTCGTAGGCCGGCAGCTGTATTGGACGCCATGGTGGACCCCGCAGTTGAGGCGGGCGCCACAGACACGGGCACGGCTCGAGGATGCGAGGAGACGCCATGCGGCGAACGAGTACGGGACTCTCCCGCTGGCGGTCGTCGAGGCTGGCATCCGCGCTCTGTGGGCGACGGAGCACCCTTCTCGACCGGCGTCTCCTCGACCGGTGAACAACGCTAGCGGCGTCGACGTGGGTGTCAACACCAGTGACCAGGTCGGCAGCAGTGCGGGAGGCACGTCGAGGCAGAGAGGAGTGATACACGCCGACGAAGTCGGCGGCGTTCAGGCGCGAGGAATGCAGTCGTCGGCGGCTGCAGGGGCCTCGCAGGGCGACGTCGGAGGCCGACGAAGTGGATTGGCGCCGATGTCGGCGACACACGTGACGGCATGAGGGATTGCGCCGAGCTACGGCTACTTCAAGTTTACGTCGGACAGGATCCAGGTCATCCCCCTGCTGGTCGGTCGACCGGACATCCTCACCTGGAAGGAGGCGATCGAGCCTCAGCTGGAGATGGCCGGGCTGATCGGCTTCGCCCGCGGCACCGTGGCGACGACGGGGGAGATCTACCCCGACTTACATGCGGAGTTTCGCGCCGTGCAGCTGCTGACCTTCACGGTCATATCGCGGTGCTGCTCGCCGGGCGTGCAGATTGCCTTGAAGCTGTGAAGGGAGTACCTGGACGCCGGCCACCAGGCGTGGCACTTCATCGAGTCGACGTACCAGGTCACTGACGACCAGTACATTGGCCAGCTCGAGGAGGAGATGAGGAGGAGACGGCGACGGACTTCTCGCCACCATGAGGATAGCCGCCGTGCAGTACTCCACGGCGTCGTATGTCACGCACGTCCTAAAGGGGCTCCCGAGCAGCTACAACCTGCTGAAGCGGCTGTCGGTGGCGCCGAGCACGCGGGCGACACTCAACGAGGACTCCCTTACCTCGTACATCCTGCAGGACGAGGCGATGCAGGAGGCCGAGAAGTCCACGGAGCTCCTGCTATATGCGAACTACGCCGCCCTGGCGAAGCAAGGTAGCTGACCAGGGCAGCGCGGCAAGCCTGGCAGCGGTGGTAGCGGAGGTGGGAAGCCGGCCAAGGACGCCGACAAGGGCAAGTCGGCGAAGGAAGGCGGTCGCGGAGGAGGAGGTCGGCGTCGGGAGTGCTGGATCTGCCGCAGCCCCGACCACCTCTCCTTTGAGTGTCCCGACCGCAGCGACTCTGACGACGACGACGCCAAGGAGGCCGCGGGAGGTCGGCCAGCCGTCGTCCACGTCGAGGAAACCAGCCGCGCAAGGAGAAGCAGTCGAACAAGTCGACCTCGGCGAAGGACGCCGACTCCTCTACTAGCGGCAAGGGGCGGGGCGACGGGGAGGCGTCGTGCTCGCTGGTCGGCGTTGTGGAGCTGACTGTCTCGCTGGCGCTCCTCGTCCCCGAGCAGCAGCGCGGTGGGAAGCTGAAGCCGAAGGCCAAGTGGGGCCTCCACCTCGGCGTGTCGGAGGCAAGCAAGGGCAAGGAGCTCCTTGACATCGCCAACAGCAGGGTGGTCACCACGTCGAATGTGGTGTTCTACAAAACCATGTCGCTGGAGGTGTGGAAGTCGACGCATGGGCCAGCGCCGGGGCGGACGCCGGCTATCTTGCCGTCAGATTACTCCACCGCGACACTCCCGCTGCTCGCCGAGGTCGGTGAGCCTGCTGAGGACGACGCCGAGCCAGTCCTCCCTTCTTCCCCTACCCCTGCTGTGGCCGCTTTGGATGCGCCGACGCCGACGACGGCCTTCGGCGATGAGGGGAGCAGAGGGGCGTCGCCTGTGGCACCGGCCAAAGGCATCGCCGGTAGCCGCAGTGGCGTTCAACAAGTCGACGTGGATGCGGATTCGCCGACGGCATGGGAGCAGCAGGCCGAGGAGTCAACGCCGACCAAGGTGCAGTCGGCAACGAGGGCGAATGCAGGGGAGCCGCCGATAGGGGAAGAGAGGCCGGTGAAGCCGACAGGGAAGTTGCTGGCAATGGACAAGTCGGATGGGACGCCGGCTTTGGTGCAGCAGGACGCCGAGGATGGCGAAGCTGACGGGGAGCCGTCGGACGCCGGGCAGTCTACTGACAGCGATGTAGTTGAGGTCTGCTCCAGACAGCCTGAACTGCGACGTTCAAGCCGAGACTGTAGGCCGCCGGAGCGGCTAACGTACCATGTCTGCCTCCCGCCGGCCGCCTTCACCACGCTGTACGACAATGACGACGACGACCTGGCGTACGACGACGCCGAGGACGATGAGGAGTTTCCGGAGCTCGACCCCGACATGCACGCCGACCCCGAGCACCGCTGGGACATCGCAACGATTACGGTGAAGGAGGTGTTGGCAAGCTGGAAGGGTAAGGAGGTGAAGGCCGCCATGGACGAAGAGATCCGCTGTCTGATCGGCAACGGCACGTGGTAGCTCGTTGAGCGGCCCCCCGGCGTCAACATCATGAAGAACCGGTGGGTGCTGATGACGAAGTCAGCATCGACGACACCGTCGAGCGCGAGAAGGCGAGGCTGGTCGTGAAAGGCTTCACGCAGGTGTATGGCGCCGACTACAACGAGACGTACGCGCCGGTGAGCAGCTATGTCACGCTGAGGATCTTCCTCAGCATCGTCGCCGTCCTCGACCTCAACCTGATGCAGCTGGACATGAAGAACGCCTTCCTGCAGAGCAAGCTCGACCGCGTGCTGTACATGTACCAGCCGGACTACTACAACGATGGGTCCGGCCGGGTGTGCAAGCTGCTAAAGAGCCTCTACGGGCTGAAGCAGTCGCCGCTGTTGTGGTACAAGGCGCTCAACGACGTGCTGGTCGGCGCCGGTTGGAAGAAGAGCCAGGTCGACGAGGCGTTGTACTTCAAGGTCGGCGACGACAAGGTGGCGTGCTGGGTGCTGGTCTACGTTGACGACCTGCTCGCCGCCAGCAGCAGCACCGCGATGCTGAGGGAGCTGAAGGAGCTGCTGGAGGCCGCCTTTGAGCTGCGCGAGATCTCGCCGGTGGAGATCGTGCGTGACAGGTCGGCGAGGAAGCTGTGGCTGCACCAGCAGGGCTACGTCGACAAGCTGCGTAGGCGTTTCATCGATGAGGAGCAGGGCGGTCGGACCCCGAAGACGCCGGTCTCCGTCGACGCCTACGCCGAGCTCACCTTCGACGACGAGGAGGTGCAGGAGCGCCAGGAGGAGGAGTACCGGCAGAAGGTCGGCTCGCTGCAGTTCGCGGCGACGACGACGAGGCCGGACATCGCCTTTGCCTGCAGCAAGCTGGGGAGCGGACTCACGGTGAGGAGTGACCAGCACTGGCGCGAGGTCTATCTCTACGGGAAGGCAACTCTAGCAACGGGAGCCTGCCTACGGGAAGGTGTCAAACATTATATGTGTTGTGTTTGTGTAGGCTGTAGTGGGTTAGCCTATAGGGGGGTCACAACATTAGGGTTTCATATTTGTACTCACAATCCTTTCTAGTTCACCATTCCAGTCCGTTATCACTGATAAACAAGGTTTCAGAGCAGGTCCGTCGCTAGGACTGTTCTTAGGGCCCACCTACCTACCTACCTACCTACCTACTGTGCGCCTCGTGCGCCTGCGCGTCCTAGAGCGCTCCTTACCTACCTACCACGCGCACGCAGCTCGCTAGCCGCCCGCGCGTGGCTTTCCTTTTTTTTTTTACCGCGCGCGCCGTACTAGCCGCTCGCGCGCGGCCGTTTTCACGCGTGCGCCCCGCCAGCTGCCCGCGCGCGCTTTATTTTCTTCGCGCGCGGCCCGTCGCGCTGCCTCCCCGCTGCCCGCGCGCCTTTGCGCTGCTGCCCGTGCGCCTCGTGGCCTCGCGCACTGCCCGCCGCTGCCCTGTGCGCCACGCTGACGCACCCGCTGCTGCAGCCGCCCGTCGCCTGCTCGCGCACGCCCCGCAGGCCCGCAGCCCGCCGTCGCAGAGGCCGCACGTCAGCAGCCGCCCGTCGCCTGCTCGCGCACACCCCGCAGCCGCCCATCGCCTGCTCGCGCACGCCCCGCAGCCGCCCGTCGCCTGCTCGCGCACGCCCCGCTGCCCGTAGCCGCCCGTGCGCCGCTGCCACTGCCGCACGTGCGCATACGCAGCTGCCGCCCGTGCGCTGCTTCCGCTGCTGCTTGCGCACCGCCGCCTCCTGCCGTCGCCGCACGTGCACTGCTGCCGCCTGTGCGCCGCCGCTGCCCGTGTGCCGCCGCTGCCCCTACGCTGCCGCTGCCCATGCGCCGCTGCTGCCCGTGCGTCGCTGCCGCTCGTGCACCGCTCGCAGCCGCTGCCGCCCGTGCGCTTCTGCAGCCGCCGCCCGCGAGGCGCTCGCTCCCACTGTTTTTTCTACCTACCGCGCACACTGCTGCCGCTGCAGCTGCCACCAGTGCGCCGTTGCAGCTCCTGCTGCCACGCTCCCTACTACTGCCGCTCGTGTGCCACTACGGACAGTCGACCCCGCCCGCGCCTTACCTAGCGGCCCCGCCGGCCCCGTTGACCCTACGCACACCTTTCCAGCGGCCTAGTTCCTACTCCTACTACTGTCACTATGGCTAGTCCTCCCGTTCTAGCTTTCGATGCCGAGGGCCGTCCGGTGAAGTTCGAAACCTGGCTAGATGACCTGCACCTGTTCCTACAGCTCACTGCCAAAGAAGACATCTCGCTGTACGACCACGCCCTAGGCCATGCTACTGCCCCTGACACGTCTGCTGACAGCACTCTACGCTCTCAGTGGCAGACTCGTGATGCGCACGCTCGCTTTGCTATTCGCAACTCCCTGCCGCTAGACGAGCGCGAGCACTTTCTTTCGTGACCGCACTGTCCTTGAGCCACTCGCTCGGCCAGTTGCTGTCTCCCTTGCTGACCCCTCTGGGGGTCCGGTCATTGCGACCTCCTCCACTGTTCTTCCTTGTCCTGCGGTCCCGTCCGGCACGCTTTCAGGTCTCTACCTCCCCTCGTTCTCTACGAACTTGGTGGCGGGTTGTGCGCTCCAGGACTCGGGTGTTCACCAGTTCACCCCTGCCTACGAGCGCGTGACACACTGCACATGTGCTCGGACGGGTCGCCACCTGGCTACCTTCACTCGAGAGCCGGGGTCGGACCTGTACACACTGACCACTGAGTCCCCTCAGGTAGCTGCGTCTGCGTCTACGTCTGCGTCTGCGTCAGGTCAGCTGTCCGCCCCCTGCTCGTGTCGCTCTCTGGCGCATGAGACTGTCCTTTGGCACCACCGCCTTGGTCACCCGTCTGTGCAGCGCCTTCGGACCATGCACAAACGGGACCTTGTTGCTGGTCTTCCCAGGGTGCTCCCTCCCCTTCCCGACTCGCCTGCTCCTCCCTGTATTCCCTGTGTCGAGGGGCGGCAGCGCGCCGCTCCTCACTCCTCCTCCTTTCCCCCGACGACTGCTCCCTTGCAGACGCTCCACTTGGACGTGTGGGGCCCAGCCCGCGTCCGTGGACAGGGTCAGGAGCGGTACTTCCTGCTCGTTGTTGACGACTTCTCGCGCTACACCACGGTCTTCCCCTTGCGAGCCAAGGGTGACGTACCTGATGTCTTGATCCCTTGGATCCGCAGATCTCGTCTCCAGCTCACCAGGCGTTTTTGCTCCGACTTTCCTGTCCTGCGTCTGCACTCTGACAGAGGTGGGGAGTTTTCCTCTGGCCTCCTGGAGGCCTTCTGTCAGCAGGAGGGCATTGAGCAGTCGTTCACGCTTCCGGCCTCTCCACAGCAGAATGGGGTTGCTGAGCGCCGCATTGGTCTAGTCATGGAGGTCGCTCGTACCTCCTTGAGTCATGCGGCTGCCCCCCATTTTCTGTGGCCGTTTGCGGTCCGATACGCTGCGCATCAGCTCAACCTCTGGCCCCGTGTCTCCTTGCCCGAGACTTCTCCGACACTGCGTTGGACGGGAGAGGCTGGCGATGCGTCGCGTTTTCGGGTCTGGGGATCCCGAGCTTTTGTCCGCGATACGTCCGCGGACAAGCTCTCCCGTCGCGCTGTCCCCTGCGTCTTCCTTGGCTTTGTCCCGGACGCCCCTGGTTGGCAGTTCTACCACCCCACCTCGCGTCGTGTCCTGGCCTCTCAGGACGTCACTTTTGACGAGTCCGTCCCCTACTACCGCCTCTTCCCCTACCGCACTGCCCCGCTCCCCCCCCCCCCTCTCTCCCTCGCTCCAGGTGCTGAGGTACCAGACCCCCTCCCCCCTCAGGGTGCCGCTCCCTCAGGTGTGTCCCAGGTAGACCCGGGTGAGCCGGTCGAGGTAGCTGTTGACTCTCGTCCTGCGTCTGGGGGTGCTGAGCCTGGGGGTGCTGAGTCTGGGGGTGCGGAGCCTGGGGGTGTTTTGCCTGGAGGTGCGGAGCCTGGCGGTGCGGAGCCTGGAGGTGCTGAGCCTGGGGGTGCTGAGTCTAGGGGTGCTGAGTCTGGGGGTGCTGAGACTGAGCGTGCTACACCTGGAGGAGCCCTCTCCTCCCAGCAGCTGCAGGAGAGGTACCTCGAGTACTGCCGCCTCCGGAGAGGTGCTGCTGGAGCTCGTCCCGGTACTTCCCCTCCTACCCAGGAGCTCCCCCCCATTCAGCAGATCCGAGAGTGGTACACACGCCGCTGCAGTCTTCGGAGTGGTCCTCCGGGTGCTGCGGACCTTGGGGGTGGCGCTGCTACTGGTGCTGAGGACCCGGGCGTTGGAGCTACTGCTGGAGCTGAGGACCCGGACGGTGGAGCTGCTGCTGGTGCTGAGGACCCGGGCGGTGGAGCTGCTGCTGGTGCTGAGGACTCGGACGTTGGAGCTACTGCTGGAGCTGAGGACCCGAGCGGTGGTGCTGCTGCTGGTGCTGAGGACCCGGCCGGTGGAGCTGCTGCTGGTGTTGAGGACCCGGACGTTGGAGCTGCTGCTGGTGCTGAGGACCCTGCCGCTGGTGTCTCTGCTGGTTCTGGAGACGCTACGCGGCCGCGACCGTACTTCGTACCACTTCTTCAGCAGGTTCTTGGTCAGGCTCCTCCTCCCTGTCCTCCTCCCTCAGTAGAGTGTCCTCCGCGTGTCCAGTCGCCGTCACAGTTACCGCCTGCCTCGCCTCTCCCTGCTCCCTCTCCTTACACTGGTCCCACGGGAGGTCTTACAGAGCGTCGTGAGCCTGAGTCTCGTCCTGCGTCGCCTGTTCGTACTACTCGCACTGGTCGTCGTGTCCCACGTGAGCGTCCTCCTCCTGTCCCTGGCACTCACTACATGACTCTGCGTCCCTCCACTGCTCCTCAGCGTGTCCCGCTACCGTCTCCTCCTGCTTCCTCTCTGCCTACTCTTCCTGACCCGGAGTCTGACTCCCGTCATGCTGCCAGTCCCACTGTCACCCGTCTCCTCGCTACTGTTGTCACTGACCCTGCCTTTGAGTCCTCTGCTGCGTCTGCTCTAGTCGCTGAGTTGATCGACTTTGCTGCCCGGTGTCGTCTAGACTACGCCACTAGCCTTGTTGCTGAGTCTGAGTCTGAGTCTGTCTGTCCTCCGTCCGTCGGGGGTGAGTGTGCTCTTGGCACGGACGTCCTTGAGGACAGACAGGAGGAGTTCCAGTGCTTTGCTGCTGCTTTACCCCACCTCGTGTCCATGCTAGTTGCCCCTGAGGGAGACCCGGATGCACCAGACATCCTGACCCCGCGCACTTACGCTGAGGCGATGGCGGGTCCCTACTCCTCTCAGTGGCAGACAGCCATGGACGCAGAGATGGCTTCCTGGAAGTCCACACGCACCTACGTCGACGAGGTTCCCCCACCTGGGGCGAACATCGTCAGTGGCATGTGGATTTTCAGGGTGAAGCGGCCACCGGGTTCTCCTCCTGTCTTCAAGGCGCGCTACGTGGCTCGAGGCTTCAGTCAGCGAGAGGGAGTTGACTTCTTTCAGACCTTCTCCCCCACCCCAAAGATGACCACTCTTCGGGTGCTGCTGCACATAGCCGCTCAGCGCGACTACGAGCTTCACTCACTTGACTTCAGCACTGCTTTCTTGCAGGGCAGCCTGTACGAGGAGATCTGGCTGCGCCGCCCTCCTGGCTTCACTGGGTCGGTTCCTCCTGGTACCCAGTGGAGGCTTCAGCAGCCGGTCTACGGTCTCCGCCAGGCACCGCGTGAGTGGCACGACACACTGAGGACGACACTTGCGGCTCTTGGGTTCGCTCCCTCTACTGCTGACCCGTCACTGTTTCTACGCACAGACACCTCACTGCCGCCGTTCTACATCCTCGTGTACGTCGACGACTTGGTCTTTGCCACTGCTGACACCGCGGCACTTGCCCACGTGAAGTCGGAGCTGCAGAGGAGACACACTTGTACAGACCTGGGTGAACTGACAAGCTATCTTGGCTTGCGGATCACCCGGGACAGAGCACGGCGCACCATCACCTTGACTCAGTCACACATGGTGCAGCAGATCCTTCAGCGCTTCCGCTTCACGTACTCCTCGCCTCAGTCCACTCCTCTGCCTACCGGTCACTCGCTCTCAGCTCTGCCTTCGGATGAATCCGTAGAGCCGAGTGGCCCGTATCCAGAGCTTGTGGGCTGCCTCATGTACCTGATGACCTGCACTCGACCTGACCTTGCATACCCTCTTAGCATCCTTGCACGCTATGTCGCTCCTGGCCGTCACAGGAAGGAGCACATGGATGCCGCTAAGAGGGTGTTGCGCTACTTGTGCAGTACGTCGGGCATGGGGCTAGTGCTTGGAGGGCGAGACCGAGTTGTACTTACTGGACACTCAGACGCTTCTTGGGCGGACGACCAGGCTACTCAGCGGTCGTCTCAGGGTTACACCTTCAGCCTTGGCTCCGGCTCAGTTTCTTGGCGTTCTACACGCTCTTCTTCTGTTCTCAGCTCCAGTTGTGAGGCTGAGATCTACGCCACAGCCATGGCGGCCCAGGAGCTACGCTGGCTGACCTACCTGCTGACCGACTTGGGTGAGCGGCCTCGTTCTCCTCCAGTGCTGTACGTCGACAACCAGGCTGCCATTGCCTTGTGTGAGGAGCACAGACTGGAGCACAGAACGAAGCACATCGCCCTGCGGTACTTCCTTGCTCGAGAGCTGCAGCAGCGCGGTCAGCTTTGTCTGCGTTACGTGGCCACTGAGGCCAACCTTGCTGATGTGTTCACCAAGGCGCTTCCGCCTTGTGACCATCAGCGCTTCTGCACTCTGCTAGGCCTTGTGCCTACTGGACCTCACTTACTTACCTCTTGACCTTGCTTGTACTGTGATCACTATATATATATCTACCTGCATGTTTACTCTTGCTAGGTTGTGATCACTGTATCTCATGCTCTGTTATAAACCTGCATGTGAACTGGTCTTGTGACCACTAGCTTGTGCTCGGAATTTGTGTGGTATCCTTGAGATCCACCCTGAGCTTGTTGTTGCCTTGCTTTGCCTTGACTGGTCTTGTGACCCCTAGGTCTCCCCCACTTTGCCTATGGGGGTGTGTCAAACATTATATGTGTTGTGTTTGTGTAGGCTGTAGTGGGTTAGCCTATAGGGGGGTTTCAACATTAGGGTTTCATATTTGTACTCACAATCCTTTCTAGTTCACCATTCCAGTCCGTTATCACTGATAGAAGGCACGTGTGTGAGAGTGATCTTTGCGTTCGTTCACTTAGTCGTTTCCTTGTGCGCACACTGCTTGCTAGTTCACGGGGAGAATTGGCAAGAGTTCCACTAGGAAAACATCACAATGATAGTTCAGAATGATGGCAACAACATTGGCATGCAAGGCTACATCAGATCTAGCTATGCTGCTGGTCAACCTCCAGCGCAGCACGGTCGACCGCATTCCAGCGCAGCAATGCTTGCACCGCTCCAGTGCTGCAGAGATGCGGCGTTCCAACGTTGTATGTCCACGGTGTGCCAACGCTGCAGCAAGTCGGCTGCACAGCGTTGCACCCGCAGGACAACGGTGCACCTGCTTCGCAGGTGTGCGCGGCTGGTTGGGATGTAGCGGTTTGAGCAACACTTCGGGGTCAGGTACTTCTCAGCCGGCTGCGCGGTGGTCGGGATGTAGCTCAACGCGAACTTCCCGCGCCTCACCGTTTGCTCCAGCCAGGCCTGTCGTCGCTCCATGTGCTTGAGGTTGCCCGTCAACCCCATGCCCTCGGCGACTGTGATGGCTGACTTGTTGTCCACCCGAAGGACAGTCGGCTTCCCGGCGTCCGGCAACCGGAACTCTGCCAGAAGGAAGCGAAGCCGACGTCCTTCCTTCCCGGCGTCAACGGCCGCCACGTACACAGACTCGGTCAACGACAGCGTCACGCACTTGATGCGCTGGCTCGACCAGAGACTGCGGCCCCTCCGTAGACGAACACGTAGCCGCCCGTGCTCGTCTGGTTCTGCTTGTCGCCGGCGTCGTCGGCGTCCACGTAGCCGACCAGCTCCAGCATGTCTGGACCACCGCCGAACTCCAAGGCGGTGTCGCGCGTGTTGGCGAGGTAGGCGAGGCAGCGGTCGACCTCGCGCCAGTGCTGGTCGCTCCTCACCGTGAGTCCGCTCCCCAGCTTGCTGCAGGCGAAGGCGATGTCCGGCCTCGTCGTCGTCGCCGCGAACTGCAGCGAGCCGACCATCTGCCGGTACTCCTCCTCCTGGCGCTCCTGCGCCTCCTCGTCGTCGAAGGTGAGCTCGGCGTAGGCGTCGACGGAGACCGGCGTCTTCGGGGTCCGACCACCCTGCTCCTCGTCGATGAACCGCCTACGCAGCTTGTCGGCGTAGCTCTGCTGGTGCAGCCACAACTTCCTCGCCGGCCTGTCGCGCACGATCTCCAGGCCGAGGTACTTCTGCACCGGCGAGATCTCGTGCAGCTCGAAGGCGGCCTCCAACAGCTCCTTCAGCTCCCTCAGCATCGCGGCGCTGCTGCTGGCGGCGAGCAGGTCGTCGACGTAGACCAGCACCCAGCATGCCCCCTTATCGGTGCCGACTTTGAAGTACAGCGCCTCGTCGACCTGACTCTTCCTCCAGCCGGCGCCGACCAGCACATCGTTGAGCGCCTTGTACCACAACAGCGGCAACTGCTTCAGCCCGTAGAGGCTCTTCAGCAGCTTGCACACCCGGCCGGACCCATCGTTGTAGTAGTCCGGCTGGTACATGTAGAGCACGCGGTCGAGCTTGCTCTGCAGGAAGGCGTTCTTCATGTCCAGCTGCATCAGGTTGAGGTCGAGGACGGTGACGATGCTGAGGAAGATCCTCAGCATGACGTAGCTGCTCACCAGTCAGTACGTCTCGTCGTAGTCGGCACCATACACCTGCGTGAAGCCTTTCACGACCAGCCTCGCCTTCTCGCGCTCTACGGTGTCGTCGATGTGGTACTTCGTCGTCAGCACCCACCGGTTCTTCATGATGTTGACACCGGGGGTGCGCTCAACCAGCTCCCACGTGCCGTTGCCGATCAGACTGCGGATCTCCTCGTCCATGGCGGCCTTCACAGCCTCGCCCTTCCAGCTCGCCAACGCCTCCTTCACCGTCATTGTTGCGATGTCCCAGCGGTGCTCGGGGTCGGCGTGCATGTCGGGGTCGAGCTCCAGAAACTCATCGTCGTCCTCGGCATCGTCGTACGCCAGGTCGTCGTCGTCATTGTCGTACAGCGTGGTGAAGGCGGCCGGCGGGAGGCAGACATGGTAGGTCAGCCACTCCGGCGGCCACCGGACTCGGCCTGAATGTCGCAGTTCAGGCGGCTCGGCGCAGACCTCCACTACGACTTCTCCGTTGCCGTGAACTCCCCTGTCACCTGCACCGGCCTCTGCTCCCCTGTCATCTGCACCGGCTTCTGCTCCCCTGTCATCTGCACCAGCTTCACCTTTCCCGGCGTTGCCTCCTGATCCTGCTGCTCCCCTGCCTTCGGAAGCGGCTCCGTGTCCACGCCGATTTGTTGAACGCCACTTCGGCCACCGGCGATGCTTTTGGCCGGCGCCACAGGCGACGCCCCACTGCTCCCCTCATCGCCGGAGGCCGACGTTGGCGTCAGCGCATGCAGAACGGCCACGGGAGGGGGAACGGCAGGGGGAGAGGAAGAAGGGAGAACTGGCTCGGCGTCCTCATCAGCAGGATCACCGACCTCGGCAAGCAGAGGGAGTGTTGCGGTGGAGGTGTCCATCGGCGAGGAAGCCGGCGTCCGCCCCGACGCCGGCCCATGCGTCGACTTCCACACCTCCAGCGACATGGTCTCGTAGAACACCACGTCCGACGTGGTGACTACCTTGTTGTCGGCGATGTTAAGGAGCTCCCAGCCCTTGCTCGCCTCCAAAACGCCGAGGTGGATGCTCCACTTGGCCTTCGGCTTCAGCTTCCCACCGCGCTGCTGCTCGGGAACCATGAACTGCACCATGCAGCCCCACACGCGGGCCAGCGACAAGTCCGGCTAATTCCCGGTGGGCAGCTGGTACGGCGTCGTTCCCGGCGTTAGCGAGGAGCGCTCCACGCAGTTTCGGACCCAGACGGCCTGCCGCAGAGCAAGGTGCCACCAGTGGTGCTGCACGCCCATGTGCAACAGCATCGTCCGCACCGACTCCACCACCGTCCGCATCTCTCGCTCCGCCATGCCATTCTGCTGCGGGGTGTAAGGGCAGGTCAGGTCGTGGACGATCCCCTTTCCGTCCACGAAGGCGGTGAACTCGTGCCCGAGGAACTCCCCTCCCCGGTCAGAGCGCAGCTGCAGCACCGACTTCTTTGTCTGCCGCTCAACCAGCACTAGCCACTGCTGGAACTCCCGCAGCACGTCCGACTTCTTCTTGACCAGCCTCACCCACACGTAGCGGGTCTTGCGGTCCTTCAGCAGCAGGAAGTACAGGCTGCCATCCTTGGCAGCCACACGAAATGGCCTGCATAGGTCGATGTGCACGACGGCCAGGGCGTCCTCGGCGTCCGAGCCTTTGTCGGGGAAGGTGTGCCGCGCCAGCTTCCCACCGACGCACGAGACGCAAGGCGAAGCGGCACCGGACGCCAACTTGAGGTCCAGCCCGGTGGCAACCTCGTGCTTCGCCGAGCTCAGGATGGCGTCCATGCCGACGTGCGCGAGTCTCGCGTGCAGCATGTCCGGCGTCGCCTTCGTCGACGATGGCCCGCAGGGAAACTTCTTCCGCCGCAGTGGGACGCCGGGCAGAGACGAAGATCAGTGCAGAGAACTCGGCCAGAGTACGTTGCTCGACCAAGCACGGCGCCCGACGCCGAGACGAGCAGCATGCCATCGCCGTCGTCCTGCAGCTTCACACCGTTCTTCTTCAGTTGACCGGCTGACAGCAGGTTTGCGTGCACGCCCGGAACGTACAGCACGTCGGGGATGAGCACCCGCTTCCCGGCCTCCCCTTGCAGCGCAACCGTGCCACGGCCGTGAACGTCCTGCAGCGCCCCATTGAAGCCGCGTACGGGCTTTACGTCGCCGCTCGGCCCCATGTCGACGAAGGCGTCCTTCGTCCCCATCAGGTGGTGCGAGCAGCCGCTATCCAGCAGGACCACCGCCGGGTTCGCCTGCACGGCTGCTGCCACCGCCTGGAAATCCTCACCGGCCTCCGGCGCCAGCGAGACGGTCAGCTCCACGACGCCGACCAGCGAGCACGACGCCTCCCCGTCGCCTCGCCCCTTGCCGCTAGCAGAGGAGTCGGCGTCCTTCGCCGAGGTCGACTTGTTCGACTGCTTCTCCTTGCGCGGCTGGTTTCCTCGACGTGGACGACGGCTGGCCGACCTCCCGCGGCCTCTTTGGCGTCGTCGTCGTCAGAGTCGCTGCGGTTGGGACACTCAAAGGAGAGGTGGTCGGGGCTGCGGCAGATCCAGCACTCCCGACGCCGACTTCCTCCTCCGCGACCGCCTTCCTTCGCCGACTTACCCTTGTCGGCGTCCTTGGCCGGCTTCCCACCTCCGCTACCACCGCTGCCAGGCTTGCCGCGCTGCCCTGGTCGGCTACCTTGCTTCGCCGGGGCGGCGTAGTTCGCCTGCAGCAGGAGCTCCGTGGACTTCTCGGCCTCCTGCATCGCCTCGTCCTGCAGGATGTACGAGGTAAGGGAGTCCTCGTTGAGTGTCGCCCGCGTGCTCGGCGCCACTGACAGATGCTTCAGCAGGTTGTAGCTGCTCGGGAGCCCCTTTAGGACGTGCGTGACATACGACGCCGTGGAGTACTGCACGCCGGCCATCCTCATGGTGGCGAGAAGTCGCCGTGCCCGGTTGCAGTAGTCGGTCGCCGTCTCCTGCTCGCCCATCCGCAGGTGCGTCATCTGCTCCTCGAGCTGGCCGATGTACAGGTCGTCGGTGACCTAGTACGTAGACTCGATGAAGCGCCACGCCTGGTGCCTGACGTCAAGGTACTCCCTGCACCACTTCAAGGCGATCTGCACACCCGGCGAGCAGCACCGCGAGATGACCGTGAAGTTCAGCACCAGCGTAAACTTGAAGTAGCCGTAGCTTGGCGCGATCCCTCCTGCCGTCACGTGTGACGCCGACATCGGCGCCAATCCACTTCGTCGGCTGCCGACGCTGCCCTGCGAGGGCCCTGCAGCCGGCGACGACTTTATCCCTCGCACCTGAACGCCGCCGACTTCATCGGCGTGTATCACTCCAAGCACCCTCGACGACGTGCCTCCCGCACTGCTGCCGACTTGGTCACCACCGGCATTGAAGCCCACGTCGACGCCGCCCTCGGTGTTCACCGGTCGAGGAGATGCAGGCCGAGAAGGAGGGTGCTCCGTCGCCCACACGGAGCGGATGCCAGCCTCGACGACCGCCCAGGGTAGGTCGACGAACTCCTTCGCCTCATGGCGTCTCCTCGCGGTCTCTTGCCGTGCCTCCAGGGTGTCCACCACCCCGGCGTCACCTACGGCGCCTACCATAGTGACTACCACACGGCTACCGGTCTACGAACAAGCCAGGTAAGTGCTATGTCGGCTAAATCGAAGGTGACGTCGCGGTGTTGTCCACGCTCACCGCACCATGCGGAGATAACTCTAGCAACGGGAGCCTGACTACGGGGAAGGCACGTGCGTGAGAGTGATCTTTGCGTTCGTTCACTTAGTCGTTTCCTTGTGCGCACACTACTTGCTAGTTTACGGGGAGAATTGGCAAGAGTTCCACTAGGAAAACATCACAATGATAGTTCAGAATGATGGCAACAACATTGGCATGCAAGGCTACATCAGATCTAACTAGGCTGCTGGTCGACCTCTAGCGCAGCACGGTCGACCGCATTCCAGCGCAGCAATGCTTGCACCGCTCCAGCGCTGCAGAGATGCGGCGCGCCAACGTTGCATGTCCACGGTGTGCCAACGCTGCAGCAAGTCGGCTGCACAGCGTTGCACCCGCAGGACAATGGTGCACCTGCTTCGCAGGTGTGCGCGGCTGGTTGACATCCAACTCCCCGTCACGTGCCCAGCGCAGACATTCCCGCCCGTGACGGCGCCCACCTGCCACGTCGACCTCGGGATACCACCCTCGAGGTCGTCCTCGCTGAAACTACCCACGGCGACCGTCGCACACGTCGCCCGGGTATCCGGGTCGACCGGGCAACCCAGCCTGGTCGTCCAGCCCAGCCGGACGCCGGCCACGCAAAGCCCAGCTTCCCCAGGTCGGCGTCCTGGCGTCCAGGTCGGCGTCCACTCGCCCAGGACGCTGTCCAGGCGCCCAAGCCGGCGCCTAGACGCCCGGGACGCCGAGCAAGCGCCTAGGTTAGCGTCCAGCCTCCCATGACGCCGAGCAGACGCCCAAGTCGGCGTCCAGGCGCCCAGGACGCCGTCCAGGTGCCCCGGACGCCGAGCAGACGCCCACCTCGGCGTCCAGGCGCCCAGGACGTCGAGCAGACGCCTTGGTCGGCGTCCACCTGCTCGGCGCCCTTCAACCAGGCGCCCCCAGCTCCACGCCCTTAAAGTGGCCTCCGTGCCCACTGCTACAGGTCGGCTGCATCCCCCCCGCACAACCGACCATGAGGTCGGCTCCGCCCAAGTGAGGACGGGGCCAAACACCAAACACCATTGTCCTGCAGCCGACTTGCTGCAGCGTTGGCACATCGTGGACATGCAACGTTGGTGTGCCGCATCTCTGCAGCGCTGGAGCGGTGCGAGCATTGCTGCGCTGGAACGCGGTCGACCGTGCTGCGCTGGAGGTCGACCAGCAGCCTAGCTAGCTCTGATGTAGTCTGTGTTGCCAACGTTGTTGCTATCATTCTGAACCTTTGTTGTGATGTTTTCCTAGTGGAACTCTTGCCAATTCTCCCTGTGAACTAGCAAGTAGTGTGCGCACAAGGAAACGACTAAGTGAACGAATACTCTCACACACGTGCCTTCCCCGTGGTCAAGCTCCCGTTGCTAGAGTTGTCTCCACAGTGCCGACCCTGCGTTTTCAGAGCATTTTTTGAAGGGAGCCAAAACGTCCGAGTTGGCGAAAAGCCTAACTTTAGCCCTGCACGCAACTATGCATTCCGCGCTTGGAACACTGCAGTGGCGAGGTAAACCTACCCAAATATCTCCCTTTGCAACGAATCCAGTTGGAAAGCCCTGGTTTCACCCAACCGACTCCAACATTCGCGCGACGCGCGTGGCCGTTCGGGGTAAACCCAAGCTGGGTAACCCGTTGACGCATAGCTTGTGCGTAACCCTGAAGGGGAACATACCAGGAATGCGCGTGACAAGGCTTGGGTCTGGAGGGAATCGTTAGTGTGACCCAAACCTCTGGTGCGGAATTTGTGCGCGCATTACTCATGCGTGCGCAAAAACGCTGTACTGGCTGTGCGCTCGGAACGTTCCTGGGTTACGACCGACAGCCGGGGTAATACCCATCCGCTCCTCTCCCAGCATTAAAGGGGCGCACAAGCTGTGCGGGGCAGAAAAAAACGCCCGGGAAAAATACGATCTTGACTGTTTCTGAACCCAACGGTTACCATTCAAGGTTGGACCTTGAGGTATTGGCCATTGGATGTTGGTACTCATTCGTGTCGCGTGTCAAAAGAGTACCCTAGGTCAGTGCTGTTGCTTTTCAAAAAAAATTGTCTGCCCCCTCGTAAACACCCTGGAGCATGCCTCGCAGGTACATCGCGACTGGGTCATACCTTCGTGATAATTTTGGGAGGGTTCTTTCCTGCGCGGAATCCTCCGAGCGCATAATTAATGCGTTAACACAACGCAGCCCCATTTCCCCTCTCAAACCATCAGAAGGGTTGGCAACATGCACCACCTGAGTAACCTGGTAGAACAAGGCTCACATTTCGAAGTTCAAAAAGGTGCAAAGCAGTTTGGTGCATTGCCATGAGATACAAGTGTGGTGCAGTGTGGTTAGGGTTTGAGCTGGGATACCACCTGCCGTATGTTCCGCCACAACACCTAGTTCACAACTTTAGCCCAGCTTGCCTTCGCCTTCATGTTAGATACAGAATAGCGAATGCGGTTTCGCTTCTGGAACCGCAAACGATGCCTCGAATTGGCAGGCTCCACGTGGCATCACGAGTCCAGGCCGTCTCACCGTCGTTCTTCGCCTGCTTGTGGTAACCGCGCACCTCCTCTCGCTCGTCGCCATCACCAACGCTGCCGTCCCAACATGCGCCAGCCTCGCAGCTCAAGGTACCAATTCTTGCCACGTCTTGAAAGGTGGCCTCGCAGCCAGCCTCGCAACAGCTCTCTATATCAGAAGCACGTGGCGCTTGCCGTGCGGCAGCTAATGTCGCACCAGATCCAAGGGACCGCGTAGGGATTTCGAAGGTATCAATTCGATCGTTGCAATTCCCGAAGTAACCAGTCCACAACGAGAAAATCGCCGAGATTATTACCCACATCTCGTCCAATTTATCGCCGACAGCCACACACACCCAACCGATTCTGCCAGCCGCGCAGCGTGTAACGCATGACCTACCCTGCCTAGCTACCTCTAGTTTCCTAAGTCAACATCGATAGGAAATGACTCGATGGGAAACAGAAAGGTTGAGTTGGAGGGGAAGGTTGGTTTGGTTGTTCCAAACCTCAACCTTGAGGCTTGGAAACTTCCAACCTATCAAAATGAAGATTGGGAAGGTTGGATTTCCAACCAATCAAATTGTGCCAGTTGTGTCAGAATCCCAGCCACTAGACCACTGGGATAAAAGGGCTTGTTTACATAGCGGGTGAGTGCGCCCATAACCCCCAGGTCGACGTGCCTGTAACACTTCCCTAGGATCATCGGGGCTTTCCAGTGGATCTCTGACAAGTTGATTTCCAACCAAACACAAAACAACCATACAACACAATTAAGTTGGGTTTTCCCAACCAAACAAATATGCCACATAGGCTCCAAGCCTATTAGCTCCCCAACCATGGAAGCCATGGTTGGGAAGAGCCCCAAGGGGTATTGTGGAAGGGGTTGGAGCTTTCAAGCTCATTCCCACTTCAGAACTCCAACTTACCAATTTGGAAATGAGATTTTCTCTAAGTCTTTGATTCTCCTAACACACTCTCCTACACAACTAGAGTTGTGATTCTCTAAGGATAAACTCTACAAGAAGCTCCTACCTACTTGACTTGCTAGAGCTTCATCAACCTTCCTCAAGCTCTACGGTTGCCCGTTGTTATAAGGGCCGTGGTTGTTACATTGGTATCTAGAGCTAGGGTTATCCTAAGCCTAGTGGAAAGTTTGCCCCTAGAGATTTTTTTTTTATAGAACTTGGAGCTTTGTCTCCGCCTTCTGAGAGCGGTCATCGCATCATCGCCGCGTCTCTTCCGCTGCCTTCCATTGCCACCAAGCCTCCGCTTCCATGCCTTCCGCTTCTACGCCTCCGCTCTAGCCCCCCCATTCCATCCTCTCTGCACTACCCCTCCGCCCAGATCTGCTACACTAACCCCGTTTCCCATCCCTCACTCCCCCTTTCCACCGGTCCAATTGCTGTTCCCCACCTCCCCTGTCAAATATATGTGTCACCTCCCTTTTGCTCTCCTGTTCTTGCTCCCCCAAAGCTGCATTTCAATCTCACGTCATAAGTCCCGCTACCCTTAAAGCAGCAGTATACATTTGACACTACTGTTTGAGGCTCTACAGTACGTAGGACGATTTCTTAGACACAGAGAGGGAAGGGCAAGAAGGCAGGCGCATAGAGGGAAGGGCAGGAATAGTGGCGCAGAGAGAGAGGGCCAGGATTAGCGGCACAGGGAGTGGATGGCATTGAGAGAGGCATAGGGAGGGAGGGGCAGGTAAAGAGGCGCAGAGGGAGAAGGACTTGGAAAGGGGTAGGTGCAGACAGCATACCAACTCGCAGCGATGAAATCGCGATAACTTCAAAATATCATAACTGCACGCATAGGGAAGGACAAGGTACATAAGTTGCATGGAAGGTAAGAGGAGGGGAGGAGGGTGTAAGGCGCAATTTAAAGGAATAGAAATTATCGCTGGAATAACGTGCATGGAAAAAATGGTGCTGGCAGGAGAAAGAGGTGGTGGGAAGCATGAAGGAGGGATGGGAAGGCAGGAAAAAGAGGTGGTGGGAGGCATGAAGGGGAGGGAGAGAAGGGCGGAAAGGGAGAGAAGGGGGCTCAGGGAGAGTAGGGGGGGAAGGGAGAGAAGGGAGGGTAGGGAGAGGAGGGCAGGAAGGGAGAAAAGGGAGGTCGGGAGAGAAGGGAGGGGATGGAGAGAAGGGCGAGGGATGGTTGGTGGTGAGGGAAGGGAGGGAAGGGAGAGATGGGTGAAAAGGGAGAGGAGAGAGGGAAGGAAGAGAAGGGAAGGCAGGGCGGGCAGGGAGAGAAGGGACAGCAGGGAGAGAAGGGAGGGATACGAGAGAAGGGAGAGTAGAGAGGTAAGGGAGGTAAGGGACGGCAGGGAGAGAAGGGAGGGATGGGAGAGAAGTGAGGGAAGGGGGGTACGAGAGAGAAGGGAGGGAAGGGAGAGAAGGGAGGGAAGGGGGGTACGGGAGAGAAGGGAAAGAAGGGAGGGAAGGGAGAGAAGGGCGAGAAGGGAGACAAGGGACGGAAGGGTGAGAAAAGGAGGGAACAGAGAGACTTTTATCGAGGGGAGAGAAGGGAGGGAAGGTCGTCAAGGGAGGGAAGGGATGAACGGGAGTGAAAGGAGAGAAGGGAGAGATGTCGGGAGGGAGAGACGAGGGAGGGAAGAGATGAAAGGGATGAAAGGGAGGTAACGGAGAGAAGGTAGGGGGGGACGGCGGGACGAGGCTTCTTGGGCGGCGGGAAGGGGAGAATGGGAGGCGGGAAGAGGAGAATGGGAGGCGGGAAGGGGAGGATGGGAGGCGGAAAGGGGAGAATGGGAGGCGGGAAGAGGAGAATGGGAGGCGGGAAGGGGAGGATGGGAGGCGGAAAGGGGAGAATGGGAGGCGAGAAGAGGAGAATGGGAGGTGGGAAGGGAGGATTGGAGGCGGAAAGGGGAGAATGGGAGGCGGGAAGGGGAGAATGGGAGGCGGGAAGAGAAGAATGGGAGGCAGGAAGCGGAGGATGGGAGGCGGAATGGGGAGAATGGGAGGCGGGAAGAGGAGAAAGGGAGGCGGGAAGGGGAGCATGGGAAGCGGAAAGGGGAGAATGGGAGGCGGGAAGAGGAGAATGGGAGGCGGGAAGGGGAGGATGGGAGGCGGAAAGGGGAGAATGGGAGGAAAGAAGGGGATAATGGGAGGCGGGAAGGGGAAGAAGGTAGGCGGAAAGGGGAGAATGGGAGGCGGGAAGAGGAGAATGGGAGGCGGGAAGGGGAGGATGGGAGGCGGAAAGGGGAGAATGGGAGGCGGGAAGAGGAGAATGGGAGGCGGGAAGGGGAGGATGGAAGGCGGAAAGGGGAGAATGGGAGGCGGGAAGGGGAGAATGGGAGGCGGGAAGGGGAGAAAGGGAGGCGGAAAGGGGAGAATGGGACGCGGGAAGGGGAGAAAGGGAGGCGGAAAGGGGAGAATGGGAGGCGGGAAGGGGAGAACGGGAGGCGGGAAGGGAAGAATGGGAGGCAGAAAAGGGAGAATGGTAGGCGGGAAGAGGAGATTGGGCGGCGGGAATGGGGAAACGGGCGGCGGGAAAAGGGAATCGGGCGCGGGAAGGGGGAACTGAGCAGCGGGAAAGGGTTATTGGGTGGCAGGAAGGGAAATCGGGCTGCAAAAAAGGGGAAATCGGGCGCGGAAAGGGGATTCGGGCGGCAGGAAGGGGAATCGGGCGGTGGGAAAGGGGAACGGCGTGGTGGGAAAGGAGAATCGGGCGGCGGGAACCGCAAATTGGGCGGCGGGAAAGGCGATTCGGGCTGCGGGAAGGGCGAATCAACAGGGAAAGGCGATTCGGGGCTCCGCGAATCCGCGAGGGTAGGTATGAACGGCTTCAATGATCTCACACGTCGAGAATGACTGCGAATTAGGAACGCAAAATAAACAATGGCACGGGTGGCGTATGACCTGATATATTAAGATGCCCCATGGTCGCTTCGCCTAAAAATCCTACGGTGGTTGCCTTTTAGTAGTGCACACTAAAAACGCGGTGGGAATGGGGCTAGTGGTGAGGAGGCAACGCGTTCAATATACTTCTGGCTTTCATAACATTTTGGCGATCGAGCCTGGTGAGAGGGGTTGGGAAGACTCCGTCGCTTGTGACAGAAGTGGAGTGGCCCTGTAGTTCGGTTACCACCAGGTACCTTTTATAAACTTCTGGCACTAGCCCTGCAAAATGTATACCGCTGCTTTAATTCCCCTCGATAATCCCTCTCCTCGCTCCCTCTCCATCCCATCATCTCCCCCCCCCCCCAACACCTCCGGGCCTCCCCCCTCCCTATCCGGCCCCAGCTCCCTCGTTGAACCTCGTGCGCAATGCGAGCTTCGAGGAGAGGTGTCCACTGCAGCAGACTGGCCCTCGCCCCTGTCGTCCTGGGTGCGGCTCGTCCCTGGCGCAGCAGGGCAGGTGGCGGGGGAGGGGGGAGAGGTAGGCGGAGGGGTAGGGGAAGGGGTTCGGGGAGGGGGAGGATCAGGAGAAGCTCCCCCCGGGGACCCGTCGTGGCTGCTGAGGGCGGTCGGTTCGTTTGGCTGCAGCCCAACGACGGCAGTGGCAGCAGTGGCAGCGACGGCAGTGGCGGCAGTGGCAGCGACGGCAGTGGCGGCAGTGGCAGCGACGGCAGTGGCGGCAGTGGCAGCTACGGTAGTGGCGGCATCGGTGGCGAGCTTTGGGGCAGCGGGGCGAGCGAGAGTGACGGGGCAGTGTGGCCAGTGCAGGGACTGGGGCAGCTTCTGTGTGTCGCGTACGGGGGAGAGCAGCCGCAGCAGCAGCAGCAGCAGCAGCAGCAGCAGCAGGAGGCAAAGTTTTTGCTGTATTTCTATGCAAGGGCGCGCGAGTGCAAGATGAATCCGTTTTCTGCCTTTGGCCTGCGGCCAATGCGAGGCATGATTGTCGCTGTGCCCCTGCCACCACCATCAACCACTGTCGGCAGCACAGGCAGCAGCAGCAGCAGCGTGGAAGAGGGAGAGCTGGCCACGGCACTAGCAGCAGGCATGCACAGCGGAGAGATGATGGTGCTGCATTAATGGACCATCGGCGTTCCATGCCTCAACAACAACTCCAACTCTCTCTCTGGCCTGCTCCCCTGGCGCCAGCACGGGCCCTTCTCCTTCCACCTCCCTCCCTCCTCCGCCTCCGCCGCTGCTCTCTCCTTCCCGCTGCAAGGCGTTGCTCTGCACCTCCTGCTGCTGGAGGGAAGCGGGGCGGGCAGCGGCGGCATGGGGTCGGGTGGCCCGGTGGTGTTGCCTGAACCCGGTCAGGGGTACGTTCCCGGAGCTCCCTTTTAAACTGGGGGCTCGTCCCTTCCTGGTGGGGGTTCATCATGGCAGCAAGTGCATGGTGACATGACATGTGTTAGGAGCAAGTAAATGGTGACATGACATGCGTTAGGAGCAAGTGCATGGTGACATGGTGACGTGTGTTAGGACTAAATGGACTTTGCATCCTTGTAGATCTTTGTTTCTCTTGACAATTCCTTGTGCTCATTATAGACTTTCTCTTTCAATTTGTTGCTCATGCCCAACCCAAGCACATCCACTCCATCCCAATCTCATTTTTCTCTCTACTTTACCCTTCCCCCACCCCCCCCCTTCCCCACAAAATCCAGCGGCCTCCGCCCCTCCGTTTTTCTCCTACTCCCGAATGAACTCCTCCTCTCCCCTCCTTACCTCCGGCTCGGCCCGCCTCCTCCCCTCCTCGCTGCGCCTCACCCCCCTCTCTCCCCCCCACCAAGCGGGCCTTGCCCTGCACCCCACGCCCTTCCCCCTCGTCTCCCCTGCCACCCCCACCTCTCCCTGCCGCCCCTACTCCTTCTCCTCCTACTTCTCCTTCCGCCTCTCCTCCCCCCAATCCGCTGCTGCTCTCGAGGCCGATGGCTTTGCTTTCGTTCTCCTGCCCGACCCGACCGTCGGGCTGCCCGGGCCAAACATGGGGTACGGCAGAATGACACACTGGCAGGAGGAGTTGGTTGTGGGTGCATAAGGGGGAGGACTTGCGGGTGGGGTAGTGGAGGAAGAGTGTGTGGTAGTGAATGGGGCCTTTGTATGCACAACGATTGGCAGCGGCGGTGGCAGTGGCATCTCTTACAACAGCAGTTGGCCACATCAGCACAGCCTGGGAGTGGAGTTTGATACGTCATCAACTCGTCTGTTTCTAGATCCAACGGTGCAGCACGTGGGAGTGAACATGGATTACAGCATGACGTCAGCAGGCCATGTGTCCGTGCACCCCGCAGGCATCCCCTCGCTGGGCGACAGCAGCAACGACAGCGGCAGCGGCAACGGCAGCAGCAGCGGCAAGGAGAACGAAACTCTACATGAGTGGGTGGCCTACAACGCCACCGCCTCGCTGCTCTCCGTGCGCCTCTCCTCCTCGCCCGCCATGCCCCCCTCCGCCCTCCTCTCCCTCCGCTTCAACGCCTGCGACCTCTTTCACAACGCCCCAAAGGAGGAAGTGGGGGAGGGGGAGGCCGTGTTGGTGCATGCGGGGTTTGCAGCCGGCACGGGGCTGCTGCCGCTGCACTCTCAGACACACGAAGTTCTGTCATGGAGCTTCCAGGTGGACTCCCAAGGTGAGTGGAAGTGGGAGGGTAGCTGATGGGGAAGAGGTGAAGGAATGGAGGTTTTTTTTTTAAGCAGCTGAGTGAAAGGGGTGTGTCAGAGCTAACTTTACCCCCACTCCTCTCCCCCCTTCTTCAGTAGCTATCAGTCCATCCACCTTTGCACGTGGGAGTGATGTATCCGCGAGTAATAATCTGATAGAGTAATTTGCAATAGGTAGTATAAGCCATACGTACGAACCCAAGTGAGCATTGGGAGGGAAGGGGATGGTTGGGGGCAAAATTGCGCACCTCCCTTTCTCCCAGTGCCGGCTCCCCTCCCCTGTAGCTGACGTCGTTACTGTGTGCTGTGTGCTGCTTGCTGGCCAGCTCACGTTCCCTTTGTGTTAACCTCCCCTCTCTTCTTCCTCCCCCCCAAAACTCCTTTTTCTCCTAGCGCCGGCTCCCCCTCCCCTGTGGCTGCCACCGTCTCTGTGTGCTACGTTGCTGTGTGCTGTGTGCGGCATGCTGGCCGGCTCACTTTTCCTTCGTGTTAACCTCCCCTCTCTTCTTCCTCCCCATTTGCTGTGTGCTGCATGCTGGCACGTGTGCGCCTGGCGTGTGCCTGGAGGGCTATGATGCCTCCTCCTTCTGCCTCTGCCCGCCCTCCTTCTTCCCCCTCGACTACTCTAACCCCCTCAAGCAGCCCTGTAACCAAGTTACACTAACCTCTCTTCTCAAGGTTACCTTGTAACGAGGCGACTTTTGAGTCAACTCAAATGTCACACTAACCTCTCTTCTCAAGGTTACCTTGAAACTCAGCTGGATCACTTCAACTACTCGAAGACCCAATCGTCTGTTCTCTCAAGGTTGGCAAACCGGCATGCTTTCTGCACGCTTCGTCTGCTAACCCTAACTATAACTTCATAGAAATATTATTTGACCTAGCTTTTATCTATGCTAATTCTGAGTTGACTCGAGCACACCAGTAACATAACTACAAGGTGAGGCAGATTCTTCTTGTTTCCTGTGTTCACACCACTCCTACTGCCTACTCTCTCCGCAACTCCCACCATTCCTAGAAACGCCTCCACGCCCACCACTCCGCTCTCTCCGCTACGCCCGCCCACCACTTCCGCTCTTTCCGCTACCCCCACCCCGCCCACCACATCCGTTCTCTCCGCTACTCCCACCCACCACTCCCATTCTCTCCTATTCTCTCACCACTTGGGCAGTGAACCCCCTAGCCGGTCGTTGACTTTTGAGCCAACTCAAGGTCAACTCACCACTTGGGTAGAGAGCCATCTGGCCTATCATGTATTATCCTTCTCGCTGCCTCCCACTTCTGGCAAGCCATGAAACCTCACCTTTTCGCTTTTCCCTGCCTCGTCTTCTACTTCTGCTCTCCCCTCATCCCCCTTGCACCAATGACATTGGCGCGCTCCTCTCCCTTCACATACCCTCCTTTGCTACAGGGATTTCAGGTCACTTAACCTTTCCATACGTAGATGGAGGAGGCTGGTGGATGGAGACGATTGGATACAGTAAGCATGCCATTTTGGACATGACGTGCTCTTACACTCATTGCAACTGTTCCAGTGTCCAAGTATGTACGAATTTCTGTACCAATAGTTTACATTCATGCATGCAGTCAGGAAGGAGTTGGTCCCGCTCAGCTCAGACTGTCACATAGTTGCACTCTTCAATGTTAAAAAAAGCTCCCATGCAGAATAATGTCTTGCTAGCATCATCCAGAACAGGCTGCTGCCACAGACGACAAGCACATACGTCTAAAGTCTGCTGTCTCGGGGGACTCCCTTAGATCGGCCACGAACCCAAAAGTGTTCATGTTGCGCTTGCAGTCGCGCACTTCATCAGATGAAATGAGGCCCTTAAACTCGAGCACGTGCCAGTTTCTCTGCCGTAACACACAGCCCGGTTTCACCTCTGCTTGTGACACATACACGTTGAAGCTGCAGGGGGGAAAGAGAAGGGGGAAGGGAGGGGGAGGAAGGGACAGATTGATGCAGGTTGGGATGGAAGAAGGCAGGAAAAGAATGGGCTGGGAGAGGAGCGGAAGGACACTGTGCGAGAGAGGAAGGAGGGGGAGGCGGGAGGCGGTGTTTTCTGGTGTGAAGGCATTGTCTGATAACACATGGCCCTTATACTTGAGCTCGTGCCAGTTGCTCTGCTGCAGCACAAAGCCTGACTTCACCTCTGGCTGTGATACATGCACGTTGAAGCTGCAGGAGTGTGGGGGGAGAGAGGGAGGTAAGAGCAGGGGACAGGGGAAGAAAGAGGGGTAACTGAGGCGCACACAGAGCACACACCCACGCTTCACCAATGCTTGGGACACATACAAATTGATGCGGCAAGAGTGGGATGGGGGAGAATAAGAGCATGGGACAGAAAAAGAGGTTTATTTGAGAGGGACACATGTAGCACACTACTTGAGACGCCTCACATGAGAGATGTGCTAATGCAGTAGCCAGCCAGGAATATTGCATCTACTGGCACGGCCCAAGTTACCTGGACCCTCATGCTGCTTACCAGCTGCTGTGGTAAGAACCGGCAGTCGTGGTTCAGAGTGAGCACTCACGGGTTGAAGAGAAGAGGAAGTGGGTTGGTCAGACGTCATCTCACTCATGCCATTGGCTAGGCGGATGTCCTGGTAACCAGACAAGTGTAACCATTTGAACCCATATGTCCTCACTGATTGGATTGGATCAACAACCACTGGCCAGAAACTTTCACTACCATGTTGTGAAAAAAAAAAAACACACACACACACACACACACACAAAAAAAACAAAAAAAACTTTCAAGGGTTTAAGGAAATAAACAACCGTCCAGCACATTGGGTCATGCGGTTGGCGAGACAGAATGTCTGAGTTATGTGGTTACCACCTGGTTTCAATAACAAAATAAACCCAATCACTGGTTGAAGGAGATGGGGAGGGGTTGGTTGAAGGTGGAGCTGACAGTGAGTGACCTGTAGGCAGAGGAGTGGACTGTGGCGAGGAGAACTGGAAGCCGAAGCGCTGAAGGACCTGGTGCACCATGTGTGACTAAGTCAGGGTGATGGTGCGCCGTGCTCTATCCCGGGTGATCTGCAAGCCAAGATAGCTGCGCAGCTCACCCAGGTCCGTGCACGTGTGTCTCTTCTGCAGCTCGGACTTCACAAGAGCCAGTGCCTCAATGTCAGCAGTGGCAAAAACCAAGTCGTCGACGTACACGAGGTTGTAGAACGGCGGCAACGAAATGTCGGTGTGCAGAAACAGTGACGGGTCAGCAGTCGAAGGAGCAAATCCAACAGCCGCAAGTGTCGTCCTCAGTGTGTCGTGCCACTCACGAGGCGCCTGGCGGAGACCGTAGACTGGCTGCCGGAGGCTCCACTGGGTACCTGCAGGAAACGACCCAGTGAAGCCAGGTGGGCGGCGCAGCCAGATTTCTTCATGTAGGCTACCCTGTAAGAAAGTTGTGCTGAAGTCAAGAGAGTGAAGCTCGTAGTTACGCTGAGCGGCAACGTGCAGCAGCACCCAAAGAGTGGTCATCTTCGGGGTACGGGACAAGGTCTAGAAGAAGTCAACTCCCTGTCGCTGACTGAAGCCTCGTGCAACGTAACGAGCCTCGGCGGCCGCTTCACCCTGAAAATCCACATGCCATCGACTATGTTCGCCCTAGCCAGAAAGGGGAACTGCGTTGATTTAAGTGCATGTGGACTTCCAGGATGCCATCTCTGCGTCCATGGCTGTCTGCCACTGAGAGGAGTAGGGACCCGTAATCGCCTCTGCGTAAGAGCGCGGGGTCGGGATGTTCAGTGCATCCGGGTCTCCCTCGAGTGCAAGCAGCATGGCCACGAGATGAGGTACAGCAGCTGCAAGACACTCAAAGTCCTCCTGCCTGTCCTCAAGGACGTCCGTGCCAAGAGCACACTCACCCCCGACAGACGGAGGACAGTCAGACTCAGACTCAGCAACAAGACTAGTGGCGTAGTCGAGACGACAGACAGCAGAAGCTAAGTCAACAAGCTTAGCAACTAAGGCATCTAGACGAAGCAGTGGACTCAAACGAAGGGTCAATGACCCCAGTGGCTAGGAGACGCGTGACAGTAGGGCTGGCAGCACGAACCAAGTCAGACTCAGGGTCCGGAACGTGCGGAAGAGAGGACGCAGGAGGAGACGGCAGGGGGACACGCTGTGGAACAGAGGAAGGACGAAGTGCCATAGTGTGAGTGCCGGGGACAGGAGGAGGAGGGGGACGAGGAACACGGGGACCAGTGCGAACAGCACGAACAGGCGAACAGGACGAGACGCAGGCTCACGACGCTCTGTAAGCGAGTCTGTCTGCTCAGTGTAAGGAGAAGGAGCAGGCAGTGGGGATGCTGGCTGTAGCCGTGGCTGCGACTGGTCAGGCGGTGGATACAGGAAGGGAGGAGTAAGGCCGGTAGAAGACAGGAGGCTAAGAACCTGGCGAAGCATGGAGTCAGGCGGTGGCAAAGACGATGGTGACGACGGAGCAAAGAACGGTCGCCGCTGTGCAGTACCACCAGCTCCAGCTCCTCCAGCACCAGCACCTCCAGTACCTCCAGTACGAGTACCAGCAGCTCCAGCGCCTCCAGCAGCTCCAGAACCTCCAACTCCAACGCCTCTAGCACCAGCACCTCCAGCACCAGGACCTCCAGCTCCAGTGCCTCCAGCACCTCTAGCACAAGCAGCATCACCAGCTCTTGCCGCTGTCCTACAGTACGAGCACCTCCAGGACCAGCAGCTCCAGCACCTCCGGTACCTCTAGCTCCAGCGCCTCAGCACCAACTATACCTCCAGCACCTCCAAGACTAGCAGCTCTAGCTCCTCCAGCTCCAGCGCCTCCAGCTAGGGCACCACCATCTCCGGCAGCTCCAGTACCTCCATTACGATCACCTCTAGGACCATCAGCTCCAGCACCTCCGGTACCTCCACCTCTAGCGCCTCCAGCACCAGTTGTACCTCCAGCACCTCCGGGACTAGCAGCTCCACCGCCTCCAGCGTCAGTGCCTCCAGCAGCATGAGCTCCAGCTTCAGCAGCGCCACTCCGAAGGCGGGTGCGCTGAGCAAACCACTCGCGCAGCTGCTGTGGTGAGAGAGGCTCCCGCCGGCTAGACTGCTATGGCGAGGCACCCGTAGGACCTCCAGCAGACGCAGTACCCCTAGGCTCAGCACCCCCAGACTCAGTCCCCTCCGGCTCGGCACACCTAGACCCAGCACCCCCAGGCTCCGCACCCTCAGGCTCAGCACCCCCAGGCTCCGCACCCTCAGGCTCAGCACATCCGAACTCCGCACCCTCAGGCTCAGCACCCCCTCGGCTTTGCACCCTCAGGCTCCACACCCCCAGCAGCACCACCCCCAACAGCACTAGAGTCGACACCAATGGGCTGCAGAGGCGGCAAAGACGGTCGAGGTTGAAAACCAAGAGGGGTCACCAAGCGTGGTGAGCAGCGCGGGGCCGCCGCGTCGTCAGCAGCAACGTCACCCCCCTCTGCTGGGGCAGAGGTGTCGGATGTGACCTCGAGAGGCTCACCCAAGGGGAGTGGGTCTACCTGAGACACACTTGAAGGAGCAGGACCCTGAGGGGGGAGGGGGTCTACCGGAGGGGGACCTGGAGCGAGGAAGAGCGGCAGGGGGAGGGGGGGAAGAGGGGCAGTGCTGTTGGGGAAGAGACGGTAAAGGGAACCGACTCGTCAAACGTGACGTCCTGAGAGGACAGGACACGGCGCGAGGTGGGGTGGTAAAACTGCCAGCTAGGCGCGTCAGGGGGAAAGCCAAGGAAGACACAGGGAATGGCGCGGGAGGAGAGCTTGTACGCGCAGGTATTGTGGACAAAGGCACGAGAGCCCCAGACCCGGAACACCGACGCATCGCCAACCTTCCCCGTCCAACGCAATGTGGGCGAGGTCTCCGGCAAGGAGACACGGGGCCAGAGGTTGAGCTGATGCGCAGCGTACCGGACCGCAAACGGCCACAGAAAATGGGGAGCAGCCGCATGGATCATGGAGGTACGAGCCACCTCCATGACTAAGCCAATGCGGCGCTCAGCAATCCCATTCTGCTGTGGGGAGGCCGGAAGCGTGAACAACTGGAGGATGCCCTCCCCATGACAAAAGTCCAGACGCAGAACAGCGCAGAACTCACCACCTCTGTCAGAGTGCAGACGCAGAACAGGAAGGTCTTGGTGGAACCGCTTGCGAAGCTGAAGACGGACAGCGCGAATCCAAGGAATCAATACATCAGGGACCTCCCCATTGCTGCGCAAGGGGAAGACTATGGTGTAACGCGAATAATCGTCAACAACCAGCAGAAAGTATCGCTCGCGGTCCTGTCCACGGACGTGGGCGGGGCCCCACACGTCCATATGGAGAGTCTGCAGGGGAGCATCTGTCGGGGGAAGCGAGAAGGAGTGAGGAGCGGCGAGCTCCCGACCCTCGACGCAAGGAAGGCAGGGCGGGGCAGGCGAGCGCGGGAGGGGGGGCGGAGACTTGGGTAGACCAGGGACAAGGAGGCGGGAGTGCATACCACCGAGGCGTGATACGGAGGGGTGACCAAGGCGGTGGTGCCAAAGGAGAGTCTGGTGCGAGAGGTGGCGACACGAACAGGGCGCTGCTACCTGACCTGACGCAGCCACTTGATCAAGCTCAGTAGTCAGTGTGTACAAACTCGGCCCTGGTTGACGGGTGAACGTGGCTAGGTGACGGCCCGTCTGAGTACACGCGCAGATCGTCACACGCTGACCCCCCGGAGTGTTGGTAGTGACCATCGCATCCCGGAGGGCAGTGGTACTCACCAAGTTCGTAGAGAACGAGGGGAGGTGAAGACCTGACAGTGAGCCAGACGGAACCGCCGGACACGGGAGAACAGTGGAGGAGCGTGCAATAACTGGGCCCCCGAAGGAGTCAGCCCGAGAGACTGCAACTAGTACAGGGAGAGGTGTGAGTGTGGTACTGTCGCGAAAGAAGCAGCGGGAAGCACCTGAGTCAAGTGTGAAGGTGTGCAAGGCCTCAGCAGGCGCAGTACTAGAGAGAGCAGACTCACTAGCACCTAGAGCAGCAGCCTCTATATCCGGGTCGGGCGGCACACACAGGCAACAATCACCCTCAGCATTAACAGTCAAAGCATACATGTTAGCAAGGATAGCATCAAAGTCAAGAGCAAAGATATTCACATTGTTCCTAAGCAGGTCGCGCCAGCGGGGGAGCTCAGCCTCGTCGTTAAATTCAGCACGCAAGGCGTCGTCAAAACGGGAGAAGCAGCGGTACTCCAAATGACCAACCTTCCCGCATGTGGCCAGCCCGATCACCTGTGCGAATAACGTACGGGCAGCAAACAATACCCTCAGACGCCCCACGCTGAGCAAACCACTCACGAAGCTGCTGGGGCGTAAGGGTCTCGCGCGGACGCTGCTGCTACTACCTCTGGCCGCCTGCAGAACCGCATTTCCGAATGGCTCCACCCCGACCGTCACTACTGCCGCCGCCACCACTCCCACTGCTGCCACCACCACCACCACCACTCCCACTGCTGCCACCACCACCGCCACCGAAGCCTCCACTCCCACCGCCACCACCGCCACCTCCACCGCCCCCACCGCCTCCACCACCGCCTCCACCGCCGCCACCCCCACCACTCTTGTCTCACTTGCCCTTGGCGCCGTGGCGCCTCCCACTAGGAGCAGACGCAGCCCCGACCTCCTCAGCACCAAGGAAGTCAACAGCAGCAGCAGAAGCGACAGAGGGGTAAAGGGGGGAGGGGGAACACCCCTCAAAGAAGGGAGTGCGAGGAGTGCCACGAGAAGCACCTACAGCGACGATGCTAGTTTTACCTACAAGAAGGCGCTCCTCGAACAGGTCTACAGTGAGGTCTGTGGGGTCGAGGGCGAGAAAGTGGTCCCTGACTGCGCGAAGAGAGTCAGGGAGGCGAGTGACAATAAAGTAGAGAGTGATGTATATCGGGGGTGGGTTCTTGTCTAGGAACTCGGCTTTAAGTGCGGCGAGGTAGCAAGTGTCGCTAGTGCGAAGGTGGGTGATGAGGACATTGAATGTGGCAAAGGCTGACAGCTTGGGAAAAAGGTAGGGCAATATAAGGCGGCCGAGAGCAGTAGTGGCAGGGGAGGAGCAACGAGCTACTACAGCGTCGTACAGGACTTTAGCAGTCTTGTGCTGGCCAAAGTGAGCGTGTTTGGCTAACGGCAGGTGGTTGCGAACGGCTAGGCGAGCAGCAGCGTCACGGGTAAGCCACTGTGAGCGAGTCGCACTGTCAGCTGTGTCGGGAGGGGCGAGAGAGACTCCAGATGTGTGGTCAAACAACAAAACGGTGTCTCTAGAATCGCTCAGTAGGTACATTTGTAAGTCATCAAGCCACGTATCGAACTGGATCGGACGGCCCTCAGGATCGAATGTGAACGCTGATAGCAGCCATAGTGGGCAGAGCAGGGTGGCGCGTGACAAGCAGGGCGGCGCGCGTGCACTAGGGAAACGCGCAAGGCAGGGCAGGGCGGCGCACGGCCAAGGAAGGGCGGCGAGTGGGCAGGGCAAAGGCGGCGCACGGGCTAGCAGGGCGGCGCGCGGGTAGGAAAGGGCAGCGCGCGGGCTGCAAGGGCGGCGCGCGGGCACGAAAGGGCGGCGCGCAAGCAGGGCAGTGCAGCGAGCGGCTAGCAGGGCAGCGCAACAGGCAGGAGTAGGGCGCTTCGTGCAGCTAACGAATCGGTGGGCCCTAAAAAAATAACAGTCCTAAAATAGGACCTGCTCTGAAACCATGTCAAGAAACTGAACGAGAATGGTTGCATTGAAACAGAAAGTTGGTACAAGTACTAACCCTAATTGGGTTGTACCCCTTATGGGCTACCCCACTACAGCCTACACATCCTTCTCTTCGGCCCTGCGCGCTCTTGCTGCTCATTGCAATGATCGCCACATCCATCGCTCTTTCCGTCTCATTTCGTGTCGAAAGCTTCCCCTCCTTCATGTCGCGAATGCTGTTGATAACGTGCTTCGTTACCTTCGACCACGGCTCTATCCCATCGCGAATTTTCGGGTCATTTTGTTCGGCGAGGTGACACGTGTAACGACTTCCACTCAAGCTAAACATTTTCTTGCAGTGGAGGTAATTCGCTTTTTTCACCTTCTTCTTCGGATCATTGGAGAAAAAATAATGCTTGTGGATAAAGTAATTAGGGTTTTGTGTGAAGTGCTATGCTTGGCGATGGGAATATCTGTTATTTGATATTGCATATCTTATAATTGCCTACAGCTTGCTAACGTATTAGTTTAGTTATTAGCATCAACTGTTGGTGTACCCTCTTCGTATCCGTTCCCATTTCCTGTACCCTCTTTGACTTTATTGAACCTACTCTTTGGCCAAACTTCCTTCTCGATACCATCTACATGCCTCCCCAAAACCCTAGCTCCTAATCTCCTAAACTCATACAAAGTTCACCTCTTGACAATATCATGATCGGAATCGGTGCTAACCGACAACATCAGTAAGTGCTGACCGTTAACATGTTGCCGTTGTGCAAATTGAGTGGTAAGGGCTGGATTGAATGACACGGCTTGCAGGTCGTTGCGAACCAGGCATAGTCCTAGGCCAGATAGTGCTCGTACATGTTCCAGGACAAGTTGAATTCGTAATTTCTCATAGAGGGTTTATGATTTCTCTCGTCGTGCGGTTTACATAGAATAAGTAGTTTTAATTGTCGAGTTTAAACATGTCGATGTAGTATAATGGTCTGGCTCCCCCTCTTCAACGAAGCTGTCGCTGCAGCTGTACCAGCATCCCGACCGCACAATCCATCGTCCGCCCGGTCCACATCTACGTTTGCTCGGTTGAACAGGGCCAAGCGGTTCGCGCATTGCGGAGATTGGTCGCGTTCCCTTGCTGCTTTAGAGGCTGGAGAGCTTGCCCCACCGACTCTGGAGACCGTTACTGCGCTTAAGGCCAAGCACCCTCCTGCTCTTGAAGAACTTCCGGACTGGCTCTCCGACTTCTCGCCTCCGGAAGTGCCTCAGCTTACCGTCCCGCTTCTTCATCAGGCCTTGCGGTCGGCCCCTCGAGGCACAGCTGCTGGTCCTTCTGGGTGGCTCATTGAGCACATTCGTGATACCTTCCTCTCGTACCAATCTCACCTGCCGCATCTCCTCCGCCTGTTCCAGAATTGGCTGCAAGGCGACCTTCCGCAGACTGTCCGACCTTACTTCACCGCATCTACTCTTGTCGCCCTTCAGAAGCCGCAAGGAGGCGTCCGCCCCATTGCCATCGGCGAAATACTGCCGCGCTTGCTGTCTCGTTGCGTCACTCTTCACTTCAAGCAGCAGATTAGGGATTTCTTCCTTCCCTCCTTGCAGTTTGGGGTCGCTGTCTCTGCAGGCATCGAGATTATGGCCCACGCAGTCCAGTCAGCCCTATCTCTCCACCCAGATTAGGTCGTGCTGGAACTGGATGTGGCCAATGCTTTCAACTCATTCAGCCGTTTCGCTATGTTCAACGCTCTGCGCGACTCCCCGTTCTCCAGCCTCATCCCTTTCTTCCGCCTCTTCTACGCCTCCCCCTCTCCACTCCATTACCGAAGCGGCCCACTTATTGAAACGCTTCAGTCATCATCAGGTGTTCGACAGGGCGATCCATGTGGGCCATTCTTGTTCGCCCTTACCCAGCATCTGGCCATCCGCCCCATTCAGCAGCAATCTCCAGCAATCTTCATCACTTCCTACGCGGATGACACGTACATGGTTGGCCCTGCACAGGAGGTGTTTCCTGCCTATACAGCACTTACAACTCGTCTCAGCAGCCTCGGCCTGAGGGTGCAACCATCGAAATGCTCCCTTTGGGCCCCTTTGGACCTCCCTTCTGGCCTCACACCTCCACCAGACATCGTCATTGCCCCTAACGGTATCACGGTTGCGGGAGTTCCGATCGGTTCAGATACCCACATCATCTCTACAGTACGGGACAAGCTACTCTCTTTCTCCTCATCACTGCCTCTCCTACATGACCTTCATGACCCTCAGACTGCCTCTCGCATCCTTTCTCTCTGCGTCTCCGCCCGCCCCTCATTCCTCCTCCGCACAGTTGCGCCTTTCCCCGAGATAGAAGAGCTCTATACTGACTGGGACAACGGCTTGCTTGACCATTTTGTTCGCCTCATCGGCCTTGACTACTGGCCCCCTACATTTGACCACACTGCCACAGCACATCGACAGACATTCCTTCCCATCCGCCTTGGAGGGTTTGGCCTCCGATCATCAGCTGCAGCTGCTACTCTTAGTTACATGTGCAGTTGGGCACAGACAGCTTCATTGCTCTCCTCATGCTTCACCATCCACGGCTCTCACATTTTCCGCCCCTTTATCACTTCAGACACCATGGACCGCCTTGACCCATGCATTCCGAAGGCCTTATCCAAGCTTCATCCGTCCATCCGGCAGCACTTCCCCACCTGGCCTGCACTCCACGCTGGCTACCCACAGAAGCTGTATTCCTTCCTCTCACAACACCTGGACGCTGTCATGCTCGAGCGCGTGCGGTACACAGTAACCTCCCCCCAACATTTGGCCCGTTTGACCTCCCTCCAAGGGCCCCATGCTGGTGACTGGCTCACTGTGGCTCCATGTTCTCCGCACATGCAGCTTTCATCCACGGAGTGGTGCATTGCAGCTGCTATTCGTCTTGGTCTCCCCATTCCACACCTCTTATCCACCCGGGCATGCACTTGCGGCTCGTCATTCACGGATCCTTCAATCGTCTCACATGTCCTCCGCTGTCCATCTGCTAACGAGCCTACCAGGGTTCACGACGCTATCAAGCATGAGGTTCACCGCATCACATCGGAGCTTGGTTATGTGGTGCAGTTGGAGGATTCTCATCTTCTTGCAGGACGCCGCCCTGACATCAGTTGCCGTCACATTAGCTCGGGGACAACATGGGCATTAGATGTTTCGGTTGCCGATCCCCAGCATGGCCCCCCAAACTCCAAAACTGCATCTGTCATCGGCTCAGCAGCATCTGCTCGCGAAACCGAGAAACGGACCCTGTATGCGTCTACGCTACAACACCGACCAGACGTGAAGCTTCTTCCTCTTGTCCTCGAAACCTTCGGTTGCTTTGGTACGTCATTCCTCAGCTTCATCAAGGACTGCAGCCGTCGAGGGGCGACACGGCTTCGAGACATGGGTGGTACATCCGACCTCATTCCAAAGCTTTTCGAGACGAGCTACTTCAAGCGCATTTCTTTGGTGCATCAGCGCGAGCAGGCCAGAACCATTTGCCGTCGGGCACAAATATGCTACAGTACTGACACGCCTTCCGCGCCACTGGAACCCACTCCACCTTCCCTGGCTGATTTTGCGTACCTCGGTGTTGGTTCTTGAGACCTCGTCGGGGTCTCTGTCCTAGGATAGCAGGCAACGCTAGTTAGCTTCTTATGCTCGACACCATTTGTATTCTCTGTACAAATATGATATTGTAAATAAAGTGGTGAGTATCTCCGCCTGTCACGCGGAAGATCCGGGTTCGATCCCCGGCATCGGCGGTTTTAAAACTTCCTGTTTTGTTGCCATTCTTTCTGCCGCATTTTATCTACACGATGATATCTACCTGTACAGCATAACGCGTTCATTGAGGACGCGAAAGCCAGTTTCGCGCCACCACCGACGACACCATCGCACCGTGTACCCTCCTGCATCAACCCCATTGGCCACCACCGCCACCATACCTGTCTGCTGTACGCTTGGGAATGCCACACTGAAGTAATGCCGCACCGCACGGAAGATAATTTTCTGTAGCGAGTAGTTGCGCAGCGATGGCAAGAAAATTAGCGAGTTAGGAGCCGATAGTGTTACCGCCGTTACTTACGCCGTCGTTTCGGTCTCCGCATGGCCCTGTCACGGTTGAGTCATCGTGTCGTCTTTCTTCTCCTCGTCTTCACAATCGTCGTTATTCCATCGACCTCGCACTCAGGTCCGTCGTCCAGGTCACCCCCAGCACCGCCAGTAAACTCCGTCGCGCTTTTGAGATTTCTCACCAGTTATTCCGTCGCGTGCGCGCCATTCCCCGCTGAGCTAATGCTTCCCGTCCTCCCGCGTGCGCGTGCCCCGCCGTTTTGTCCCGCTGTGGCCGCATCAGCTTGTTCCGCAGGGGTTTGCGGCACTGGGTCGGACCGTAATGACGTCAGCAGCAAAGCGGCGAATTTCGTCACTTTCGCGACTCGTTCCGAAAGGCGTTCGCCGGGCTTCGCTTACTCTCGCGTGAGAGGGTGAGTGTCTCCGTGCCGTGATTAGCGAATGGCGTGACTTGGTTGTGAGGTGCTTGAAGATGGACGGGCTGCGAGAGGAAGTAGAGACGTTGCGGCTCTGCAGCATCGAGAGGAGTGAAGTTCGGTGGAGAGGTGGAGTGGATCAAGCTGGACGGCGGTTAGGTTCAGGGTGGCCTGTTGGCTTGCTCTGTGCGCAGCTTTGGCTCACGCCAAACCACGACTGACGTTTTGTTCACTGACGCGGTTTTGGATGAGAAACGTTTGACTGACACGTGTTTGACTGACACGTGTTTGACTGACACTTGTTTGACTGACACTTGTTGAACTGACACTTGTTTGACTGACACTTGTTTGACTGACGCGGCTTTGGTATGTCATGACATGGCATGGATGGAACTGGCATGGCATGTGCTGACATTGACTGCCTTTCTTGGAATGGCATGACATCTGATGTGACGTCACTGAGTGGCGTGGCAGGGCTCCATTGGCGGAATGGCAGCAGCGGCTGCTGACATGGCATGCAGGACAGGCGGGCCAGGGGAGAGATGCACTGGGGGAGCAGAGAGTGGGGGCCGAGGAGGAGTGGCACGGGGAGGAGGAGAGTGAGAGTGATGCGGGTGGTGGAGATGGCAGCCGTATGGGGGAGGTGGTGGAGCAAGTAGGGGCAGTGGGGGACAAGGAAGGCAAGGCGGAGGAGAGCAGGCGAGCGGGAGGGGGGACGCATGAAAGGAGGTCAACAGATGCTGGCGGAGGGGGAGGGGGAGAGGGAGAGGGAGGGGAGAACTTGGGGAGAGGAGGAAATGCTTTTCATGGGATCAAGGCGGACTCTCACCCACGATGGGAAGGAAACTCGGGGCGGGGTGAAGCAGACTCACATACAGGATGGGATGGGGCAGGGTCACATTTAGGGTGGGGAGGAGAGGATTCACACCCAGAATGGGGCGAAGCCGACGAGGGCTCTCTGCTGGCTGATTTCCTCCCTGTTCTCGACCCGCTTCGCCTGCCGTCTCTCTTCCAATCAGCTGCTGCCACCTTAGCCTCTTCGGACACCTCTGCTCCACCGGGCCTGCGTGGCACGTCAGCACTAGGGCAGGAGGGCGTGGTGAATGCTGGAGGGTTCCAGTTTGCAGCACGCACAGCCGATGCCGACGCAGACAGGGCAGGGGGAGGCGCAGAGGCGGTCAGAGTGGAGGAGAGCAAAGCTGGCGAGCAGCAAGGGGCGGGCCGGGGAAGACAGCTAAAGCAGCAGCACAGCGAGGGGGCGGAGCAGGGCGGAGGGCGAAAAGAGAGAAGCACAGCAACAGCGGGTGGGGGAGGTGGAGGGGGAGGGAGCGAGGCAGCGCAGGGGGGGACGATCACAGAGGGCGGGGTGAGTCTGACAGAGCTGTCGTCCGCTGTGCTGTCAGGCTCATTGCTCTCTGAAGCCCCTCTTGGCTCCCCCGTGCTGCTCCGCGTTGCCTTCTCCTCCGGACCCAAGGCAGGCCTACAGGCCGTGCAGCAGCAGCAGCAGCAGCAGCAGCAGCAGCAGCAGCCTCTGAAGGGGGAGGCAGGAGCAGCATCGGCAGCACGTGGGGGTGTGTCGTCGCCGTTCTTCCGGCTGTCATCGCAGGTGGATCTGTCGCAGTCACGCGTGCAGCTGTACGGCCCCATGCCGCACTCACGCCGCCGCACCTTCCCCCTCGCTGTCGCCCACGCCACTGATGCTGTGGGGGGGGAGGTGCTCACTGCTAACTTCACCGTCAAGGTGCGTTTCTAACTGTCAAGGTGCGCTCTTCCTCTTCAAAGTGCGACACTCGTGTCACTACCACAGCCGTTGCCTCACTAACACAACAACACATCATCACCCGTGGTTCAGTACTATGACATTCAATGTGATGCAATGCCAGCAGTCCATTGCCCATCCTCCCATACAATGAAAAGACTTCATACCGACCCCCCTCTAAATCTCCCACCACACATGTGATGTGCCCTTCTCCTCCCTGCCCGCCCACCTCCTCCGTGCCTGCTCACCTGCTCTGCAGCTGCCAGGAGCGTACAGTGTGATGGTGGTGGTGGCGGACACACAGGGCAACCGCCTCAAGTTCAAGGCGCCCAACTTCTTCCGCTCCACCCTCCCCCGCCCCGCTGCGCTCCTCCCCGCCTCCTCCACGCCCCTCTCGCCCATCACTGCGGCCTCACCTGCAGCGGTGGCAGGGCAGCAGGCGCAGATGGCCTTTGCTCTCGTCAGCTCGGATGGCACTCAGATCCCTGTCACTGACGCTGATGTGATTGTTGCCAGTGTGACTAAAGTGAATGGTGTTGCTGTTACCAGCAGCAACAGCAGCAGCAGCGGTGACAGCAGTGGTGAAGGTAGTGGGGAGGGGAGTGAGTGGACGGAGGGGCCATCAGGGGTGGGCGTGGAGGTGGATGGAGCCTCGGGGCTTGTCATTCTGCGCTTCACCCCGCCCTCCCATGGCGACTACTCCCCCTCCCTCTCCCTCATCCGCGCCCAGCAAACCATCAACCTACAGGACCCTCCACCCTCCCCCACCTCCTCTGCCTCCTCCGCCACCTCCCCATCCGCGCCCTCCTCTCTCACCCCCTCCGCCTCGCTCATACAAGTAGCACCAGGCGAGCCCAGTGCGGATGCCTCAGGCCCCTTGTTGGTGGCGGCGCAGGAGGTGACGGTGGGGCAGACGGGGCGCCTCACAGTGTACGTGCGCGACGCCATGGGCTCTGATCTGCCCGCCGCGCCCCTCCTCTCGCTCTTCTCCGCGTCCTTCTCAGTCGCTTCCAACTTCTCTCAGCAGCAGCTCACCTACCCCGCCACCCTCACCCTCTCTGCCTCCCCCTCCTCCTCGCCCACCGCCCCCTCCAACTCCTCCTCTCTCGACGTCACATTCGATACAGGCACACTCGCAGGAGCAGCGTCTCTCTCGGTCCTTCTCTCAGGCCGCCACATCCGAGGCAGCCCCTTCCCCTTCACGGTCCTCCCCGGCCCGCTGCACCCGCCTTCCTCGCTGCTGTACGGGCCAGGGGCGCATGGGGCAGTGCCCAAGTTCCCCGCGTTTCTGCAGCTGCAGCTCAGGGATGCATGGGGGAACGTGCTGCTGGCGGGGGGCGCAGGGCAGGACGTGCAGGTGGGGGTGGTGCCCGCAGCGCAAGGGGCCGCGGCAGCAGCGGCGCTGGTGGGTGCAGGGGGGAATGGAGCGGTGCAGAGGGGTATGCCGGCGGTGGCAGAAGGGGCAGCGGTGAGTGTAGTGGACAGCGGCAACGGCTGCTACTCCATCTCCTACCGGGTCACCAATCCCGGTGCCTATGCTATTCTTGTGACTGTAGGCGATGTGCTTCTGCAGAATGTGACTGTAGCAGCTACCCCAGCAGTGGACGTCAGTGCGGGCAGCGCTGCCGCCCAGCCCACATGTGTGGTAACCGCATTGCCCGCCTCCGGCCCCATGCAGCAGCTGCTCGCGTTCGCGCCGCCTCTCGTCCAATCAGGCGCCGCCATGTGGCTGCGCATCGTGGCAGTGGATGCAGCGGGCATGGCAGCTGTGTCAGACCCAGCTGTGCGCTCCTCCAATCTCTCCCTCACTCTCCTCTCCACACAGGGGCAAGTTGCAGACATAACAGCCACGCCCGTCGCCCCCTCCTTTGGAGGCAAGCCTATCCCCGCGCTGTGGCAAGCACAGGTGACTGTTCAGGTGGCTGGCAGCTTTGTCCTGATCTGCACGGAGTGCCTGGGGCGGGCGAGCAGCATGGTTGTGAAGTCAGGCCTGCCGCTGCAGCTGCTGCAGGGCGATGCAATCGGAGGGGACAACGCCTCCTCCTCTGCTGCCCCCTCTGCAGCTCCCTCTGCTCCCTCTGGTCTCTCCGCCATTGCTGCATCAGGTGCAGAGCCAGGCAATGGGTTGGATGAGATCACTCTTGCTGCGCACACGCACTTGCACAAGCACACAGCGCCCGCTGTCACTGCCAGTGCTGCCACCACGGAGGCTGACGGCAGTGAAAAAGCAGATGGCTCGTCATTGTCGGTCCATGATGCTCTCTTCCCCTCCCTCCCTTCCTCCCAACCCACTGCCACGCCTTCCTCTCCAGCTGAACCCACCAGCAGCAACACTGCTCCTGCACTGCATGGCCGCAACCTTCAGGCTGCTGCAGACACTGCTAGCATCAGCACCAGCAGCAGTAGCAGCAGCAGTAGCAGCAGCAGCAGCAGCAGTAGCAGCAGCAACAGCGGCGGCAGCGGCAGTGACAGTGGGGGCATGGCAGTGGCACAGGACACAAACTACGGGCTGATATCGGGCACACAGGGCTCCTTCTCTCTCACCGTCCTCCCCGGCCCCACAGCCGCCGCCCGCTGCTCCTTCGCCCTCGCCCCCGCCCCCGCCTTCGGCCGCGTGGTCGTGGTGGGGGGCGCCGTTCGTCTGCCTCTGCTCGCCAGCGACAGCAGTGGTAACCAGCAGAGTTACAGCCTCAGCCGCTACCCTCCCACAGCAGACGCCTTCTCAGTTGTCGCCTCCCCTGCACCCGCCTGCCAGCCCCCCAAGGGGCAGGCTGTACCTGTTGCAGGGGACGTGGCGTTTGGCAGGCTACAGGCAGGGAGCTTCGATGCTGAGCTGAACTTCACGCGGGCAGGAGAGTATACGGTGCAGGGTTACCTGGGGGAGGTGGCATTTGGGGCGAAGGCGGAGAAGTTCATGGTGCTGCCGGGGGAGGTGGATCCGGGGGAGAGCTATGTGGACGGGGGGGATGTGAGGGAGGCGGAGGCGGGCAGTGTGGTGCGGATGAGGCTCGTGCTGCGCGATGTGTTTGGCAACACCGCCATCCCCTACCACCTCCTGCTGCCCAACTCCTCCCTCTCCAACCAACCCAATACCTCTGCTGCTGCCTTCACCTCCTCTGCTGCTTCCTCTGATCCTGCCTCTGCATCTCTCTCTGCCTCTGCCTCTGCCTCGGCCGCTGCGGCTGCTGCCCCACCGGCAGCAGTGAAGGCGCCATGCTCGGTGGTGCTAAGGCAAGTGAACCTGACCCACCGCGCCTCGTGGTGGGGGGGGCTGTGGACGCAGGGCGAGGCAGACGCGAGCGGGGGAGGGGGGGTGAGCGGGGGGAGTGCGGACGGGCAGGAGGAGGCGGGTACTGTGGTGATGGCGGCTGTGGGAGGGGGGAGGAGGGCGCAGCCAACACAGGATGGAGGGCAGGAGAAAGGGCAGGAGGGAGCGCAGGAGGGGGGCGAGGCAGGGGGGATAGAGCCAGAGGGGGTGAAGTGTGTGTGGAGTGCCGCTTGCTCTCTGCCGCTGTGCCAGGCGCTCACTGCCTCTGACTACGGCATGCAGCAGGCAGCATCAGGAGCAGCAGCACGCGGCACAGGCAGCACGCGAGCAGCAGCAGACGGGGCAGGGAAAGGGGCGGCGGAGGGGTGTGTGTTGGACGTGCAGTTTGAGGCGAGGAAGGCAGGTAACTTCAGCGTGACGGTCCTGCTGGAAGGTTCAAGGAAGAAGCTGGTGTTCCCCGTGCCGCTGCTGCAGGTGGTACCAGGCGCACCCTCAGCAGAGCGCAGCAGCGTGCAGGTGAACAGCAACACCGCTGCTGCTGGCTCGCCCCCCAACGTCACGGTGGTGGCCAGAGACGCCCTGGGGAATGAGATCCCTGACTTTGACCCCTCCACGCTGCTCTACGCTGTTCTCCCCTCCAACTCGCCCCCGGCCTCCCCCCCGCCCTCACCGCCCCCCTCCCCGTCGCCCTCGCCGTCCCCCGCCCCCCCTGCCTCCCCCTCGCCCTCCCCTGCGCCCTCAGCCCCGGCCCCGCCCGCCTCTCCTGCTGCCAGCAATGGCACGGCGGGCAACGGCAGCAGCACCGCCTCCACAGCTGAGCCGGTGCCGCCGCGCTCGCTGCAGGAGTCCCAGGCGGGCAGCAGTGGCGATGGCACTGGCGACGGCACGAGTGGCGATGGCGGTGGGGACGGCAGCAGTGGAAGCAGGGTCAGCAGTAGTGGGAACAACGGCGGGGATGCAAGTGGGATCAGTGCAACAGACGCTAGTGCCATGGTGCCAGCAGCAGCAGGCGGGCAGTCCACCCCCCTCGTGGCGCACCCAGTGCTGCGCGCCCTGGGCCCCGTGCAGGTGCAGGTGTACCTCGCAGGCCAGCCCGTCCCAGGTGCCACCTTCCCCCTCACTGTTCTCCCCGCGCCACCCGCCGCCGCCCTGTCGTACGCGTTCGGCCCGGGATTGGAGCGCACAGTGGCGGGCGCACCCTCCACCTTCACACTGCAGACGCGCACAGCGCAGGGACTATTTCCCGGGCAGACCACGGCAGAGGGCGGGGGGGCGCAGGGCGGGTGGACGCAGCTGGCACAGGGCGGGGAGGGCGACAACAGCAGCAGCAGTGGAAGCACGAGCGGCGGTGGCGGGAGCGCGAGCGCGTGGGGCAGCAGTGCGACGTTCATGGACGGGTCAGTGGCAGTGGTGGTGACGGTATTCGCGCGCCGCAACGTGACCCGCCAGGCCGAGGTGCGATCCGTGGTCGCCCTGGGAGGCGGCGCATACCGCATCACCTACACCACGTACTCTCCGCCCCATGGGGGCTTCTACCGCGTGCGCGTGCAGCTGCATGTGGACGGCAGCAGAGAGCCCCCCGCTGACATCATGGACGGGCCGTTCTTCGTGCCCTTCTTCCGCGGCTCAGCTGCTGCTGCCCTCTCTACGGTGAATGCCTCGCTGCATTCGGTGCTGACCCACCCGGTGAATCAGCCGCTGGTGCTGCTGGTGACGACGGCGGATCAGTTTGGCAACGTGGGCCCCTACAGCCCGCTCATGGACTCCCTCCCTCTCGTCTTCACCGCCACCCCCGCCCGTGAATCCGGTTCCTCCACGCCCCCGGAGTCAAATGCCGCCCCTGCCGCCCCGCCCAGCACGGCGCTGCGTGACCTGTACAACGGGTCGTGTGTGGCGGTGTTCTCCGCCGGCCAGCCCGGGCGGTACCAGCTGTCCATCAAGATCGCGGGGTACTTTGTGGGCGGCGCCAACGGACCCATTGAGGTGGATGTCACTGACGCTGCTGCTGCCAATGGCACTGATGGCACGGACGGCACTGACGCCACGGCCCAGCCGACAGCAACACCAGCTGCAGTGGCAACAGCAGCAGCGGCAGCAGCGGCAGCACATGCAGCACCAGAGGCAGTGGCAGCAGCAAAAGCAGCACCGGCACCAGCGGCAGCCGGTGATTCTGACGAGGACAACACAGCAGCCCCACCAGCAGCAGCAGCCTTACCACGGAACCTGCCCGGGGTGGACGCGTTACTCCGCGAGGCCGAGAGCAGCGCAGCAGCAGCGGGCACAGACGCCTGGCAGGTCACCGCCTCCCAGTGGCGCGTGAAAGGCCTGGCAGGCGGCGGCTCGTCCCTCTTCGCCCTGGCCCCCACCGACTTCCTCCTCGTCCCCGACGCCAACGCCGACGGCCTCAGTGACGCGCGCGCCGCCTCCGAATCCCCCACCTCCTCGCCCCTCTCCTGGGACGTGCTGGTTCAGCCAGTCCTCGCCCCGCCCTCCCCCGCCACCCCAGACCCCTCGCGCCCCGCCTCACGTCCTACCACTGTGCAGCCTCTGTATGACGGCACCTGCCTCGTCGCCTTCACCCCCCCAGCCCCCGGCCCGTTCCTGCTCTCCATCCGCCTCTTCTCCCAGCATGTGCCTGGCTCGCCCTTCCTGCTCTCCTCTGTCCCCGGGCCTGTAGCGCCCGAGCTCTGTGACGTGTGGGGGTCGGGGCTGGGACCAACCATCACTGCAGGGCAGGCGGTGGCAGTGAGGGTGCGTGCGAGGGACCGGCAGGGGGTGGTGCGGAGGGGGCGGGGGGACCTGTTCACACTGCAGATCTTTGGAGGGGGCGGAGGGGGCGGAGGCGGAGGGGGGGACGCAGGGCTCTACTCCAGCTCGCTGCTACAGCCCGCGGCCACGGGAGGCGCACAGGAGCAGGGGGTGTACGAGGGCGGGTATACCGCCGTGCAGGCGGGGCGGGTGGCTGTGTGGGTGGTGTTTCACAACACCATCGTCGCCACCGCTGCTGTCACTGTCCTGCCCGGCCTGCCCGCTGCTAACATGTCTGCGGCGCTGGTGCCGGTGGGAGGGGTGAGGGTGCGGGCGGGGGGGAGGGCGGAAGTGCTGGTGGCGCTGCGAGACGGGCTTGGGAACGTGGCGTCTTTCGATCCCAGTGCTGACGCCAACACTGCTGCCAACACCGCCGCTGCTTCCGCCCAGCTCGCTGTGAAGCTGCTCTCCTCGCCCCTCCCCGCCTCCTCCCCCGCCCCCGCCTTCTCAGCCACCACCATCAACCCGTCCCTCATCGCCCTCTCCGCCCCGCTCACCATCGCTGGCTCGTACCAGCTGCAAGTGTTGCTCAACGGCTCGCCCCTCCCCTCCCCGCCTCTCGCCCTCCAAGTCGTCCCAGCCGCCCCTGCCTCCTTCTCCCTCTCTGGATTCCCCCCTGCTGCCTCTTTCCCCGTGGCCCGCCCAGTGGTGGTCCACGTGGCGCTGCGTGATAGGTTCGGGAACCTGGTGGGGCATGAGGCGGGGGAGGAGGGGCGGGTGGGGGGGTCGGTGACAGTGTCGCACGGGGATGAGGTGACGGGGGGGGTGGTGGGGGAGACGTATATGCTGAACGTGACTGCAGTGAATGTGACTGCAGCGGAGATGAGCAAGACGGAATGGCAGGGCAGCGTAGCCACCACTGCTGCAGCTCCGGACGCCACTGCCCGCACAGGCGCCACAGCAGCCCGCAGCAGCAAGCCGGCCGCCACACCCGCCCCTTCTCCCTCTCCTGCCTCCTCAATCCCCGCCTGGCAGCTCTCCTTCACCCCGCAGTCCCCCGGGCAGGCCTCGCTGCAGCTCATGGTGGGTCCCCCCAACGCCGCCCTGCCTCTCTCCAACCCCGCCTCCGCCCTCCCCCTGCAGGCCACCATCCTCCCGCGCCCCGTCAGCCTCGCCCACTCCACTCTCTATGGCGCAGGGCTCCAGCAGGGAGGGGGGGTGCGGGCGGGAACAGTGGTGGAGATGGGTATGTGTGTGAGGGACGCGCAGGGCTTCCCTCTCCTCACTGACTCAGCCAAGCTGCTCAAGGTGTCCGTCACTCTCGCCTTTTTCGCTCTCCCTGCACCCACGCCTGGGACCTTCCTGCCCGTGCCTCCAGCCTCGGCCGTGCCTCGCGCCCGAATGGGGTACGGCGGCGGGTGCATCTTCCGAGGCTCGTTCAACCCTCCCAACAACACAGCCACGGCAGCCCCATCAGCAGCGGCAGCGGCAGCAGCAGCGCCGTACGGGCTGTCGGTAACCGTGCTTGTCAACAGCCGCCCCGTCCGATTCCAATCCACCAACATCACTGTTCTCCCCGCCCTGCCGCCCAACGCGCCCCTCCCGGCCAATCTTACGGTGACAGCTGTCACGGCCGAGGGGGTCCCCATTCCGAACGGCTACCAGCTCCGAGGCGGCGCGGCTGGTTCGGAGACCAAGTTCGGCGTTCGGTTCACCGATGCTAGCGGCACGGCGGTGCTGGTTCAGGATGACTCAGCCCTGGTGCTCAAACTGACACCCTCTTTTGACGCCCTTGACCCTGATCCCACTTTGCTCTTCGGCCCTGCTGCTGGCACTGCTGGCGCTGCTGCTGCTGGCACTGCTGCTGCTGCTGCTGCTGCTGCAGGCGCGCAGGGGGATGGGGCAGAGGGGGGCAAGGACAGCGTGAGTGTGAGTGTGAGCAAGGGAGGGTACGTGACGGTGACGGTGGTGCCGGCAGCAGCGCATGTGGCGTGGCGCAACGTGCATTACTCCACGCCTGACGGCTCCTCTGCTGGCTGGTTCCAGCTGCTGCTCGCGCCAGGTCAGCTGGGTCGCAAGCAGTATGGGTAGAGGCTAGAGCTACCTAGAGCTGTTTTGCCGTCCCAACTGTCTCCTATTCACCGCTTGTTGACGCGCTCGTCTCAAATGCATCTGCATTGCTGCTGTGAATCGTTGCCATCTAACTGACCCATGTGTGTATGGTATGTGCAGTGCCTATGGAGTGCTCTCTTCATCCAGGCATCATATCATATCATGTCCGCATCCTGTCATGCCCCCTTCCTTCCCGGTATGCACTCTCAGGCCCAGCCAAGGCAGTGAGGGTGGACGCGGCACCGCTGCAGGCGTGTGGGAGGGGGGCGTGCGTGGTGGGGCGGCGCACGGCGTTCAGCATGGAGGTGCTGGACGCCTCTCGTGCCCCGCGCACCTTCAACCGCCTCACAGGGGAGGGCGACTCGCTCACCGTGCTGCTCACCCGCCAAGGCACCAACCAGGTGCGTCACAGCCTTCAGTATGGCAGTGCTTGATGCCTCTGCCACTCCCCGCACGCACCTTTAACCGCCTCACGGGGGAGAGCGACTCGCTAACTGTGCTGCTCACCCGCCAAGGCAGCACTCAGGTGGGCCACAGCCTTGAGTCAGCATGGCAGTGCTGGATGCCTCTGCCACTCCATGCACGCACCTTCGATCCCCTCGCAGGGGAGGGCGATTCGCTCACCGTGCTGCTCACCCGCCACGCACCAACCAGGCAGGTGGGTCACTCGCCTTGTGCTCTGAGGCTCCTCAATTGTTGCTTCGCAGGCCAGGGTAGCGCACTTGTTGTGCTGCTTGCCCCCTCACCTCACCTCAGGTGGGTCCTTCACCTCATGTGCCACATGCCCCCCTCCTCGCCTAGCGCTGCAGCACCTCCCTGCAATCCGACCGTCTCCAGAAGTGTCTGCATCTTGATGCCATCTTTCATATTGTGCTCAAGGGCGTGCTTGAGCTTCTCAACCCGCTCTGTGCTGCTGACGTCGTGTGCGCTCCTTCCTCCTCCCTCATTTCTCCCTCTCCTCCCGACCTCCCCCCACCCCGCATTGTGCCACGTTGTGCCGAGCCACTCAGGCTGTCTTCTCCTCTGGTGCCACTGTCAACTCCAAGGGGAACTATCTGGGAAGCTTCCTGCTGTACGAGCCAGCCAACTTCACGCTCTCAGTGCTTCTGAACAACCAGACGGCCTTCACCACTCCCGTTCAAATCCTGCCAGGTCCGTTCAAATCCTCCCAGGTCCGTTCAAATCCTCCCAGGTCCGTTCAAATCCTCCCAGGTCCGTTCAAATCCTCCCAGGTCCGTTCAAATCCTCCCAGGTCCGTTCAAATCCTCCCAGGTCCGTCCAAATCCTCCCAGGTCAATCCAAATCCTCCCAGGTCCGTCCACTTCTGCCCAGGTCCAACCTTGCGACTCGGTTGCTCCTTTCCATTGTGTCAGATTGCACCACATCATGCCAGCCAGCTACCAAAGCTAACCTCATCCTCGTTCCTCTCATTTATCTCCTTTCCTCGCATCTCATTCATCAGTTCTGCGACTGCCTTTCCAACTTGTTCACAACCCCTCTCCGTTGCTGCCTTTCCCTCCCCACCACAACCCCACCCGTCCACCGCAGGCCCCTTCTCGCCCTCGCTCTCCCGCCTGCACGACCTCGCAGCCACGGCAGGGGCAGGCGAGCCCTACAGCTTCAACGTCACTCTCGCCGACGCCTTCGCCAGCCCCTACCTGCTGCCGGGCCTGCCCCTCCTCATGCACACACGCTCGCCGTCCTCGGAGGCCCACCATGGGGTGCTACTCTCCTCGCCCTCCTCCCCCACCCTCACCGCCACCATCACAGTCTTTGAGTCCGGCCCTGCTCACCTCTCTGTTACCCACCTGCCCTCGGGGGCGCACCTATGGGCGTCGCCCTTTACTTTTACTGTGCTGCCCGGCCCGGTTGCCCCTGCTGCGTGCTCGCTGCTGGGCCTGGTGAATGGCACGCTCGTGGGCAGCAACCAAACTTTTCTGGTGGTTGCCCGGGATTTGTACGCAAACCCGATAGAGTACCCCACAGCAGGGGAGTCAGGACTGACCCTCAATGTCACGTTTGTTCCTGCCCCGCCCTCCTCCACTTCCGCCTCTGCTGCTGCTGCTGGCGGTGGCAGCGGTGCAACAGCAGCAAGGGCACCAGCATCAGCACCAGCAATCCAGCCCACGCACATAGACTCATCTCTCAAGAACCCCAGCTTGCCAGCTGGCGGCCACGTTTTCACCTTCCCCACGTCAGCAGCCGGGACGTACACAGTGTCGGTCAAAGTGGGCCCCACACACGTCATGGGCAGCCCTGCTGACGTGGTAGTGCTACCCCCAGCCCCGTCAGCCAGCGTTCTGGCCTCCTTCGACCGCTCCCAGCGCGCCCTCTCTGTCGCCTTCTCCCCCGCGCCCACCCTCTCCTCCCCCTCCACTGCCAACGCTGGAGCACCTCCAGCAGACTCTGGAGCAGCAGGAGGGGCTGGAGGAGTGGGGGGCGTGGGCGGAGGGGGGGGTGTGGGGCAGCAAGACTGCGCGCAGCTGCTGGATGGGGAGAGCCTGGCGCGGGTGGGCAGTGGCGCGCAGTGCGTGTGGCAGGACTCGTCCCGCCTGCTGGTCTACCTGGGCTTCAACTCCTCCCTGCGCCCCTTCACCTCCCTCACCGCCGCCACCGCCCCCAACGCCACCCTCTCCTTCCGCCCCACCCTCTCCGCCCCCTCCTCCTCCTCCCCTTCTCCCTCCTCCTCCCCTTCTCCCCCCTCCTCCTCCTCCGCTTCCTCCTCCCCACTCGCCGTGGGCATTGGTCCCCCAGGCGGCGCATCAGGCACGCGGACCCCACAGCAGGTGCAGGAAGCGGTGCAGGCGGGGGCGGTGGTGGTGGCGGCACTGGACGCGCCCGGCACGGTGGGCATCTGCGATGCACTCGTGCTGGACGCGTCGGCCTCGCGGTCGCTGTACGGGGCGCCGCTGGCCTTCTCCTGGCGCGTCTTCTCCGATGCCGAGTCGCTCTCACTGGACCTACTCGTGTCCTCACAGGGGGATGATGCCACCACTCTCACCATCCCTCCCAAGACGCTCACGCCTGGGGCAACGTATGAGGTGAGGGGGGCAGTGGTTGCATGAGGGCGGAATTGGTTGTACTTTTGGCATCGCGGTCACTGTTCGGGGCGCCGCTGGCCTTCTCCTGGAGCGTCTTCTCCGATGCCAAGTCGCTCTCGTCTCGCTGGACCTGCTCGTGTCGTCACAGGGCAGCGATGCCACCACTCTCACCAACCCGCCCAAAACGTTGACTCCTGGGGCAGCATACGAGGTAAGAGGGGAGACAGAGGGGGGCGGTAGGTGTGTGAGCAGAGGAACGCTGAGTGGCTCTTGGAGGAGGCGCAATAGGTGCGAGATATGTGTGATACGTGTGAGAGCAGCAAAAAGTGGAGATCAGGTGAAAACCACCACTGCTCTTCTTCGTTTCCTCTCACACTCACACAAGCCTCATCTCCGCTCTCCTCTCCTCTCCTGCCCATCCTCCCTCACTCCCATCCACCCCTTCCCCCACGTGCCTCTCCCTTCCCTTCCTCGAGTTCGCAGTCTTCATAACAGACCCCAATGGCAGGGCAGCCAACGCATCACTGCTTCCCTCCCCCTCTCACTTGCTTCCACCCCTTGCCCCACGTGTCTCTCACACTCTCCCCCTCACCAGTTCGCCTTTGTGACGGACCTCTACGGCTGTTGAGTCGCTTTAAAGTCGCCCCTTTTCCCCGCGTGCCTCTCTCTCATTCTCCCCCCATCCAGTTCGCAGTCTTCGTGACGGACCCCAACGGCCGGGCAGCCAACGCATCACTGCTTCCCTCCCCCTCTCACTCCCTTCCACCCCTTCCCCCACGTGCCTCTCCCCCTCTCCCCCTCTTCCCTCCCTCCAGTTCGCAGTCTTCGTAACGGACCCCAACGGCAGGGCAGCCAACGCATCGCTGCTGGTGACCCAGTCCGCCACAGCGGCCCCCCTGCTGCGCATCCTTGCCCCCGCATCCCCCTCCGCCCTGCGCCTGCTCTCCGCCCGCCCCGGCGAATCCCTCACCATCGCCTCCCTCGCCTCCCTGCCCGACTCCTCCTGCCTCCCACCCTCTTCCCCCTCCGCCGCCTCTCCTCCCCCACCAGCAGCAGCATCGGCAACAGCAGCAACAGCAGCAGCAGCAGCGGTACCAGCCTCAGCAGCGGTGTCAACACCAGCAGCAGCAGCAGCACCGTCGTCAGCAGCATCTCCTTCTCCCGCTCCAACAGCCACCACAGCGACCCCTTCCCTCTTCGCCCTCTCCAACGCCCCCACCTCCCTCACCTTCTCCTGGTCCCTCATCACCGGCCCGCCTCTCAACTTCTCCCTGCCCGCCCTCGCCCGCTCGCGCCACTCCCCCGCCCTCACCATCCCCCCAGGCACGCTCCAGCCCGGCGCAACCTACGTCCTATCCCTACAGGCCACGTCAGCAGCAGACCCTGCCATGAAAGCAACGGACCGCGTGGCAGTGAGGGTGAGCGCGTCGCCTTTAAGAGTGGCCATATTGGGCGGCGACAGGGTGGTATCGATCGGGGAGCAGCTGGTGCTGCAGGCGGTGGTGGTGGATGCAGACGAGGCGAGGGACAGCCAGGGAAAGCCGCTGCCGATTCAGTACACGTGGGGCTGTGAGATGCTCTCAGAGGACCAGGCTCGCCTCCCTCCCACAGCTCAAGCTCAAGCCGTGTCCGCACCTACCACCACCAGCCGCAGCAGCAGCAGCAGCAGCAGCAGCAGTAGTGCGGGTGCGTTGTCCTGTTTCTCCAGCGCTACGGCAGTGCTCGCCCAGAGCACCTCCTCTCTCACCGTCCCCGCCAACGCCCTCGCCCCCGGCTCCTACCGCTTCTCCCTCCTCGTCTCCCGCAACCCCCTCTCCCTCCCCGGCACCTCCCCCGCCGCGCTGGCCCGTGAGAGCGTGCCAGCTGTCGCCGTGGTAACCGCAGTGGACCGCGCGGTGCCGGCCGCTGCGGTTGGCGTGGCGGCGGCTTGGGGGCGGGCGGCAGGGGCGATGGCGGAGTGGGCTCCGGGGGTGCAGCAGGGCAACACTGGTGGTGATGGCAATACCAGTGGTGATGGCAACACTGGTGGCGATGGTGGTACAGGTAGTGCTGGCAGCACCAGTGGCTCTGGTAGCTCAGCTGGTGCCGGTCCTACAGACAGCAGCAGCAGCAGCAGCAGCAATGGCACTGGCTCAGGTGGTGATGGCAGCACTGGCGGTGCTGGCTCTACAAGCGGCAGTGGCGGCAGCGGGTCTGGATCTAGCAGTTCTGGTAGCACTGGTAGTGATGGCAGCACAACTGGTGCTGGGAACACGAGTGGTGCTGGGTCTACAGGCACCAGCGGCAGCAGTGCAAGCAGCGGTGACAGTGCAGCAGGCACGGGGGCAGGAGGGGCAACAGCAGCAACAGCAGCAGCAGCAGCGGCGGCAGCGGAAAGGAGCAGCAGGGGGGTGCAGGCGGGGATCGCAATGGACAGGTCAAAGGCGGTGGAGCTGCAGTGTGTGGTGGATGCCATGCCCTATGCCTACGCGTGGAAGCAGGTCCTCTGCGATGGCACCCTGGTCGATCTCAATGGTACGTGCTGCTCCAACCTCAATGGTACGTGCTACTGCAGCTAATCCTTCAGTTCACTCGAAAAGCCGTGTGTGGTGTGGTGGACGCCATGCCCTATGCCTACGCGTGGAAGCAGGTCCTCTCCGATGGCACTCTCCTCGACCTCAATGGTACGTGCTGCTTTGTGCTGCTGCTGCTGCTGCTGCTGCTCCGTCCCCATGCCACCATGCCATGCCCTCAATCTCATCATGACTGCATCTCAGTCTCCCGCCTGTGCCTGATTTTCAATCGCCACCCTCCCTTTCGTCTCAACCCTCCCTTCTTATTCCACCATGCAGTGACGAACCAGCCGCTGGTTCTCCCCCCTTCACAGCTCGCCCGGGGTGACGCCTCCACCTACCGCTGCGACGTCTACTCCCTCCCACTCCCCTCCCCCTCCTCCTCCTCCCCCTCCTCTCTCGCCTCCTCCCTCACGCCCGACGGCCACCCCGCCACAGCCATCCCCGCCAACCCCCCACAGCCCGCCACCTCCGCCTCGCTCACCCTCCCCGCGGCCAAGGCCCCCTGGGGAGGAACGTTCCTCGTGCAGCCCGCCCCAGGTGACACCACGGGGCAGCTCTTTGCTCTCTCCGCGCCTGGCTGGTCCGCACAGCCGCAGGACCTGCCGCTCTCCTACACCTTCGCCACCCTGCAGCCTGCCTCCTCCCCTTCCTCCTCCACCGCCTCTCCCTCCTCCTCCGCTCTCTCCTCCTCCTCTCCCTCCTCCTCCCCCGCCTCCCCATCCGCTGCAGCTCTGCAGCCGCTCACGCTGCCCTCCGCGTCGCCTTCAGCCCTGGTCATCCTCCCCCCAGGCAAGCCCTCCCTCGCAGTGCAGGTGGCCTCTGCTGCCGGCGCTGTCACCCAAGCCGTCTCCCCAAAACCCCTCACCGTACCCGCCCCGGGCACAGGCGAGGGCGGCGGAGGGGATGGGGGAAGCAGTGGTGCAGGAGGGGGGAGTGAGGGGGAGGGCGGGGCAGAGCTGACATCAGAGCAGTGGTTAGCGGCAGTGGCGGCGCCTGCAGCAGCAAGGCAGGATGTGCCGCAGCTGCTGCAGGCTGTGGCTGCATGGGCCAGCATGTTCAGAGGCAATGCGTCTTTCCCTGCTGCTAGCAGCGGTGGCGGCACGGACGCACAAGGTGGGATGGTGGATGGACGGTGAGCGATTGATTCTCATCTGTGTGGTTGTGTTTCAAGCATCTTACATGTATGCGTGCTCGTGCTGCATTACTAAGTGTTTTCCTCCATTCAGCGGACATCGCAAGCGCTGCTCATAATTCCATCGTGTCTCTCCTTCCCCTCTACCACCTTCCAGTGGAGATGCTTATAAAGGAGGTGATTCAACAGAGCAGCACAACAGTGGTGACATCGCAATACGCTGAGCTGGCAGCATGCAGCCTGGCAGAGCTCTCCCCTCTCCCCGCCAGTCTCTCACCATCCACATCAGCAGCGCTCGTTGACTTTCTTGACTCCCTCACAGCTGCACCAGACGGCATCTCCTCTCGTGCCGGTCATGTGCGTCCCACCCACAGCAACACCCCTTCGCTTCTTTAGCTTCTTTCCACTCATGTTCGTCTCCTCTCATGTGCAATATTCTCTCAGTTGCCTTTGTTTGAGTTTGTCCGTGTCAACAGTTTCAGCCCGCCATACTACCGTACATGCGTCACGGTGGGCAGTGTGAAGTGAGCATGCTGTCCTCCATCGCATGTTGCTTCCATCATACCATAATGTGCCCCTCAAGTCCATTTGCACCTCTACCTCTGCCGCTACCTCTACCCCTGCCGCTACCTCTACCCATGCCGCTACCTCTACCCCTGCCGCTACCTCTACCCATGCCGCTACCTCTACCCATGCCGCTACCTCTACCCCTGCTGCTACCTCTACCCATGCCGCTACCTCTGCTCTGCCTCTGCCCGACCTATGCATGCACATCCAAATCACGAGATTCACTGCCACTGCTGCTGCTCCTCTCACCACCTTATTCCAACCCACCTCACATTGTTTCCTCGTCCGATGCGCCCCAACACCTGTCTTCCCCCCACCCCCGTCCACCCCGCAGTGCATCATCACGCTCACCTCCGACCTCCTCGCACTCTCCCCCCCGCCCGTAGCTGCTACCTCCACACCAACCGCCGCACCTCCTGCCACCGCTGCCGCTCCTGCCACCCAGAATGCCTCTCCCACACCAACGGCCGCCGCCCCGCAACCCGCTTCCCCCTCTCAACGCACCATCGCCCTTCAAGTCACCGCCTCTCAACCCGCCTCCCCCTCTCAAACTCCCTCTGAACCGCAAGCACCAACCTCAACGGTGCTATTCCAGCTGCCAGGCAGGGTGGCGGCGGCAGTGCTGTCCCATGAGACGCCAGGGGCGCTCTTCCAAGCCTCCTCCACCAATGTCAACCTATCTGCTGCTAAAGGTACCGGTACCTAACCCTGCCCCGCAACGAATAATAGTGTTGGGCTGTCTGTGTCAACCTTTGCTCTCCACCTCTCCCAAGGTCCCGAAACAACTCTCGCTCCTCAGTTTCTCTTCACCTCAAGAGGTCATTCACTGCATTGCACCGCCTCTCCTCCTTTGAGCCAGGCTGGGTGTTTCTCGACCTGCCCTTCAAAGCTAGTATCTCCTTCACCATTCTACCTGCATTCCGTTCCCCCTTCTACTCCCCCTCCCCCTCCTCCTACCCACCATACAGTGCGGCGCATGGCATCGCCATCACAGCAGGGCGAGTTCGCAGCGCTGCTGCCAGCTGCCTCGCTCGCACTCAACGCCACAGACACCCGTCTGCCCACCGGCACGGCATACATTGCTGCCTTCTACGCCTTCTCTGCTGCCCACCCACTTGGCCTCGCCAGGTGTGTGTGCTGCCACTGCTGCCAGCATTTGGTCATCCCATGCTTGTTCAAATACCACCAGCCCCTTCGTTATTTATTTCTGTGTGCCTCTCTATTCAAGCACTCTCTTAACAGAGCATGACTAGCTAGTGAATTGTTTGTTGCACAGAGCAGGATGTATCATCCGTCAACACAGGTATTCATTCATGTGCACGGGGATCGTGTGTCCTACCTTGCACGAGACCAATCTACACCAAGCCAAACCCACAATTCATGGGGTTCCACCCTCCTTGCATCTGTTCTCTCTCTGCTGCAGTCGAGTGGTGGGGCCGCCAGTGGTGGTGAGGGCAGTGGACGCATCTCTCTCCGACCTCAACGTATCAGCGCGCGTCAGCATGCTCTCTGCCCCCCAGCCCGCCACAGGTACGCCACCTCTCACCTTCTATGTATATCATCTACTTTCTGCTCTCTTCCATGCATAGATGCCTTCTCACTAAAGAGACTGCTGCTAATGTGGTGGATCACTGCTTGTGTGAGTTCTGCCCAAATCCTCGTCATTCCAACCCTTCCCACCCATCCAATCCTTATGTCCATCCTTTCCCTCCGCCTCCTCCTGAGAACCCTGTCATTGTCATGCTTACTGCACCGTTGTATCTGCCTCTACCAGAGCTCGGAGTGGCACGGTGGGACGGCTCAACATGGTCCTCCACCTCTCTGCAACAGCTCCCCACCGCATCCGACCCCTCAGGACTGCTGACAATCAACACCTCAGACCCAGCCGCCACTCTCGCCCTCGCAGCCGCATCCATAGCCGGCCCCCTCCCGGCCGCCTTTGCTCCCTACGTTCTCCGTGTGGACCTCCCACCGCTTCCCCTGCCGCCCATTCCGCCGCCGCCCCCGGTGCAGAGTGGGATGAGTGCTCTCACTGTGGCTTTGGCGGTTTCGCTGCCCATAGCTGGCATGATTGCGTGCATGGCGCTTGGATTGGAGCTGAACCGGAGGAGAAAGCCAGTTGCTGATGGAACCGAGACAGGCTCGTTTGATGAGAATGAGTAGTGGTATTGACAAGTCAAAGCTATGCCACACAAATTAATAACATTTATCCTTGCTGCCGGATTTCTTCATTCTGGAGCGTTTAAATCAAATTCATCCGGAAAAACATGAGATCGTTTAAAGGCCAGAATAATTATTCTAGTGGTATGTGAGCTTCTCTAGTTTATTTGTTCCAAGACTAATCTTCTTCCTCCTCTTCCTCTTCCTCCTCCTCCTCCTCCTCCTCCATCGTCCTCCTTACTCTTCCTCCTCTCTATTCCTCCTTCCTCTTCCTCCATCCTCTTCCTCCTTCCTTTTCCTCCTTCCTCTTCCTCCTTCCTCCTCCTCCTTTTCAGGAGAACGAAAATACCATGCCCAACACAATTCGCAGTTCACTTTCGCCATCCCCACTCTCAACCACCCCCCTGTCAAATGTTGTAGCCTATAGTGAGGTTTGTCTTAGGGGGTACAAAACTTAGGGTTAGCTATATGTACCCCAACCAACATCAATGCATCATCCATTCTTCATTTTGACATGGTATCAGTTAGGTTAGGATCCTGTGGGATCCCGTTCCTCCGTTCTCCGTTCGAGCCTCCCGAGCCTGATCCTAGCTCTCATTCGTCCCGGTTCCGTTGTTACCGCGCGTAGTGCCGCGCCTAGCGCCACTCCTAGCGTCGCGTCCTGCCCGCCCTTTCCCCCTCGTCGCGTCCCTTTCCCCCCGTCGCGTCGCGCCCTTTCCCCCCAGTCGAGTCGCGCCCTTTTCCCCCCGTCGCGTCGCGCTCTTTCCCCCCGTCGCGTCGCGCCCTTTCCCCCCGTCGCGTCGCGCCCTTTCCCCCCGTCACGTCGCCCTGCCCCGTCCCGTCGCCCTGCCCCGTCGCGTCGCCCTGCCCCGTCGCGTCGCCCTGCCCCGTCGCGTCGCCCTTCCCCGTCCCGTCGCCCTTCCCCGTCCCGTCGCCCTGCCCCGTCGCGTCGCCCTTCCCCGTCCCGTCGCCCTTCCCCGTCCCGTCGCCCTGCCCCGTCGCGTCGCCCTGCCCCGTCGCGTCGCCCTTCCCCGTCCCGTCGCCCTTCCCCGTCCCGTCGCCCTGCCCCGTCGCGTCGCCCTGCCCCGTCGCGTCGCCCTGCCCCGTCGCATCGCGCCCGCCCTTTCCCCCGTCCCGTCGACCCTACGCCCTGGCCCGTCGCCCTAGCCCGTTCTTCCGCTGCGACTAAGTCCCCCCCCCCCCACCTGAACCCTAATTTGCCTCTTACCTCCTGCTGTTACTCGCCTGCTCGTTCGCGTTAGTTCTCGCTATGGCGACTCCGCGAGTTCTTCGTTTCGACGCTGACGGTAGACCTCTTGACTTTTCCGTCTGGCTTCTTCGCGCTCGCCGTCTGTTAGAGAGTCAAGTCCAGGGGGGCGAGACCCTCTGGTCGCACGCTACTGGTGACCTCCCCGAGCCCCCCGAGCCTGCCGCTTTAGGTCCTGCCCCTGACGATGCTGCTACGGCTCGCTTTGCCCGTCAGCGCGCTGACAGGACGGCTTGGACGTCGCGTGACGCTGCGGCCTGCATCGCACTCAGCAGCCTCCTCCCTGAGTCAGAGGAGGTCCACTTCACTCAGGTTCGCACCGCTGCTGCGTACCTCACTGCGATTAAGGCCCGCTACTCTACTCCCGCTACTGTCTCTCTTGGCCGTCTTTTCCTCCCGTTCCTGTTTCCTGATCTCGCCTCGTTTGAGCGCTCTGCTGACTTGATCGCTCACCTCCGCTCGCTCGACGCTAGTTACCGCGCTGCTTGCACTGAGGCACAGCTTGCACTGCTTCCTCCCCCTATGGCGATTACTATCTATTTTATCGCCACTAGCCTCCCTGACCGCCTTGCCTCCGTTCGCGACGCGCTTCTGCTGAAGCACCCTAGTGAGCTCACCGTCGATGTCCTTGAGTCTACACTCAAGGACGTCGAGAGCAACCTTCGCTCGGTAGCCGCTGCCTCTGGTGCTGTGCCCCCCCCACTCTTCCACGGGTGCACAGTCCCGCAGTTACCCACCTTTACTGCCTCACTTGCCACTGCCGCTACTGACGCGACTGCAGCTGCTGTTACGACTGCGTCGCGGTCCCGCGGTAGGAGTGGCAAGAAAGGCGGTTCTGGCGGAGGTAGTGGAGGTGGCGTTGCGCCTGGCGGCGGTGGAGGTTCAGGGCCTGGAGAGGCGCCTCGTGCAGTGACTGGTGACTCCACTGCGCCTGCTGGTGGTGGCGACGCCCGAGTTCGTCAGTCGCCTCCTGTACTTCCTGCCCCGGTTGGTGGAGCAGCGGCGTGGTACCAGGCTCAGCGTCAGCAGCAGCTTCTGCAGCACCAGCAGCCCCTCTCCTCCCAGCAGCCTCAGCAGCAGCAGCGGCAGCAGCTGGCTCCAGGGTCGGGGCTGCGTCAGACCCAGCGTGGTGCTGCTTACACTCCCTGCACCTACCAGGTTCTGACAGGCCCTCGTCGTGGCCACCCTTGTGGCCGGTTTCACCCCCCTGGTCAGTGCTTTGCTCAGCTCACTGACACGGTTCGTTTGGTCTACGGGGTTGGTGCTCCTGCCCCTGACTGGCTGCCTCTTGTTCAGCGCTACGGCTCCGCTCTGTGGGGCATGTCTGCTGAGCAGTTAGTTGATCTGATTGGTACTCCCCATGCTATGTATGCTGTTGTTGACTCTAGTGTTTCTGACTCTGCTTACTCTGGTGTTGTTAGCTTAGGTGCTAGCCTTGCTCAGTTGCCTGTTGCTAGTGTAGGTTCTTGTGTAGACTCTAGTCCAGCGGCTACCTCAGAGGACGGTTCGCTGTCGTTCACGCTGGACTCTGGAGCCTCTCACTGCTTCTTTCGTGACAGCACGACCCTTACGCCTCTTCCTGCGCCTGTTTCTGTGGCGCTGGCTGATCCCACTTCGGGACCAGTCACCGCGCGTCACACTACCACCTTGCCGTGTCCGGCTGCTCCTTCTGGGTCTCTCACTGGGTTTCACGTCCCCTCGTTCTCCCGGAACTTGGTGGGCGTGCGACCCCTCGTGAGTCAGCACGTGGGTGTGTGGTTTGAGCCTTCTGGAGAGACTGCGGTGTGTGTTGACGGGGACTCTTACCAGCCCCTCGCCACTTTTGCTGCTGAGCCGGGCTCCGGTCTCTACACTCTTCACACTGGCCCGCGCGCTCAGCAGCGACTGCAGCAGCAGCAGCAGCCGCAGCAGCAGCAGCAGCAGCAGCGGCAGCAGCCGCAGCCACAGCCACAGCGGCCGCCGTCGCAGCAGCCACTCCTCCCAGTTCCTGTCCCTCCCCCTAGTCTCCTCCCTGCGTCTCACCAGGTGGTTCCGTCCCCTCAGGTTGTCGCGTCCAGTCCAGTCGCTGCGTCTTGCTCCTGTCGGTCACTTGCCCACCCCACCGTTCTGTGGCACCACCGGATGGGACACCCTTCTCTTCCACGTCTGCGTGCTATGTCTAGTCAGCGTCTGGTCTTAGGTCTCCCGCGTGTCTTGCCGTCGCTGCCGCCGTCCCTTGCACCACCGTGCGGTCCTTGCGTCGAGGGTAGGCTGCGTGCCACCCCTCACTCCTCCTCCCTTCGTCCGGCCACCGAGCCTTTTGAGACGCTGCACTTGGACGTCTGGGGCCCCTCTCCTCGCCCTGGCCCTGAGCGTGAGCGTTTCTTTTTGGTGGTCGTTGACGACTACTCCCGCTACACCACAGTGTTCCCCCTGGCGAGGAAGTCTGAGGTGACTTCTACGCTGATCAGGTGGTTGCTTACCACCCAGGACACTCGTGGTCGTCGTGTCAGCTGTCTCCACTCCGACCGCGGGGGCGAGTTTCGCTCCGGCATTCTCGCTGGATTCTGTCGCGAACAGGGCATTCGTCAGTCCTGGACGCTTCCGGAGTCCCCACAGCAGAATGGGGTTGCTGAGCGTCGCATAGGCCTGGTCATGGAGATTGCCCGCACCTCCTTGACTCACGCCCGTGCCCCCCATTTCCTGTGGCCATACGCAGTCAGGTACGCCGCGCACCAGCTGAACCTCTGGCCACGCGTCTCTCGGCCGGAGGCTTCACCGACCAGTCTTTGGACAGGGTCCCCTGGTGTCGCGTCGAGGTTTCGTGTCTGGGGGTGCTTGGCTCTTGTCCGCGACACCTCCGCGGACAAGCTCTCGCCTCGCGCCGTTCCTTGTGTCTTCCTTGGTTTCCCTGAGGACTCCTCTGACTTCACCTTTTACCACCCTCCCTCTCACCGGTTCTTTGACTCCCGTGACGTCCGTTTCGAGGAGTCCACCCCGTACTACGTCAGGTACCCCAGTCGAGGTCTCCTGGTTCCTCCTCCCCCCCTCTTCCTGACAGCCGCTCCCCCGCTGCTCCTCCGGTACAGCCTCCCCCCCCTGGTCCAGCCCCGTCTGGTGTGTCTCAGGCTAGCCCTCCCCCTTCGGTAGCCCCCCCTGTACAGCCTCCCTCCCCACAGTCTTCCTCGCCGCCTCCTGCAGGTGCTCCCTCTCGGGAGGTTGGTCCTGCGACTGTCCCTGTACAGGTCTCTGGTTCTGGGGGTGCTGGAGTTGGAGCTGAGCCGCGGGTTGCAGAGGACTCTTGTCTTCCGGGGGCTGGTACTGGTCGTGCGGAGTCTGGGGGTGCTGCGTCTGGGGGTGAGGGTGTTCCTTCGGTTTCTGGAGAGCCTGGGTCTGGAGCTGGTGTTGGTGCTGCCTCTGGGGGTGGTGTGCTTGGTGCTTCGGAGGTCGACTCTGGGGCTGCCGCTGCCCCGGACACTACTCCTTCCCCCCACCCCTACCCGACCAGGTTCCAGGCTCGTGTTCGCCGTGCTCGTGAGGAGCAGCTGGAGTTGGAGAGAGAGGAGAGAGAGTTGCAGCGGCTCGAGGAGCAGGAGCGACAGCAGCAGGGGCAGCAGCCGCTGGAGCAGCAGCAGCCGCAGCAGCCGCAGCCGCAGCAGCTGCCGTCTCCTCCTCCTGTCTCGGGTCTTCGGACCCTTGGTCTCCCCTCTCCCTCTCCTTCCTCCTCCCCCTCTCCTCCCGTCTCTGGTCCTCCGCTTCCTCCTCCTGACCCCTCTCCCGCTGTTTTCCCTCGTTCTCAGTCTTCGTTGTCCCCTCCTCCTTCTCAGACTTGGGCCTCTCGTCGCTCCCCTCGTGCTCGTCCCTCGTCTCCTGTTCCCTTCACTGACCTTCGTACTGCCTTACTTCGTTCTAGTCCACCTCGTCCGTCTCCGTCTGTGCTTCCGTCTCCTCCTGAGTCGGCTCTCACTGCGTCGCTCCCTACTCCTGTCACTGACTACTACCGCACGTACCGTCCTCTTCTCTCTCGTGTTCTCGCCTCACTTGTTACTCACCCTCGTGCCTCTGTGTCCTCTGTGTCCGCTCTTACTGCCGCAGTCACTGAGTTTGCCTCTACCCGCCGCCTTGACTTCGCCACCGCTCTTGTGGCTGCTCCTCCTTCCAGTCCTCTGGCCGTCGGGGGTGTGTCTGCCCTTGGCTGTGACGCCCTAGAGGACAGGCAGTTTGAGCTAGAGTTCCTGGCGGCCGCTTCCCCTCATCTCTGTGCCATGCTCCTCGCCCCTGAGGGTGACCCCGACGCCCTTGACATTCCGACTCCTCGCACTTACGCTGAGGCAGTGTCAGGGCCTTGGGCCTCTCAGTGGAGAGCTGCCATGGACGCAGAGATGGCCTCCTACAGATCCACAGGCACCTACGTCGATGAGGTTCCCCCTCCGGGGGCGAACGTAGTCGACGGCATGTGGATCTACAGGGTGAAGCGGCCACCGGGATCTCCTCCGGTCTTCAAGGCGCGCTACGTGGCTAGAGGTTTCAGTCAGCGCGAGGGAGTTGACTTCTTTCAGACCTTCGCGCCCACCCCGAAGATGACCACTCTTCGGGTGTTACTACACGTAGCAGCACAGAGAGACTACGAGTTACACTCTCTCGACTTCTCTACTGCTTTCCTTCAGGGCAGTCTTCACGAGGAGGTCTGGTTGCGTCGTCCCTCTGCCTTCACTGGCTCTTTCCCTCCTGGGACCCAGTGGAGGCTGAGGCGACCGGTTTACGGTCTTCGTCAGGCTCCTCGTGAGTGGCACAACACCCTGCGTTCTACCCTGTCTGACCTTGGGTTCCAGCCGTCTTCTGCTGACCCGTCGCTGTTCGTTCGTCGTGGCCCCACACCTTTCTTTGTTCTGGTCTACGTTGACGACCTTGTTTTCGCCACCCCTGACAGGGTTGCTTTGGCACACGTGAAGTCCGAACTGCAGAAGAGACACACCTGCACTGATCTTGGTGAGCTGCGCCACTACCTTGGCCTGCAGATCACCAGGGACAGAGCTGCTCGCACCATTACACTTTCACAGTCGCACATGGTGCAGCAGGTCCTTCAGCGGTTCGGGCTTCAGCACTCCACAGTACAGCGCACACCTCTTGCTGTTGACCACAGACTCACTGGACCCTTTCCTGACGAGCCGTTCGAGCCTAGTGGTCCCTACGCAGAGCTTGTGGGTTGCCTCATGTACCTGATGACTTGTACTCGCCCGGACCTCGCCTTCCCTCTCAGCGTTCTTGCGCGCTTTGTTGCGCCAGGGAGACACCGTCCTGTTCACTGGACAGCAGCTGTGAGGGTGGCGAAGTACCTAGCAACGACATCAGGCGTGGGGCTAGTTCTTGGAGGGCAGCAGTCTGTCGTACTTACTGGTCACTGTGACTCCTCTTACGCTGACGACGCTGAGACTCACAGGTCTACTCAGGGGTACTGTTTCAGCCTGGGTTCTGGAGCTGTTTCCTGGCGGTCCACGCGCTCCTCTTCGGTCTCGACCTCTACAGCTGAGGCTGAGATCTACGCTGGTGCCATGGCGGCACAGGAGCTGCGTTGGTTGACCTTCTTGCTCACCGACCTTGGTGAGCGGCCGAGCTCTGCACCGACCTTGTTCACTGACAACAAGGCGTCTATTCTCCTTTGTCGAGAGCCACGACTGGAGAGCAGAGTGAAGCACATTCACGTCAGGTACTTTCTTCTGCGAGAGTTGCAGAGGCGTGGACATGCTCGCTTTGAGTTTGTGGAGTCCGAGGCCAACACTGCAGACATCTTCACCAAGGCGCTTCCGCCTTGTGACCACCAGAGGTGCTGTGTGCAGTTAGGCCTTGTTGACACTGGTTCTCGTGTTGCTTAGACTTGAGTGTACTGTTTACTTTGCTTTCTATATACCTCTGTTACTTCTTGGACTGGCCTTGTGGCCACTGTTGTTTGTGCTCAGACTGTGTGGTGACATTGTGATCCACCCTGAGCTTCGTTTCTTGGACTGGTCTTGTGACCGTACTCGTTTGGTTCTGCTAGACACCCCTCACTTAGGCTATGGGGGTGTGTCAAATGTTGTAGCCTATAGTGAGGTTTGTCTTAGGGGGTACAAAACTTAGGGTTAGCTATATGTACCCCAACCAACATCAATGCATCATCCATTCTTCATTCTGACACCCCCTCCCTCCCCATCCCTCCCCCCCCCCACACATCCGTGCATCCGACATATACAGGGTCTCCACTCAAGAGCCCCCCCTCCCTCAACCTCCCTGTCATCCCTCTCCATATCTACCAAGTCAACATCTATCCCCCCCATGGACGATGCACACAACAACATAATCCTAGCCTGGACTCGTTGCAACACAGGGCTCTTGCTAGGATTTGGGCCTGTCTGACATACCTAAGTAAAAAAACCGTTCCGTCTGACGTTCAGACGGGCATAATTTTCTGGTCTGATTTTTTGGACGAATGTTGAAGCTTAGTCTAATTCTTCATACGATTTAATTTGCACAGTCTGATTTAGCTAACACAGTTGTCTAACATAATCACGCTTGTTTTGTTAATGAACGCGCCCCTGGCGCGGTGCTGACAGCTCGCTAGCTGACAGCCGTGTGGCTGTTGAGGGGCACGCATGTGACAATGAGGGGCTGCGACGCGAGGGATCAGGGTGGGTGGAGGTGGAGGGACGCGAAGGAAAGGGGGGGCTGGGCTGCGAGACATTACGAGGGGCACGAAAGCCGGCTAGGCTGGGAGCGAGACCTGGAGACCTCAGGTTGGGGGAAGGGGGAGAAGGGGGGGCTGAGCTGGTAGGGTAGCGAGAGATCGGGGGGAAAGGGGGGGGGGAGAGGGGGATCGGTATCAGACCAAAAACAACTCGTTATCTGAAATTTCAGACTAAGTATAGCGCTTGCTCTGAAATATCAGATGAACTAAAATCAGTCATCTTGCGGATTAGACGAAATAAAAAGCATCGTCTTCGAGATCAAATGAAAGCAAAAATCTAGGTCTGAAAATCATACCATCAGACCAATTTGGACTGATAACGAACGCCCTGTTGCAACACGAACCCAACAAGTGTCTTCAAAGATTTCAAGAGGTATGACAAAAACAAAATGGCATCTTCCTGAAAAGTCCCTCGCGACACAGCTAGTCGTACCGTCATCGCCCGGATATAAGACATATATGTCTTATCTCGTACACTAGAAAAAATGCTTGGGTTATCTTTATTTGGGGAGGTTTTGGGTGTCTTATAAGTCTTATAAATGAGAACTTTTTTAAAGTACTTGGAAATATTTTCACACATCCTGAAAAGAGTTTCTTATTATGACTGTGGATGTTGCGAATGTGCCACTTCGGCAACCATTGTTCGAGACGCCACGTCATGGAGAACACTTGCAGAGGCAAATTTGGCAGTACGTGAGTCAGCATGTGGCAGAATTCGCGTGTCGCAAGGGTAAAAATGCACGCGATATTTCTATTTTCACTATTATACATCGCAGTTTCGATTATGAGACACATATGTCTTATCCCGTACACACAAATAGGTGTCTTATAATGAGGCTAGCCTGTTTATAAGAGACACCCGTATAGTAGACAACCCCTGTCTACTATTCAACACTGTCTTATATCCGGGCGATTACGGTAAGTGTTTGTCTCCCTGTTGACGTAACCAACGCCTAGAGCGTCCACCTAGGCACCGCCAACTCTCAACAATCAGAGGTGCACACCCTGATTGCGCACCATCAGCGGCGCATAATCGCTTGTCTTCCGCCACTCCCACTTCCTGGCCGCAACACCTATAGACCGCAGGCACTGCCCAACCAGACATGAAGAGAGCGACAAGGTGGCTGTGACACTGATCCCTCCATTGTCACTAACCCCCTTGACGCCTTAGAAATCTTCGCCACCGGCAAACTTCACCTCATCGTGCACCCGCGACGGGCCATGCTAGTGCTTGCATTACAGTGCGTGGTCCAGGTCCAGCAGGTCCTTGTACGCCGTGCAGCATACACAACGTCCTGCCACGTGCAGCTGCTATATCGGAAGGCCAAAATGCACCGTTGCATCGATGCTCCATTCAGCAGATGTGAAGGCAGAGTCCGCATCAATCCCATGCACCAGCCCCTGGGCCTTGAAAGGATGTGAAACACGCTAGGATGGCCTCGTCACGAGCCAACCGACGAAAATCCTGAAGCTCCTCTATAGCCAACTGCTAATGCCACACATGGAAAAGGCGAACGGGCGAAGCAACGACGCAAAGGGGCAAGCTCGGCATCACTTGGTGCACCGCCTTAAACGGCTGCTCAAGGCTCTTATATACCCCCTTGTCGAGAAAATCCACTCCTCATACCATTTTGAGGTAGTCCGCAAGCGTCGCCTCCTCGCTTGCTACCCCCAACTGAGAAATGACGCACACCGCCTATGGCCACCTACAAGCATAGGATAGCAGGCTCAAGGAAGCCGTCGTTTGAGGCGATCAGGGAGGTGTATCTGAAGGTGTGCCATCCTAGACCAGCCAAGGTCGTGCTCCCAGGTGTCACACAAGAAGAGCTGTTCAAAACAGACCTCTAGACTGCTATCCCACTCGCTAAAAACCTCCATCACCTCTGGCCGCAGTGGCACAGTCCGGGCAAGGTACATCGGCCGTGCTAAAGCATTGATAGCCAGGAAGGTGTGACGCCAACTGCTGGTGGCCGAGCAGAGGGAGCTACGGCAAGGGCCTGCAGCTGTTGAAGCTGCTCCCGTAGGCAAGCTACCCCCCAATCCTCCTCCTCATTAAGGACCCCCACCACTGCAAGTCCCTGCTCTGCCTACTGCATACCCAAAGGCAGCTCTTGTGCCGTGGCCGATGCCCCACGTGCCCAGAATCGGCACTTGTGCCGTGACCGATACCCCACCCGCTCCGCCGCTCTCGCAACACGTCGAACGCCTCTAGAACCCTAGCTTCCAGCCCCAAAATGTAAGTGTCATTCTCATATCTCGGGAAAAAGCAAGACTACAATTTCCATAGAGACTGGATTCATGAAGGGGCTGAGCGGGTCCCCCTGTTGGGACCCTCGTGCGGAGGCGATGGTCTCCACGAAAGGGTCTGCTCGGAGGTGAAGGTCGCTAGGTGTTCCATAAAGTATACCCAAAAGAGGGACGAGACCTGAAAATGGGGACTCTCTCAGCCCCTTAAACATTGTTCCTCGATGGAAACAATGGAATGCATTAGTGACATCTATATGTAGCGTGCATCAATCAGTGTGAGTAGCAAGAGCTGAGTGGAAGGCATGGGTCGATATCTCAACTCCTAATCTGGTACCTGCTTCCAATCGGTTACATGGCAGAAATTAAGAAGCCATCGCTGGCCTGAGTGAAATGCAAAGTGCTCGTGCAAGGATGCACGGAAGCACCTCTTTTAGAGGTGGCGAGCCAAGGCCAGACACGCTCAGGAACCTACCTTGTGGCCCATTGGTTAAACACTTTGAGCAGATGGCCAAGGTAGGACGGAATTTCGAGAAATGTATCGCGCAAAAGGTCCGTGCCCTTCTCCGACAGGCCCGCAGCGAAAGCGCGAGCGGTAGTGTGAATAGATTTAGCTAGGGTGTAGACCGTGAGTAAAGGTCACTGAGAGGCGTCGACATCCAAGATGTGGACCCAGTCTTGTATTTTCGCCAACACTGGTTGGCTTTTTCCCCCGCAACGACTGCACCATAGCTTCAGATGGTCGAGCCAACTCCCTTGCCGTGAGGCATGCCAACTCGCAGCTCCACTCCCCCAATTTGCATCTAGCCCGACAACGAGCTAGGAGGATGGTGTCAGGATCTTGGTCGGAACAGTTGTATGTTAGGGGCCGAACCGCCGAGCGTGCTGCAACCATGGCTGAGTTGAACAGCTCGCGCCATCTCCCCTCCCAAAACACAACCAAGCGCTCCAAAATCAGTGCTCTGTGACCCATCCCTGATTTGGTCGGCATAGCTAAGATTATGCGTGGGATGGCCAAGGGGAAAAGTGTTACGGCTTCGTCCTTGGGTCGGATTTTCAATCACAACAGAGGGCGTCCAAGATCCCCAACTGGGCACGTTGGGGGATCCGACGCACACTTCCCCCCCCCCACTGCATCCACGCCGAAGAAGGCCTCCCAATCCCATAACGGAACCTCAGCCCTCACCACTTGACGATCTCTACTGTGCCCCATCTTCTGCTAGGGAGGGAATTGACCTGAGAGCATGCGCACGCCCCTCTACATCTGCCCCTCGACATGCTTTCATATGACTCGCGGCCGCCCCCCTAGTGGCAACGTGTAGAAGCGCGTGTCACACTGGAAGCGTGGAAGCAGAGGATGTAGCTCATGGTCTCCTCCATCTGTTGCCTCTACCTCCTCTATTTACACCATGGGGGATTCGGCACGCTGCCCACACCCGTCCCCTTGCCGCTGCACGGCCTGGTTTGCTGCTGTCGCCCCTGGTTGCCCCCCTGGCTGCTGCACGTCATAAGCACCTGCTGTCGCCCCAGGCTGATGCGCGCCCTAGGGTGCTGCTAGCTGCGCCCCTCCGATGCTGCATACCTTGGGGTGCTGCTGGCTCTGACACGCCCTGGAGTGCCTCCATCATTCCCAGCTGCCCCCTTCGCTGCTGCACTCAAGGCTGCCCCCCCTGGTTGCTGCACACCCAGCTGCGCCGCTGGCTGCAGCACTCCCTACAAAATGTTGGTTCAACAATACTTTTTTGAATAACCTCAACCATTTGTGGGCAGCCAACTTCATTCGCCCACCTATAATGTTGTAGGAACGTATCTAAATGTCCAATAATTGCTCCTATCAAGATCATTTATTTCATTTAGACTTTTGGGAGAGAAACTCCGCCATGCGATTGTGGAAGGGCACATTCGTATCTCGTGTCTAACATCAGGTTTGTTGTGCTGAGAAAAGCCCTTAGGATCGTTTCAAGGCTAAGATTCGAAGTGATGATGTAATTGAGGAAGCGTTTGTAGTGGACTTGGTTGAACCACCTTGCACAAGTGTGTGAGAGCAAGATAGATTGATTGTAGCAAAGTAATACAAGGCTTTTATATTATTACAGGGAATATGAAAGGACATAACCAACTGTTGCTGTTGTTGTTGCGATTCGATACAGCTGTGACTCGGGCAAATGTTCAGCAACGAGTCAGTTGTGTGTCCTTGCTGTCGCGCTGCCTTTTGGCGAGTCAAAGGTCGCTGACCTTTGACCTTCGCTTAACCTCCTGCTGATACATTTTGTCAACCTCCTCGGTTGACTCGCTGTTACTTTGCTGTAGTTCGCCTCGATTACAACTCAGTGTTTCGACACATCAGAAGTGCAAACTGCATGTTTCCAACACTCGACTTTGCTTCTGGAGTGTCATTGTTGGTGATGTGGCCTTGTCCAGTCAGCAGCATGCAGTACTCGAACTTCTGTTTTCCGAGCTTCTTGGTCAGTAATCTACTGCCATCTCGGATGTGGGACAGTAGGAGAGCTCGAGTCTTCCCTTCTCAATCTCGTCCTTCACTAAGAAATATTGTCGGGCGATGTGCTTTGTTCGGTTCGCGAACGCGCTCTTGTTCGTTATGCAATTTTCCGACTGGTTGTCGCAGAAGAGGGAGAAGCTGGGTAACTGGGCCAGCTTTGCTTCTTCCAGTAGTTCGCGAAGGTACAGTCCTTCCTTGGTGGCTGAGCAGAGTGCGATGTATTCTGCTTCAGCTGAGGAGAGAGCAATTAGCTCTTGCTTGCTCGACTGCCACGAGATAGGACCGATAGGCTCGAGTCGGTAGATGTAGCCGGTGCGCGATCGCCTGTTGTCGGAGTCGCTAGCGTGGTCCGCATCCACGTAGCCGATTAGTTTAGGCGTCGTGGTTCCGGTTTTGATGAGGTAGTGCAGTGCGCGATCAAGCTCCGCCATATGCTTTGCTTTAGGTCTTTTGAGGTAGGTGGCGAGTTGGCTTGCTGAATACGACACATCCGGTCGGTAGGTAACGGCTGCAAAGAGTAGGCATATCAGCTTTCGCTAGTAGTCGCGTATGCTGGCGTGTCCGAGCAGAGCGGAGGTTTCCTTGTCATTTTCGGCGGCGTAGTGGTATGGCGTGGAGATAGTGGCTGGCGTTAGTCCAAATCATTTTGCCATGGTGTCAGCGTATTTTGCGGCGCTGAGGTTTTCTCCGTCTTGTATGTTGAGTCCCAGGTATTGCGTTACGGAAGAGAAGATGGTGAGTGTGAGGTCCCGCTGCAGCTCCCCTTCAAACCAAGTCGTGATGCCGTCGGTGGAGCCTATGTAGAGCAGGTCGTCTACATAGACGATGAGTAGGATGTAGTCGGCGGACTTTGTGAGTCGGTACATTCCTTGATCGTGTGGCAGTTAGCGAAACCGGATGCGGATTAGTCGGGCGTATAGGTACTGCTGCCACAGCCTCGGAGCTTGCTTGATGCCGTACAGGGACTTCAGCAGTTGACAGACCTGATTTGGGTCTGTGTCGGATCTGTGCGGTTGTTCGACAAAAATCTCAGCGTCGACAGGAGCGTAGAGAAATGGGTTAGCTACGTCGATTTGGCGAAGCTTCTTTCGCTTCATGGCGGCTATCGCGAGGAGAATTCATAGGGAGGTATGTCGGCTGACCGGTGCAAAGGTCTCGGTGAAGTCTCGTCCGTGTTCTTGGTCGAAGCCACACACGACCCCATCGTGCCTTGAATTTGTCAATTGTTCCGTCAGCAGGATGGTTTTGTTGCATGCCACTCCAGTCGGCACTATCTTCCAGGTGTTTCTGTCTTCTAGCACCTAAACCTCTGTCCATGGCTTCGCACCACTTTTCCCTATGCTCCCCCCCCAGGGCCTGCTGAACTGTAGTAGGCTCCTTTGGCGGCGATGCTCCGTGGATGGCGGTGACGAGTCTGAGTATTTGGGGCTGGTGCTGTTGAAGGACCAGCGATTGGTGTTGGTGTTGTCGCTGCTTCTGCAGTCGTTGTCTCTGCTTCTGCCGGGGTTGTCTCTGTTGCTGCCGATGTTGTCTCTGCTTCTGCCGTTGCTGCTTCTGCCGGTGTTGTCTCTGCTTCTCCTGTTGTTGTCTCCGCTTCTATCATTGTTGTTCGTCGAATTGTTCCTCATTCGTTCTGCTTCAGGTATGGTGTGCGAGTACCAGAATCTTCCGGGACTGAAGTCGGGGTCAAGAACTGGCGAGTGTGTCCAAGTGGTGAAGTTAACGATTGCATCGCTGTCGGCGGTGCCTTGATGTGGAACGAAGTCGAGGACGAACACGTTGTTCTTCAGTACCGCTTTTCCGATGTAAAGTCCTCCTTTGCCATTGTACAACTTGAACTCCTGAGTGGTGCTGTCGGCTTCAAGATGAATTCCCTTCACCATGAGTTGACTGACGCTGAGTAAGTTGTAGCCGAGTCCTTCTGCAATCAAAACTTTTGACATTTGCAGGATAACGTTAGTTTCGCGGGATTGAAGTTGAACTACCCCTTGTCGTCGTGTGCGCAGGTTCTGGTTGTTGGCGACGGTGATTACAACTTCGCGGTGACGTTGTTCCCATTGAATGAAGCGACCCAAAGAGCACATGTGTTGTCCGCAGCAGCTGTCCAAGAACCAAGTGTCTTTCTTGGATGGTTCGTTTATAGCAATGGCTGCGTACGTCGGGTTCGGCTCCAGTGACTCGCGGCGAGGAATACTTTCGTCGAGTAATTCTTTTGGTGAGTAGGTCAGTGGTGATTCGATGACGCAGGAATCTGTTCTTGCCATGCAGGACGTTTGGCAAAGGTGACAGAATGGTGGTACGTGTTTTCGTCCGTGATGCTCGTTGTGTCGATTGTTGTTGTTGTAGCGCCGTTGAGTGTGAAAGGCGAACTCCAGTGCTGACATTCTTTGCTTGTGGCATTCTTCGTGCAGGTCCATGTCTTACTGCTCGGCGTGAATTTCGGCGCAAAGGGTTGCTTTTGAGATCTTTCCATGGCTCGGAGGATGGCACGGGTGGAGCGCCACTGAGGACCGAGGCCAGTGATGATGACTGTGATGAAGGCTTCTTCTAATATTGATCCACCGTATCGAAGGAGTCTGACGCGCAGACCACAGCATCGACTGATATATGCCATTCCTTTTTTGCCAGGTTGCATTTCCACAGTTGTCAGTTGTGCCATGAGACAACTCTAATTAATGCTGTCGGTTGCCTGATATAGGTTCTTCAAGTGGTTGTACGCGAGCTCGGCGGAGTTGCCGTATCCACGATAAGACCGGATATACTGCTGCTCGTTTGCCGTTATGTTACGCAAAAGTATGGTGTATGTCATCAGAGACTGATACGTGTACTGCTGCTTGTTGTACAGCGTCCCGTGCGTTGGGTATGGCAGGGAACCGTCGAAGAAGCCAAGGATTTGAGCGCCTTCCATCAGCAGCTCGAACTCGAACGACCAGGTATAAAAGCCCTTCCCATCGAACGGTTTTGTTGTTTGCAGTTTCAGAACATGTGCAAACTGGGACTGTATCTGAAGCGCATCCAGTGTCCTTTCTTGTCCAGGTGGAAGCTGGTGGACCCACGTTCAGCCTCATACGGTGCAAAGGTAGGCTGCTGCTGATTTCCGCGTGCATAGGATGACCCATCAAGACTCATGGGGGCAACGCCATTGTTATTGTCGCTGTTGTTTGATTGCGCAGGTGCTGCTTGCTAGTGTTGTTCGTAAAACGATATGAAGGAGAAGAATTTCTCCATCATGCTTGGGTCGAAGCCAGTTGCTTGGTTAGCAAGAGTTTCCGTAGATTCAGCAGCTGGTCTCGTCGCTGTACCTCCTTCTGCCTGCAGTCCAGAGGCTAGAGGTGGAGTAGGAGTAGTGCGGAGATAATTACTACAACGGGAGCTAGGCTGCGGGCTAGGCACGGGTGCTCGTGTGATCTCTGCGTTCGTTGGTCCTTAGTCGTTTTCCTAGTGCACACACTACTTGCTAGTTCACGGGGCAATTTGGCAAGAGTTTTACTAGAGAAAGTTGACAACAATGATACAATCAAGTTGGCAAGGTAGGACTACATCAGATCTAGCATACAAGCAGGACGACTGCCAGCGCAGCACGGTCGACCGCGTGCCAGCACGACTTGGTCGACCGCGCTCCAGCAGCGCAGAGTCGCGGCTTGCCAACACTGCAGGTCGACGGTGTGCCAACGTCGCAGGTTGACGGCGCGCCAACGTTGCTCCCGCAGGACAGCAGCGCACCTACTTCGCAGGTGCTCGCAGACGATTGGCGTGCAGTGCCTCGTCACCTGCACAACGCACACACCATATCAACTTCGTGCTGACGACTGCTTCTGATGCACCACGTCGACCTCGGGATACCATCACCGAGGTCGTCCTCGCCAAAACCACCTGGGCGACCATCGCAAGCCTTCGCAGCACCTCGTCACCCAGGTAACCTGGTCGACCGAGCAACCAGGTCGACCAGCTGCTCCTGTGCATGCCCGTCGACCTCCCATGTCGACGACCACTCCTTGTCGACCTCACCGGGCCGACCACAACCTCGGTCGACCAGCTCCAGGTCGACACCACTCCTGGTCGACCACCTCCAGGTCGACCAGCACCCTTGTCAGCCGACCACCCAATTCGGCTTCCCCAGGTCGGCGTCACCAAGTCGACGCCCTCTGCGGGTTGACCTCCCAAGTCGACCAGCCGCAGTCGGCGCCCTCCCGAAGTCGGCGCCCCCGCAGCGGCTCCCCGTGCAGGTCGACCAACCCGTCGACCAGCTCGCCCACTGCTGCAGGTCGGCTGCACCCCTACACCCGACCACGAAATCGGCTCCGCCCAAGCGAGGACGGGGCCACACCCAACTCCCGTTGACACTCCCCTGCCGCGTTCACGCTTGGGCCTCCAGCCCACACGGCAGTACAGCTCGGAGAATCGCTCGTCGACATGCACCCAACACACAGCACGTCGTCCACCGCACCAGCCATGCAAGAGGGCATGGCACCTACTGCTGCACGTCGTTGTCGCCGTCGCCCACCTCAGCCAGGCGCACCTGGCCGACTGCGACGGAGCACCGGTTGAAGGCCGGATAGTGCAGCGCCTTCGTCAGGAAGTCGGCCGGCTGCTCAGCGGTCGGGATGTACTGCAGCGCAAACTTCCCCCGCTTCACCATGTGTTGCAGCCAGGCCTGTCGCCGTTCCATGTGCTTGAGGTTGCCCGTCAACCCCATGCCCTCGGCGACTGTGATGGCCGACTTGTTGTCCACCCTCAGGACCGTCGGCTTCCCAGCATCCAACAGCCGGAACTCTGCCAGGAGGAAGCGAAGTCGGCGTCCCTCCTTGCCGGCTTCGACGGCCGCCACGTACTCCGACTCGGTCGACGACAGCGTCGCGCACTTGATGCGCTGGCTCGACCAGGAGACCGCGGCCCCTCCATAGACGAACACGTAGCCGCCCGTGCTCGTCCTGCTCTGCTTGTCGCCGGCGTCGTCGGCGTCAACGTAGCCGACCAGCTCCAGCGACTCAGGTCCACCGCCGAACTCCAGGGCGGTGTCGCGCATGTTGGCGAGGTAGGCGAGGCAGCGGTCGACCTCGCGCCAGTGCTGGTCGCTCCTCACCGTGAGGCTGCTCCCCAGCTTGCTGCAGGCGAAGGCGATGTCTGGCCTCGTCGTCATCGCCGCGAACTGCAGCGAGCCGACCTTCTGCCGGTACTCCTCCTCGCGCTCCTGCGCCTCCTCGTCGTCGAAGGTGAGCTCAGCGTAGGCGTCGACCGAGACCGGCGTCTTCGGAGTCCGGCCGCCCTGCTCCTCGTCGATGAAGCGCCTACGCAGCTTGTCGGCGTAACCCTGCTGATGCAACCACAGCTTCCCCGCCGACCTGTCGCGGACGATCTCCAGCCCGAGGTACTTCTGCACCGGCGAGATCTCGCGCAGCTCGAAAGCGGCCTCCAGCAGCTCCTTCAGCTCCCTCAGCATCGCGGCGCTGCTGCTGGCGGCGAGCAGGTCGTCGACGTAGACCAGCACCCAGCAAGTCGCTCCGTCGTCGCCGACCTTGAAGTAGAGAGCCTCGTCGACCTGGCTCTTCTTCCATCCAGCGCCAACTAGTACGTCGTTGAGTGCCAAGTACCACAGCAGCGGCGACTGCTTCAGCCCGTACAGGCTCTTCAGCAGCTTGCACACCCGGCCGGTTCCGTCGTTGAAGTAGTCCGGCTGGTACATGTACAGCACGCGGTCGAGCTTGCTCTGCAGGAAGGCGTTCTTCATGTCGAGCTGCATCAGGTTGAGGTTGAGGACGGCGACGATGCTGAGGAAGATCCTCAGCGTGACGTAGCTGCTCACCGGCGCGTACGTCTCGTTGTAGTCGGCGCCGTACACCTGCGTGAAGCCCTTCACGACCAGCCTCGCCTTCTCGCGCTCGACGGTGTCGTCGATGTGGTACTTCGTCGTCAGCACCCACCGGTTCTTCATGACGTTCACTCCCGGCGGGCGTTCGACCAGCTCCCATGTGCCGTTGCTGATGAGGCTACGGATCTCCTCCTCCATGGCGGCTTTCACCGCCGGGCCCTTCCAGCTCGCCAACGCCTCCTTCACCATCATCGTCGAGATGTCCCAGCGGTGCTCGGGGTCGGCTAGCATGTCGGGGTCGAGCTCCGGAAACTCTTCGTCCTCGTCGGCGTCGTCGTACAGCAGGTCGTCGTCCTCGTCGACCACGTCATAGACCGTGGTGAAGGCGGCCGGGATGAAGAAGTCGGGAGGCCGCCGAAGTCGACCTGACTTCCGGGGTTCAGGCGGGACCACCACCACGTCACGGTCGGTGGACTGGTCGACCACCTCCTGATCGACCAGCTCCTCGTCGCCCAACTGCTCCCCTTTTTCTTCACCGCCGTCCTCGTCGTCCTGCTGCACTTCGGTCGGCGTCCCGACCGACTGCTCCCCTGCGGTCAGCTCCCCTGCCGACTGCCAGGTCGCCGACTGCTCCTTGGTCGACCGCGCTGCTGCCTGCTCCCCTGTCACTTTCACCCAAGTCGGTTGCCCTTTTCCGTTCCCCGTCGACTGCTCTTCCATGTCGACCATGTCGACTGGCTGCACGTCCCGTATGCCACCGGCGATGCCCTTGGTCGGCGCCACAGGCGACGCCCCACTGCTCCCCTCATCGCCGGAGGCCGACGATGGAGGCAGCCCACGGAGGTCGACGAGGGGAGGAGCAGGGGAGGGGGAGGAAGGGTGGACGACCTCGGCGTCGTCCTCAGCAAGCTCACCGACCTCGGCGAGCAGAGGGAGGGTTGCCGTCGAGGTATCCGTTGGCGTGGCCACCAGCGTCCGCCCTGACACCGGCCCATGCTCCGACTTCCACTCCTCCAGCGACATGTCCTCGTAGAACACCACGTCCGACGTGGTGACCACCCGGTTGTCGGCGATGTCGAGGAGCTCCCAGCCCTTGCTCGCCTCCGACACGCCGAGGTGGAGGCCCCACTTGGCCTTCGGCTTCAGCTTGCCACCACGCTGCTGCTCGGGGACGAGGAACTGCGCCATGCAGCCCCACACGCGCGCCAGCGACAGGTCGGGCTTCGTCCCGGTGAGCAGCTGGTATGGCGTCGTCCCCGGCGTCGCCGACCGCTCCAGGCAGTTGCGGATCCAGACGGCCTGCCGCAGGGCGAGGTGCCACCAGTGGTGCTGCACGCCCATGTGCAGCAGCATTGTCCTCACCGACTCCACCACCGTGCGCATCTCCCGCTCCGCCATGCCGTTCTGCTGCGGAGTGTACGGGCAGGTCAGGTCGTGGACGATCCCCTTGCCATCCACGAAGTCGGTGAACTGCTTCCCGAGGAACTCCCCGCCCCGGTCCGAGCGCAGCATCAGCACCGACTTCTTCGTCTGCCACTCCACCAGCACCAGCCACTTCTGGAACTCCAGCAGCACATCCGACTTCTTGGCGACCGGCCTCACCCACACGTAGCGGGACTTACGGTCCTTCAGCAGCAAGAAGTACAGGCTGCCATCCTTGGCAGCCACGCGGAATGGCCCGCACAAGTCGATGTGGACGACGGCTAGCACGTCGGCGGCGTCGGAGCCTTGGTCGGGGAAGGTGTGCCACGCCAGCTTCCCGCCGACGCACGAGACACACGGTGAGTCGGCGCCCGTCGCCGACTTGAGGTCCAGCCCAATGGCGACCTCGTTCTTCGCCGAGCTCCGGATGGTGTCCATGCCGACGTGCGCAAGCCGAGCGTGCATCCTGTCCGGCGTCGACTTCGTCTTGGAGACGATCGCCCGCAGGGCCACAACCTCCGACGTGGTCGACGTCGACCTCGTTGAGCAGGGACGCAGGTCGGTGCAGAGGACTCGCCCGGAGTACGTCGCCCGACCAAGCACCTCTCCTGCTGCCGAAACGAGCAGGCAGCACCCTGTCGCCGTCCTCCCGAAACTTCACGCCATGCTCCTTCAGCTGGCCGGACGACAACAGGTTGGCCCGCACACCCGGGACGTACAGCACGTCGGGGATGAGAACCTGCTTCCCGGCCTCGCCTTGCAAGGCGACCGTGCCCCGGCCCTGGACGTCTTGCAGCGCCCCATTGAAGCCACGCACGTGCTTCAAGTCGCCGCTCGGCCCCAGGTCGACGAAGGCGTCCTTTGTCCCCATCAGGTGGTGTGAGCAGCCGCTGTCCAGCAGGACGACCGCCGGGTTCGCCTGCACGGCTGCCGCCACCGCCTGGAAGTCCTCTCCGGCCTCCGGTGCCAGCGAGACGGTCGGCTCCACGACGCCGACCAGAGAGCACGACGCCGACTTGTCGTTGCTCCCCTTGCCGCTAGCAGAGGAGTCGGCGTCCTTCGCCGTGGTCGACGTGGTCGACTGCTTCTCCTTGCGCGGCTTCTCCTTTCCTCCACGACGTGGACGACGACTTCCAGATCTCCCACGGCCTCCCTTGTCGTCGTCGTCGTCGGAGTCACTGCGGTCGGGGCACTCAAAGGAGAGATGGTCGGGGCTGTGACAGATCCAGCACTCCCGACGTCGACCTCCTCCTCCTCGACCACTGTCCTTGGTCGACTTCTTCTTGTCGACCTCCTTGGTTGACTTCGAGCCACTGCTACCACTGCCGCCGGACTGTCCGCGCTGCCCCGGTCGACCGCCTTGCTTCACCGGGGCGACGTAGTTCACCTGCGCCAGGAGCTCTTGGGACCGCTCGGCCTCCTGCATCGCCTCGTCCTGCAGGATGTACGAGGTCAGGTTGTCCTCGTTGAGCGTCGCCATCATGCTCGGCGCCATGGACAGTCGCTTCAGCAGGTTGTAGCTGCTTTGAAGTCCCTGCATCACATGGGTGATGCACGACGCCGTCGAATACTCCGCACCGGCCATCCTGATGGTGGCGAGAATTCGCCGGGCCCGGTTGCAGTAGTCGGTCGCCGTCTCCTCGTCGCCCATGCGCAGGTGCGTCAGCTGCCCTTCCAGCTGGGCGATAAACAGGTCGTCGGTGACCTGGTACGTCGACTCGATGAAGTGCCACGCCTGGTGGCCGGCGTCGAGGTACTCCCTGCACCACTTCAGGGCGATCTGCACGCCCGGCGTGCAGCACCGCGAGATGACCGTGAAGGTCAACAGCTGCACGGCGCGGAACTCAGCTCGCAAGTCGGGGTCGTCCGGCGTCTCCACGGTGCCTCGAGCGAAGCTGATCAGCCCGGCCATCTCCAGCTGGGGCTCGATGGCCTCCTTCCAGGTGAGGATGTCTGGTCGACCGACCAGCGGGGGAGTCACCGAGATCCTGTCCGGCGTGAACTTGTAGTAGCCGTAGCTCGGTGCAATTCCGCCCGCCGTCACCTGGGACGCCGCCATCGGCATCAACCCGCTTCGTCGACCTCCGACGTCGCCCTGCGAGGTGCCTGCAGCCGCAGTCGACCGCATCCCTCGCGCCTGAACGCCGCCGACCTCGCCGGCGTGAATCACACCACGCAGCCTCGACGACGTGCCTCCCGCACTGCTGCCGACTTGGCCACCACCGGCGTTGACGCCCATGTCGACGCTGCCCTCAGTGTTCGCCGGTCGAGGAGACGCAGGCCGAGAAGGGTGCTCCGTCGCCCACAAGGAACGGATGCCAGCCTCGACGACCGCCCAAGGCAGGTCGCCATACTCGTTGGCCTCGTGCTTCCTCCTCGCGTTTTCCAGCCGTGCCTCCAGGGTGTCCACCACCCCCGTGTCACCTACGGCTACTACCATAGTGACGATCGCACAGCTGCCGGCCTACGAACCACTTAGGTAAGGTGCCTACCAAGTCGACTAGGCTCAAAGGTAAGTCGTGCCGTCCACGCTCACTGCACCATGCGGAGATAACTCTAGTAACGGGAGCTAGGCTGCGGGCTAGGCACGTGTGCTCGTGTGATCTCTGCGTTCGTTGGTCCTTAGTCGTTTTCCTAGTGCACACACTACTTGCTAGTTCACGGGGCAATTTGGCAAGAGTTTCACTAGAGAAAGTTGACAACAATGATACAATCAAGTTGGCAAGACTACATCAGATCTAGCATGCAAGCAGGACGACTGCCAGCGCAGCACGGTCGACCGCGTGCCAGCACGACTTGGTCGACCGCGCTCCAGCAGCGCAGAGTCGCGGCTTGCCAACACTGCAGGTCGACGGCGTGCCAACGTCGCAGGTTGACGGCGCGCCAACGTTGCTCCCGCAGGACAGCAGCGCACCTACTTCGCAGGTGCTCGCAGACGATTGGCGTGCAGTGCCTCGTCACCTGCACAACGCACACACCATATCAACTTCGTGCTGACGACTGCTTCTGATGCACCACGTCGACCTCGGGATACCATCACCGAGGTCGTCCTCGCCAAAACCACCTGGGCGACCATCGCAAGCCTTCGCAGCACCTCGTCACCCAGGTAACCTGGTCGACCGAGCAACCAGGTCGACCAGAGCTGCTCCCGTGCATGCCCGTCGACCTCCCATGTCGACGACCACTCCTTGTCGACCTTACCGGGCCGACCACAACCTCGGTCGACCAGCTCCAGGTCGACACCACTCCTGGTCGACCACCTCCAGGTCGACCAGCACCCTTGTCAGCCGACCACCCAAGTCGGCTACCCCAGGTCGGCGTCACCAAGTCGACGCCCTCTGCGGGTTGACCTCCCAAGTCGACCAGCCGCAGTCGGCGCCCTCCCGAAGTCGGCGCCCCCGCAGCGGCTCCCCGTGCAGGTCGACCAACCCCGTCGACCAGCTTGCCCACTGCTGCAGGTCGGCTGCACCCCTACACCCGACCACGAAATCGGCTCCGCCCAAGCGAGGACGGGGCCACACCCAACTCCCGTTGACAAGTAGTGCCGGGAGTTCCGTCAGAGGAGCTTCTCTCCTTATGTGTTGCCATGCCTTCTGATGTTTGAACGGAGTCGAATCTTGCCCTGTTAGCTCTCATACCATGTTGGGCTGAGAAAAGCCCTTAGGATCGTTTCAAAGCTAAGACTTGAAGTGATGATGTAATTGCAGAAGCGTTTGTAGTGGACTTGGTTGAACCACCTTGCACCAGTGTGTGAGAGCAAGATAGATTGATTGTAGCGAAGTAATACAAGGCTATTATATGATTACAGAGAATATGAAAGGACATAACTAACTGTTGCTGTTGCTGTTGCGATTCAATTCAGCTGTGACTCTGGCAACTGCTCAGTAACGACTCTGTTGCTGTTGCTGTGTGTCCTTGCTGTCGAGCTGCCTTTTGGCAAGTCAAAGGTCGCTGACCTTTGACCTTCGCTTAACCTCCTGCTGATACATTTTGTCAACCTCCTCGGTTGACTCGCTGTTACTTAGATGTAGTTCGCCTCGCTTAAGACTCAGTGTTTCGACACATCAGAAGCGCAAACTACATGTTTCCAACAAGGTCAAATACAGATTGGAAGTTTGAAAAACCCAAACAGGTTTGGGCTTCAGGGAGAACTAGGCTTTGAAGACGGAAATTGGAGACTAACGGGCGATGACATGGGCCCTGATCGGTACATCCCCTTACTCCGAGTTAATTGAGTTTCAAGGTGGTTGACTGACTCCAGCCTTAGACGTGTGTGCAGTACAATCACACTAAGCCTAATGCTCCGAGTAAGCTAAAATGGGCCGAGCGATCGCTTCACTCTCTTACTCGGAGTACAATCCGAAGGGACACTGCGAAACGATTCCTATACGGGCAAACCTATTCCTGAGTATGGCCTCCATTACATCCAATATTTTGGAGGAGAGCTCATCGCTTATTCGGAGTAGGACCCAGAGCCCCTACTCAAACGTGCATGAACATGTGAGTCGGTGTATTCCTCCGAGCGCGCTAACAAGGCAATCGCTTAAGACGTAAAATCTCTAAGGATTTAGCCAGTGTAGGGGGAGGATCGAAGCCCGTGCACAGATCTTCCCACATTGATCGGCTCACCGATGTGCACATATTCCAGAATTGCAGTGTGGTAGACACACTGAGCCATGGATGCCAAAATCAAAATTGCAGGATCGGGCACGTAGGACCCGCAGTGGAATACACCAACAACTGAATTGCTATTTTGTTACGATATTGACAGCAAGGAGATTGTTCCTGCGCGTGACGTTCTCTTCTACGAGCGACTCACCTTAAAGCAGTGGATCGAGGATGAACGGCACAACGAAGCTCGTGGCTACGTCAACAGCGGCCGCAGCTTTGCATCTCCCGAGGATGAAGCAGCAGCAGCAGCACTTGACCGCGATGACACCGACGATCGTCCCGGCGTTTCGCCTCGCCCGCGCACGGACGACGACGACAGTGACGACACGCCCGCGCCCGGACCATCTCGCCGACAAGCTGAACCAAACACATCCTCACCTGGCCACGAAAGCGACGATGACGATGTGGTGGAAGTCCCCATCACCGACACCGTGGACACCACGAACGTGTCTGGCCTACAACTCCTCGGACTACACACCTCAGTCTCTACCCTCGACCGCGCCGTCGAGCCTAAGAACCCGCGCCAGTCCCTAACCGGCCCTCACGCCAAAGAGTGGCATGCAGCGATGGACGCAGAGTTGAAGGCGCTGGAGTCTCGTGACACGTGGGTCCTCGTCGATCGTGCAGCAGTGAAGGGGAGGAGGGTGCTAAGCGGAAAATGGGTGTTTCGTCTCAAAACCAACGCCGACGGAACCATTGAACGCTTCAAGGCACGATGGGTCGTACGAGGATACGACCAGCGCCACGGCATCGACTTCGATCAGACCTTTGCTCCTGTCAGTCGCCACACTTTGGTCAGGATTCTACTCGCCATAGCCGCCGCTAAGCATCTGCCACTGCGACAGATCGACGTGAAGAACGAATTCGTATACGCATTAGTGGACACAACCATCTTCGTGGAGCAGCCACACACCTACGGGGAAGGAGACCCCAGGGTCTGCCAGCTGAAGAAATCCCTCTACGAGATCAAGCAGGTGCCTCAACTCTGGCAGCAGCATCTGCACAAGATTCTACTCGAGATCGGCTTCAGGCAGCTGCCACACGACCCGGGAATGTACCGCCTCCACTTCAACGGCGACTACATCCTCCTTACCGTCTACGTCGACGACCTGCTGTACACTGGCACCTGCAACAAGCTCCTTAACCAGTTTGAGCAGAATCTGGCAAAGCGCGTGGATATCACCATCAACCAGAACTTCACTCAGTTTCTGGACCTGAACATCACCTACGCGCCAGAAGCAATTCATCTGTCAGCTTCAAAGTACGTAGAGGAGCTGGGGGAACGCTTCAACATTTCACGCGCACCACTCTCAACTACCTTTCGCAACCCCAGTACCAACTACAAACCAGACAACAAAGCTCTGTCCCCCGCGGGACTTCAACTGTACCAGCAGCAACTGGGTTGCCTGCTGTTCGCCTCTCTCACATGCCGACCCGACCTTTCGTACATCGCCAGCCAACTGGCACAGTACTCCCGCAAGCCAGTAGCCAAGAACTAGTTGGACCTGGAGCGCGCCATGCAGTATTTCATCTCCACACCTGACATCGGGCTCTCCTACTCCACGCTGGCAACAACCTCTTTCAATCTCAAAGGGCTACGTGGACGCAGATCACGTCGCTGACCCTGCCAATCGACGGTCCCGAACCTGCTTCGTTTTCCGACTGGAACCAATCGGTCCAATCTCCTGGAACTCGCAGAAGCAGGAACTGGTTGCCCTGTCATCAGCCGAAGCAGAATGCATCGCCGCAACAGCAGCAGTTCACGATGGTCTGTACCTGCAGGAGCTGCTACAGGAGGCGAAAATCCCAACTTCGCCTACCTTTCGCCTTCACTGCGACAACCACATCGTCATCAAGATTGCAAACAAGCCAGGGGTCATGAACCACACGAAGCACATCGCACTGCGGTACTTCTTCGTCAAGGACGAAATTGACCAGGGCAAGGTTGACCTCGCGTACTGCCCAACTACCGAGATGGCAGCCGACTTTCTTACCAAGTGACTGCCACGTCAGCAGTTCAAGCACTGCTCCGACCTCACCGGAGTGGTCAAGCGAGTCAACACCCTGCGCGACCAAGAATGAAGGGGAGTGTTACGATATGAAGTTTTATGAGAAGACATTCTTGTATGCTGCAGGAGCCGACTCTACCGAGTACGAAGTCGAGGAGTCAGACAAGTCGAAGCGACACAGCAACCGTCTGATCAAGACTGGTGCAGGCAGAAACATTTGAAATGAAAAGAGCGGGAACAGGTTTGAAACTGGTTCCCGCGCCGCACGGTTTGAATTTCGCTGCAATAAGGGAATGTACCCCTTAGAGTACATGGCTAGCCTAGGTCGATTCGCATTCCTTTGTATTTCTATATAAAGTATGATCATCATCCAATCTCAGTCATTTACATTCACTCTGACCTGAGTTCACTACTTCCGCTGCAACACTACCTGCGATCAACCCTGAGCGATCCTTCGCTAAGTCCCACTTCAGATTGTAACACTATTCAATCAGAGCGAAGCGCATCTGGTCGCAATCCAATCATTTTTGGCATGCGACCGAGAGCGACGAGGATAAATCATTGCAGTCACCTTTGGCACGTTCGGCTTTCCCGCTATCCCATACGCACGATTGATGTGTGCTCAATGGCATATCGATTGTGCGAGCCAGAGGTGCCACCATTTTGGTGTCCCTTTAGTGTACGTCTGAGATAATATGACAAACCCGATACTAGGCTGTTGTCGATGTCGCGAATACACTGTACAATCGGCACATAGATCCCCCTCGGGATCTACCCTGGCTAATATTCCCTAAAGGTGCCAAGTCCTCACGACGCGCGCCTTTTGGTGTGGGTTGTCAAAGTTTGAGCCTAGTACCGCTTTGAACCGTGGCAACACGTCTCTCAACTGTATCAAGCCTTTCTAGCGTTGGCATAAGTTAGGGCCCAGTTCGGCAGGCATTAAAAAAACGGTTTCCCCGTATGGGCTACAGTAATTCGACCACCCTGGAACCTTCTTTGATAAGCGCGCGAAAGGTTATCTAGGCTCGATATAAGCGGATCATCGCCGAACCAGACAATAATGGAATGCCAGCCGAACACCCCTTTTAACGCTGTCCATTTTTTCATCCCCCGCACCATGCGGCCTCGAGGTCCCGCACCATGCGGGGGATCATTGATTCGGGGCAATCACACGTTGCCCTGGAAAAAACAAATCCCTGTCTTTCTCACCCCTCTTCGTGCCCGCTGGAAAATCGCACATCACCAACACACCATCTCTAACACATCGCACGTACAGCATGCCTTGCGCGATTTTTTTCGACGTCCAGCGCTGCTTTGCAAGGCTGCCCGTGCTGCCAGTACAGTGATTCTACGCTCTATCAGGCATCTGCATACAAGCTTCTCCGAAGTGTCATTTTCGGTTGATGCCATTAATTTTGGCCCATTTAATGCCAGCCGAACACGTGGCCCATTTTTCCGAAGTTGCACTGGTGTAACAATGGGGCTGTTCGCCAGCACCATTATATCTAAAAACGACGGGATAACGACGGGATCAGGAAGGTGGGTCTCGCCTTCCTTTTCCCGTCAGTTAGAGTTCGTTAACCTCCGTCAGCTTGGTCAGCCCGTGAAAAATGTGCCGAGCCTCACCAACCGTCCAAACCAATTAACAAACTGGGCGTCTGGCGAACGCCCACTTTTGTACACCAATTTTAACGTTTCAACGGCGTATGGAAGCGGGGACGAAACTTCCTCCCCAGGCAAAACACCATCCCCTTGCAATGCCATCGTCATGCCGCGTTTTTCGAAGCACAGCGGTGGCACAGCGGTGGCACAGCGGACGCATTGCTGTTCAGGGGAACCCTCGAACAAGCCTTCATTTTGACAAAGGGGGTTCGTATACCCCCCCTTTTTCCATCCCAAACACGAGGTGGGGGGAGTTGTGTTTGAGCAGGGGGTGATTTATTTGCGCTTTTTACCCACGTTGAGCAAATTTTGGTCAGCGGGCAGCACAAGGGTCGGAGATGAGCAAATTTCGCGCCATTGGGGGGAAGGTGGGGATGGACCTTCCCGATGCGGTTGCGAAATTTCTGTCAAAGATACTAAGTAGTCGGGCCTAGGCTTAGTAGCCTAGGCCACAGGAAGACTAGAAACGAGGAACCAAGTACTAGCTAGGAATGTGTGCACGAACAGAAATGAGGAAGGGATGATTGAACTAGCAAGCAGCAGGATACAAATAGCAAACCCTAAGGGGCTGTACTCACTATTGAGTACCCCACTGCAGGCTACACAAACAACATATTCTGACACACCCCCATAGCCAAAGTGGGGTGTAATCAGCACAATGAGCAGTCATAGCAATAGTTCATAAATATGAGCAAAGCTAGTGGTAGTCACAGCGGGCAAGTGAGGAGGAGGAGGGACTGTGAGAGGAGAGAAGATGGGAGGCGACGACTGAAGCTGCAGACACACGGGCAACAGAAGCGGCTGACACAGTGGCTACCGAGACAGAGCGCCCCGGAATACTGGAGTAACTGGCTCTGCGGCTACGACGAGCGGCAGAAGCAACGGACCCACGGGCTACTGGTGTAGCAGGCTCTCAGTGGCTACCGAGACAGTGCGCCCCGGAATACAGGAGTAACAGGCTCTGCGGCTGCGACGAGCGGCAGGAGCAACGGACCCACGGGCAACAGGTGCAGCAGGCTCTCTGAGCTACCAGGACAGTGCGCCCCGGACTACAGGTGTTGCGGACGATAAGACAGCAGCCTCCACTCAACCTCCCCCAACAGTCCCACACCCCTCTCACACACCCCCAGTTTCACCCCTAGCTCCACTCCCACATCACCCCCCTAGCGCCACTCTCTACGACTCCCACACCTCCACCCCCCTCAGCGGCAGCTGCAGCAGTGGGAGACGAAGGAGGAGGAAGGGAGAACACACACCTCGCACCCCCATGCGCGCCACCCCACACCCCAACCACCGCGGAACGCACGGTGGAATGGGAGCAATGGGCAGCACGGGGGAGGGGGGGGGGGGGGGGGGGGGGGGGGAGGGAATGGGACGGGCTTCTGCAGTGGCGGGCTGCTCCAAGGGCGGCTGCTGCAGGTGCGGGCTGCTCCAGGGGCGGCTGCTGCAGGTGCGGGCTGCTCCAGGGGCGGCTGCTGCAGTGGCGGGCGGCTCCAGGGGCGGCCGCCGCAGTTGAAAGACAGGGGGGGGTGGGGGAAACGCACGGCCCCCAGGGCGCCCAGAGGGGCGACGAGAAGGGAGCCGCGCGGCCCCCCCCCCCGGGGCGCCGCGACGGGCACCAGGGAGGGCGCCGCGACGAGCCCCCAGAGCCGCCTCGACGGGCGACGGGGAGGGCGCCGCGCGTGCCCCCCGAAGTCGCCTCGACGGGCGACGGGGAGAGCGCCGCACGGGCCCCCCGAAGTCGCCTCGACGGGCGACGGGGAGGGCCGCACACGGCCCCCGAAGTCGCCTCGACGGGCGACGGGAGGGGACCGCGCGCGGCCCCCGTGGTCGCCACGACGGGTGACTGGTGGGGAGGCCGCGCGGGCCCCCAAGGTCGCCTCGACGGGCGACGGGAGGGGAGGCCGCGCGGGTCCCCGCGGTCGCCACTGTTAACGGGAATGGAGTGTTGGCCCCGCCCTCGCTTGGGCAACGCCGACGACTTGGTCGGATGTACGGGTGAAGCAGCCGACCGTTCACAGTGAAGGAGCTGCTCGACGGGCTTCGTCGAGCTGCAGGATGTCACTGTGGAGCTTCCGTCGACCAGGGGTGCTCGACGGGCGCAACTGACTGGCCTGGGCGATGGGTGGGCCGTCCGGGAGGTCGACGGAGCAGTCCGTTGACCTAGAGCTCGACGGGGAGGTCTCGGGAGCATCCCGTCGAACTACAGCTCGACGGGGAGGTTTCGGGAGCTTCCCGTCGAACCGCACCTCGACCGGGAGGTCCGCGAAGCATCCCGTCGACCTGCAGCTCGACCGGGAGGTCGACGGAGCAGTTCTGGTCGACGGAAGAGGCACGCGAACGTCGTCGAGATCGCGATGGCGAAGGCGACTGCGGGCTGGTATCCCGAAGTCGATGTGGCTCGTCAGGCACAGACAACAGCCGACGGATGCCCAACGAAGCAAGTCGGGCCAATCGTCTGCGCGCATCTGTGCGCGTACGCACTGCTGTCTTCTACGGGGCAACGCTGGACCGCCGCATTGCTGCAGCGTTGGCACGCCGTCGACCTGCAGCGTTGGCAGGTCGCTCTTCTGCAGTGCTGGCGCGGCTCCTCTACGCAACGCTGGCGCGCGGTCGACCGAGCTGCGCTGGCAGTCGACCAGGCTGGCTGCAGGGTTGCTAGGTGCCTGATGTAGTCATTCTGTCATTGCTTGAATTATTCATTCTGTAATTCCAACTTTGCTAGTGGAAACTCTTGCCAATTTCTCCCGTGAATGTGCAAGCACTAAGGAACCAAGCAAAGCTACGATCACTCCTAGTAGTTCGTGCCAACCCCTGTAGTCTAGCTCACTACCGTTGTAGAGTTAATCTCCGCATGGTGCGGTGAGCGTGGAACGGCCCCGCAAATTACCTTCAGATAGGAGCCGACTTTTGCACCTACTAAGTCGTTCGTAGGCCGGCAGCAGCGTTAGTCGCCATGGTCGACCCCGTAGTTGATGCGGGCGGAGCAGATACCTTGGAGACACGTTTGGCTGATGGGAGGAGACGCCACGCGGATGGCGAGTACGGGACGATCCCCTTGACGATCGTCGAGTTGGGCATCCGGGCGCAGTGGGCGACGGAACACCCTTCCCGTCCTGCATCTCCTCGACCGGTGCGAAACGAAGGAGGTGTCGATGACGAGGTCGACGGCGGTGCTCGAGTCAGCGGCAGCGAAGGCACGAGGCAGAGAGGGGTGATCAAGGTCGACGGTGGCGTCGACGGGATTCAGGCGCGAGTGCAGCGGTCGACGGCGGCTGCAGGCAGCTCGCGTGTCGATGTGGATGGTCGACGTCACTCTCCTCTACGAAGTGGTGGAGGCTTCTCGGCGACGACGCATGTGACTGCGGGCGGGATTGCGCCGGCGTATGGCTACTTCAAATTCTCGCCGGACCGAATCACCGTCGCCCCGCTGCAAGGTCGACGGGACCTCATCACCTGGAGGGAGTCGATCGAACCTCAGCTGGAGGTCGCCGGGCTAAAGGGCTTCGCCGAAGGCACCGTGCCCATTCCGCCCGAGGAGGATGTCGAGCTGCGCGGGGAGTTCCGCGCTGCTCACCTGCTCACGTTCATGGTCATCTCGAGGTGCTGCTCGCCGGTGGTGCAGCTAGCGCTCAGGAGCTGTCGAGAGCGACTTGATGCTGGTCACCAGGCATGGCGCTTCATCCTGTCGACGTACCAGGTTAAGGACGACCTGTACATCGGCCAGCTGGAGGAGAAGATGACTCACATTCGGATGGGCGAGCAGGAGTCGGCGACGGACTACTGCAACCGTGCTCGACGGATCCTGGCGGAGATGCGGATGGCGGGCGCCGAGTACTCGACGGCGTCCTACATCACTCACCTCGTCAAGGGCCTGCCGCGCGGCTACAACCTCATGAAGAGGATGATGATGGTGCCCGGCACGCGTGAGTCCCTCGACGAGGACTCCATCACCAGCTACATCCTTCAAGACGAGGCGATGCAGGAGGCCGAACAGCCCACGGAGCTCCTTCCGCAGGCAAACTACGCTGCACCGACGAAGCTGAATCAGCAGCAAGGGCAGCGCGGGAAGCCGAGCGGAGGTGGTAGCGGAGGTGGGCGGTCGACGAAGGACGTCGACGAGAAGAAGTCTACGCGGGGCAAGGGTCGTGGAGGTGGTGGTCGACGGCGGGAGTGCTGGATCTGTGGCGATCCCGACCATCTCTCCTTCGAATGCCCCGACCGCGATGACAGCGACGAGGACGACAGCAAGGGAGGCCGCGGTCGATCGGCCAGCCGTCGCCCACGTCGAGATGAGAAGCCGCGCAAGGAGAAGAAGGCGTCGAAGAAGGCGTCGTCGACGAAGGAAGTCGACAGCTCCAGCGGCAAGGACCGAGGCGACGGGGAGGCGTCGTGCTCGATGGTCGGCGTGGTGGAGCCGACAGTCTCGCTGGCGCCGGAGGCTGGCGAGGACTTCCAGGCGGTGGCGGCAGCTGTGCAAGCTGACCCGATGGCGGTGCTGCTCGACAGCGGGTGCTCCCACCACCTGATGGGGACGAAGGCGGCCTTCGTCGACATGGCGCCGAGCGACGAGGTGAAGCAAGTGCGCGGCTTCAATGGGGCGTTGCAGCCTGTCGAGGGTCGCGGAACCGTCGCTCTACAAGGGAAGGTCGGAAAGCGGGTCCTCATCCCCGAAGGCTACGACTTGTTGCTCGTCGCCGCAACCGGGGAGGTGCTCGGTCGAGCACGCTACACCGGACGAATCCTCTGCACCGACCTTCGCCCTTGCTTGACGCCCTTGCCGTCGACCGAGGTGGTGGCTCTGCGGACAATCGTCTCGGCAACGAAGGCGACCCCTGACAGGATGCACGCGCGGCTTGCCCATGTCAGCGTCGACACGATCAAGAGCTCGGCGAAGCATGAAGTTGCTACTGGGCTCGACATCACGCCGTCGACCGGAGCAGACCCGCCGTGTGTTTCGTGCGTCGGAGGAAAGCTGGCACGGCACACCTTCCCCGACAAGGGCTCGGACGCCGAGGAGGCACTGGCTGTCGTGCACATTGACTTGTGCGGGCCATTTTGGGTGGCTGCCAAGGATGGCAGCCTATACTTCCTGCTGCTGAAGGATCGCCACACTCGATTTGTGTGGACTATGCCGGTTGCTAAGAAGAGCGACGTGCTGCGGGAGTTCCAGAAGTGGCTGGTGCTGGTGGAACGGCAGACGAAGAAGTCGGTGCTGTCGCTCCGCTCTGACCGGGGAGGGGAGTTCCTTGGACGGGACTTCACCACCTTCGTCGACGGGAAGGGCATCGTCCACGACCTGACGTGCCCCTACACTCCGCAGCAAAACGGTATGGCGGAGCGGGAGATGCGCACGGTCGTCGAGTCCGTGCGGACGATGCTGCTGCACATGGGTGTGCCGCACCACTGGTGGCACCTCGCTCTTCGACAGGCCGTCTGGGTGCGCAACTGCTTGGAGCGGTCGACGACGCCGCCGGGGACGACTCCGTACCAGCTGCTAACCGGGACGAAGCCCGACCTCACGCTGGCGCGGGTGTGGGGCTGCATGGTGCAGTTCATGGTTCCCGAGCAGCAGCGCGGTGGGAAGTTGGCACCGAAGGCTCGCTGGGGGCTTCATTTGGGCGTGTCGCCGGCGAGCAAGGGCTGGGAGGTGCTCGACCTCACCGACAACAAGGTGGTCACGTCGGTCGAGGTGATCTTCTACGAGACGATGTCGTTGGAGGTGTGGAAGACGAAGTATGGGCCGGCGTCGGGGCGGACGCAGGCGCACTCGCCGACGGACACCTCGACGGCGCTGGACCCCCTGATCGCCGAAGTCGACGAGCCTGCTGATGACGATGTTGTGGAGGTTCCTCCGCCTCCCCCTGTTCTTGCTCCTCCCTCCCCCGTCGCAGATCGGTCTGCCTCGACACCTGTGTCGGCCACCGGCGATGAGGGGAGCCGTGAGGCGTCGCCTGTAGCGCCAGCCAGTGGCATCGCCGGCGGTCGACAAGGCGCCAAGCTCGTCGACCAGAATCGGAAGCCGTCGACGACAGGGGAGCAGCAGACAGGGGAGCCGGTCGAACAGGAGGCAGCAGCTGGCGTGCAGTCGACAGGGGAGCAGCAGGCATGGCGGTCGACAGGGGAGCTGTCGAAGTCAGCAGCAGACGAGCAGCCGGTCGAAGAGTCGAAGCAGCTGGTCGACGACGAGGCCGTCGACGAGGACGAGGAGCTGTCAGCAGGAGAGGAGTCCACTAACAGTGACGTGGTGGAGGTTCCGGTCGAGAAGCCTGCGCCGGAGCTGCGACGGTCTGGTCGAGCTCGACGACCGCCGGAGCGGCTGAGCCTCCATGCATGCCTGCCACCAGCTGCCTTCACCACGGTGTACGACGAGGTCGACGACGACCTGTTGTACGACGACGCCGAGGAGGATGAAGACCTGCCGGAGCTCGACCCCGACGTGCATGCCGACCCCGAACACCGCTGGGACATCGCCACTGTGACGGTGAAGGAGGCTCTGGCGAGCTGGAAGGGCGACGCGGTGAAGGCCGCCATGGAGGAAGAGATCCGCAGCCTCATCAGCATGGGCACTTGGGAGCTGGTCGAACGCCCACGCGGAGTGAACATCATGAAGAACCGGTGGGTGCTGACGACCAAGTACCGCATCGACGACACCGTAGAGCGCGAGAAAGCGAGGCTGGTCGTGAAGGGCTTCACACAGGTGTACGGCGCCGACTACGACGAGACGTACTCGCCGGTGAGCAGCTACGTCACGCTGAGGATTTTCCTCAGCATCGTCGCCGTCCTCGACCTCAACCTGATGCAGCTCGACATGAAGAACGCTTTCCTGCAGAGCAAGCTCGACAGGGTGCTCTACATGTACCAGCCGGACTACTTCGACGATGGGACCGGCCGGGTGTGTAAGCTGTTGAAGAGCCTCTACGGGCTGAAGCAGTCGCCGCTGCTGTGGTACAGAGCTCTCGACGGAGTGCTGCTGGGGGCTGGCTGGAAGAAGAGCCAGGTCGACGAGGCGCTCTACTTCAAGACCGGCGACGACGGAGTGACCTGCTGGGTGCTGGTCTACGTCGACGACCTGCTCGCCGCCAGCAGCAGCACCGCGATGCTGAAGGAGCTAAAGGAGCTGCTGCAGTCCGCCTTCGAGCTGCGGGAGATCTCGCCGGTGGTGAAGTACCTTGGGCTGGAGATCGTCCGCGACAGGCCGGCGAGGAAGCTGTGGCTGCACCAACAGGGCTACGCCGACAAGCTGCGTAGGCGCTTCATCGACGAGGAGCAGGGCGGTCGAGTCCCGAAGACGCCGGTCTCGGTCGACGCCTACGCCGAGCTGACATTCGACGACGAGGAAGCGCAGGAGCGCGAGGAGGAGGAATACCGGCAGAAGGTCGGCTCGCTGCAGTTCGCGGCGACGACGACGAGGCCGGACATCGCGTTCACCTGGAGCAAGCTGGGGAGCGGCCTCACGGTGAGGAGCGACCAGCATTGGCGCGAGGTCGACCGCTGCCTCGCCTACCTCGCCGACACCCGCGACACCGCCTTGGAGTTCGGCGGTGGACCAGAGTCGCTGGAGCTGATCGGCTACGTGGATGCCGATGACGCGGGCGACTGTCAAACATTATATGTTTATATGATTGTAGGCTGTAGTGGGTTACACCTTAGGGGGTACACTAGATTAGGGTTTACTACTTGTATCCAACTTTGTGCTAGTACAGTCATTCCTGTCCGTTCATTCTGACATGGTTTCAGAGCAGGTCCTTCGCTAGGACCGTTTTTTTAAGGGCCCACCGTTCCCTACCTACCTACCTACCTACCTAGGGCGCCTCGAACTTTTTTTTACGGCCCCTACCTTCCGCGACCCGCGACCCGCCCCTTAAGGCCCCGTCGCGCCGCCCCTTAGCCGCTCGCGCGCGGTCTTTTTTTTTCCCGCGCGCGCCTTATTTCCCTCGCGCGCGGCCCGTCGCCTGCTCACGAGCGCCCCGCAGCCGCCCGTCGCCTGCTCGCGCACGCCCCGCAGCCGCTCGCGCACGCCCCGCAGCCGCTCGTAGCCTGCTCGCGCACGCCCCGCAGCCGCCCGTCGCCTGCTCGCGCACGTCCCGCAGGCCCGCAGCCCGCTGTCGCAGCGGCCGCCCGCCCGCAGCCGCCCGTCGCCTGCTCGCGCACGCCCCGCAGCCGCCCGTCGCCTGCTCGCGCACGCCCCGCAGCCGCCCGTCGCCTGCTAGCGCACGCCCCGCTGCCCGCAGCCGCTCGTACGCCGCTGCTTCCGCTGCTGCTTGCGCACTGCTGCCTCCCGAGCGCCGCCGCTGCCTGTGCGCCGCCGCTGCCCGTGCGCCGTCGCTGCTCCTACGCTGCCGCTGCCCGTGCGCTGCCGCTGCCCGTGCACCGCCGTTCCCAGTGCGCCGCTGCCGCCCGTGCGCTTCTGCAGCCGCCGCCCGCGAGGCACTCGCTCTCACTGTTGTTTATCTTCTACCTACCGCGCACACTGCTGCCACTGCAGCTGCCACCAGTGCACCGTTGCAGCTCCTGCTGCCACGCTACCTACTACTGCCGCTCGTGTGCCACTACGGACAGTCGACCCCGCCCGCGCCTTGCCTAGCGGCCCCGCCGGCCCCGTTGACCCTCCGCACACCTTTTCAGCGGCCTGATTCCTACTACTACTGTTACTATGGCTAGCCCGCCAGTTCTAGCTTTCGATGCCGAGGGCCGTCCAGTGAAGTTCGAAACCTGGCTAGATGACCTGCACCTGTTCCTACAGCTCACTGCCAAGGAAGATATCTCACTGTACGACCACGCCCTAGGCCATGCCACTGCCCCTAACTCAACTGCTGACAGCACTCTGCGTTCCCAGTGGCAGACCCGTGATGCGCACACTCGCTTTGCTATTCGCAACTCCCTGCCGCTAGACGAGCGCGAGCACTTCGGCCAGTGCAAGACCGCTAAGGACCTCTACACCGCTGTAGTTGCCCGCTACTCCTCGCCCGCTTCTGCCACGCTAGGCCGCCTCACTCTCCCCTACCTGTTCCCCGACCTAGCCTCCTTTCACACTGTCGCAGACCTCATCACCCACCTTAAGACTAGTGAGGCCCGCTTTCGCGCTGCTATGCCTGCCGAGTTTCTCACTAGCAACCCCCCCCCGCTCTGGATCACTCTCTACCACATCGTCACCCGCCTTCCTGACTCTCTGCGCGCAGTCAGGGACCACTTCCTCTCTCGCTCCCCCACTGAGCTCACTGTTGCCCTCCTTGAGAAGGAACTGCTTGCAGCTGAGGCGAGCATCGTCGCTGTAGGCACCTCTCGTGGCGACCCCCGCACCCCGTTCTTTGAGGGGTGTTCCCCTTCCCCCCTCCTCCCCTCTGTCGCCTCTGCTGCTGCTGTCGACCTTCTTGGTGCTGAGAAGGTCGGGACCGCGTCTGCTTCGAGTGGGCGCCGCAGGAACAAAGGGGGCAGGGGTGGGGGTGGCGGCGGAGGAGGTGGGGGTGGAGGCGGTGGGAGTGGAGGCGCGGCTGGGGAGACTAGTGGCGGCAGTGGGGGAGGAGACAGCAGCGGTGGGAGTGGTGGTGGAGGCGGCAGCGGAGGCGGAGGTGGTCGTGGCGGCGGCAGGGGTGGAGGTGGCCGGGGCGGCGGCGGTGGGGGTGGTGGTCGTGGAGGCACTGGCGGAGGGCAGAGTCAGCAGCCCGCCCCGACGCTTCAGGCCGCCCGTGAGTGGTATGCGCAGCGTAGCTTTACCTGCACGTACGTCATTCGCACAGGTGACCGCAGCGGCCAGCAGTGTGGGAGGCCGCACCCCACGCAGCGCTGCTTCGCGCGCCTTAACGACGCGTGGCGCACTCAGTTTCCTGCTGCCACTGAGCTGCCGCGCTGGGCTGATCTGGAAAAGAGGGGTGTTGATATTTGGGCTTTAGACTTTGATGCTATTCTCACTGCCATGTATGCGATGTCTATTAGTGGAGAGGGTGCTCAGTACTTGCGTGTTCCGCCCGACCCGGGCATTCAGGCCAGTCCGGCTGCCGCTCTAGGTGCTAGTGCGTCTCCTCCCACAGGTCCTGGTGGGGCTGCAGCCCTAGGTGCTCGTGCGTCCGTGCCCCCTGGTACTGAGTCGACTGCAGCACTGCACACCTTCACCCTGGACTCAGGTGCTTCTCGCTCTTTCTTTCGTGACCGCACTGTCCTTGAGCCACTCGCTCGGCCAGTTGCTGTCTCCCTTGCTGACCCCTCTGGGGGTCCGGTCATTGCGACCTCCTCCACTGTCCTTCCTTGTCCGGCGGTCCCGTCCGGCACGCTGTCAGGTCTCTACCTCCCCTCGTTCTCTACGAACTTGGTGGCAGGTAGTGCGCTCCAGGACGGGGGTGTTCACCAGTTCACCCCCGCCTACGAGCGCGTGACACACTTCACGTGTGCTCGGACGGGTCGCCACCTGGCTACCTTCACTCGGGAGCCGGGGTCGGACCTTTACACACTGACCACTGTGTCCCCTCAGGTAGCTGCGTCCGCGTCTGCGTCTGCGTCAGGTCAGCTGTCCGCCCCCTGCTCGTGTCGCTCTCTGGCGCATGAGACTGTCCTTTGGCACCACCGCCTTGGTCACCCGTCTGTGCAGCGCCTTCGGGCCATGCACAAACGGGACCTTGTTGCTGGTCTTCCCAGGGTGCTCCCTCCCCTTCCAGCCTCGCCTGCTCCTCCCTGTCTTCCCTGTGTCGAGGGGCGGCAGCGCGCCGCTCCTCACTCCTCCTCCTTTCCCCCGACGACTGCTCCTTTGCAGACGCTCCACATGGACGTGTGGGGCCCAGCCCGCGTCCGTGGCCAGGGTCAGGAGAGGTACTTCCTGATTGTTGTTGACGACTTCTCGCGCTACACCACGGTCTTCCCCTTGCGCACCAAGGGTGACGTCCCTGATGTCTTGATCCCTTGGATCCGTAGATCTCGTCTCCAGCTTAGTGAGCGTTTCCGCTCCGACTTCCCTGTCCTGCGTCTGCACTCTGACAGAGGTGGGGAGTTTTCCTCTGGCCTCTTGGAGGCCTTCTGTCAGTAGGAGGGCATTGAGCAGTCGTTCACGCTTCCGGCCTCTCCACAGCAGAATGGGGTTGCTGAGCGCCGCATTGGCTTGGTCATGGAGGTCGCTCGTACCTCCTTGGTTCATGCGGCTGCCCCCCACTTTCTGTGGCCGTTTGCAGTCCGATACGCTGCGCATCAGCTCAACCTCTGGCCCCGTGTCTCCTTGCCCGAGACTTCTCCGACACTGTGTTGGACGGGAGAGGCTGGCGATGCGTCGCGTTTTCGGGTCTGGGGATCCCGAGCTTTTGTCCGCGACACGTCCGCGGACAAGCTCTCCCGTCGCGCTGTCCCCTGCGTCTTCCTTGGCTTTGTCCCGGACGCCCCTGGTTGGCAGTTCTACCACCCCACCTCGCGGCGTGTCCTGGCCTCTCAGGACGTCACTTTTGACGAGTCCGTCCCCTACTACCGCCTCTTCCCCTACCGCACTGCCCCGCTCCCCCCCCCGCCTCTCTTCCTGGCTCCAGGTGCTGAGGTACCAGACCCCCTCCCCCCTCAGGGTGCCGCTCCCTCAGGTGTGTCCCAGGTAGACCCGGGTGAGCCTGTCGAGGTAGCTGTTGACTCTCGTCCTGCGTCTAGGGGTGCTGAGCCTGGGGGTGCTGAGCCTGGGGGTGCTGCGTCTGGGGGTGCTGAGCCTGGGGGTGCTGAGCCTGGGAGTGCTGAGTCTGGGGGTGCGGAGCCTGGGGGTGCTGAGCCAGGAGGTGCGGAGCCTGGAGGTGCGGAGCCTGGAGGTGCTGAGCCTGGGGGTGCTGGGTCTGGGGGTGCTGCGTCTGGGGGTGCTGAGCCTGAGCGTGCTACACCTGGAGGAGCCCTCTCCTCCCAGCAGCTGCAGGAGAGGTACCTCGAGTACTGCCGCCTTCGGAGAGGTGCTGCTGGAGCTCGTCCCGGTACTTCCCCTCCTACCCAGGAGCTCCCCCCCATTCAGCAGATCCGCGAGTGGTACACACGGCGCTGCAGTCTTCGGAGTGGTGCTCCTGGTGCTGCGGACCCTGGGGGTGGCGCTGCTGCTGGTGCTGAGGACCCGGACGTGGGAGCTGCTGCTGGTGCTGCGGACCCGCCTGGTGGAGCTACTGCTGGTGCTGAGGACTCGGACGTTGGAGCTGCTGCTGGAGCTGAGGACCCGGGTGGTGGCGCTGCTGCTGGTGCTGAGGACCCGGACGGTGGAGCTGCTGCTGGTACTGAGGACTCGGACGGTGGAGCTGCTGCTGGAGCTGAGGACCCGAGCGGTGGAGCTGCTGCTGCTGCTGAGGACCCGGGCGTTGGAGCTACTACTGGTGCTGAGGACCCGGCCGGTGGAGCTGCTGCTGGTACTGAGGACCCGGCCGCTGGAGTCTCCTCTGCTTCTGGAGACGCTGCGCGGCCGCGACCGTACTTCGTACCGCTCCTTCAGCAGGTTCTTGGGCAGGCTCCTCCTCCTTGTCCTCCTCCCTCCGTAGAGTGTCCTCCGCCTGTCCAGCCGCAGTCACAGTTACCGCCTACCTCGCCTCTCCCTGCTCCCTCTCCTTACACTGGTCCCACAGGAGGTCTTACAGAGCGTCGTGAGCCTGAGTCTCGTCCTGCGTCGCCTGTTCGTCCTGCTCGCACTGGTAGTCGTGTCCGTCGTGAGCGTCCTCCTGCTGTCCCAGGCACTCACTACATGACTCTGCGTCCCTCTACTGCTCCTCAGCGTGTCCCTCTACCGTCTCCTCCTGCGTCCTCTTTGCCTCACGTTCCGGACCCTGAGTCTGACCGGTACCGTGCTGAGCACCCTACTGTCACGCGTCTCCTCGCTACTGTTGTCACTGACCCTACCTTTGAGTCCTCGACTGCGTCTGCTCTGGTCGCTGAGTTGGTTGACTTTGCTGCTGCCTGTCGTCTAGACTACGCTGCTAGCCTTGTTGCTGAGTCTGAGTCTGAGTCTGTCTGTCCTCCGTCCGTCGGGGGTGAGTGTGCTCTTGGCACGGACGTCCTTGAGGACAGACAGGAGGAGTTCCAGTGTCTTGCTGCTGCTTTGCCCCGTCTCGTGTCCTTGCTAGTTGCCCCTGAGGGAGACCCGGATGCACCAGACATCCCGACCCCGCGCACTTACGCTGAGGCGATGGCGGGTCCCTACTCCTCTCAGTGGCAGACAGCCATGGACGCCGAGATGGCTTCCTGGAAGTCCACACGCACCTACGTCGACGAGGTTCCCCCTCCTGGGGCGAACATCGTCAGTGGCATGTGGATTTTCAGGGTGAAGCGGCCGCCGGGTTCTCCGCCTGTCTTCAAGGCGCGTTACGTGGCTCGAGGCTTCAGTCAGCGAGAGGGAGTTGACTTCTTCCATACCTTCTCCCCCACCCCGAAGATGACTACTCTTCGGGTGCTGCTGCACATAGCCGCTCACCGCGACTACGAGCTTCACTCACTTGACTTCAGCACTGCTTTTTTGCAGGGCAGCCTGCACGAGGAGATCTGGCTGCGACGCCCACCTGGCTTCACTGGGTCGTTTCCTCCTGGTACCCAGTGGAGGCTTCAGCGGCCGGTCTACGGTCTCCGCCAGGCTCCGCGTGAGTGGCACGACACACTGAGGACTACACTTGCGGCTCTTGGGTTCGCGCCTTCTACAGCTGACCCGTCGCTGTTCCTGCACACCGACACTTCGCTGCCGCCGTTCTACATCCTCGTGTACGTCGACGACTTGGTCTTTGCCACTGCTGACACTGCAGGACTCGCCTACGTGAAGTCGGAGCTGCAGAGGAGACACACGTGCACAGACCTGGGTGAGCTGACAAGCTATCTTGGCTTGCGGATCACCCGGGACAGAGCACGGCGCACCATCACCCTGACTCAGTCACACATGGTGCAGCAGGTTCTCCAGCGCTTCCGCTTCACGTACTCCTCGCCTCAGTCCACTCCTCTGCCTACCGGTCACTCGCTCTCAGCTCTGCCTTCGGATGAGTCCGTAGAGCCGAGTGGCCCGTATCCAGAGCTTGTGGGCTGCCTCATGTACGTGATGACCTGCACTCGACCTGACCTTGCATACCCTCTTAGCATCCTTGCACGCTATGTCGCTCCTGGCCGTCACAGGAAGGAGCACATGGATGCCGCTAAGAGGGTGTTGCGCTACTTGTGCAGTACGTCGGGCATGGGGCTTGTGCTTGGAGGGCGAGACCGAGTTGTTCTCACAGGGCACTCAGACGCTTCTTGGGCAGACGACCAGGCCACTCAGCGGTCGTCTCAGGGTTACACCTTCAGCCTTGGCTCTGGCTCAGTTTCTTGGTGCTCTACACGCTCTTCTTCTGTTCTCGGCTCCAGTTGCGAGGCTGAGATCTACGCTACAGCCATGGCTGCCCAGGAGCTACGCTGGCTGACCTACCTGCTGACCGACCTCGGAGAGCCGCCTCGTTCTCCTCCAGTACTGTACGTCGACAACAAGGCTGCCATTGCCTTGTGTGAGGAGCACAGACTGGAGCACAGAACGAAGCACATCGCCCTGCGGTACTTCCTTGCTCGTGAGCTGCAGCAGCGCGGTCAGCTTTGTATTCGCTACGTGGCCACTGAGGCCAACACTGCTGATGTGTTCACCAAGGCGCTTCAGCCTCGTGACCATCAGCGCTTCTGCACTCTACTGGGCCTTGTGCCTACTGGACCTCACTTACTTACCTCTTGACTTTGCTTGTACTGTGATCACTATATATATCTATACCTGCATGTTTACTCTTGCTAGGTTGTGATCACTGCATCTCTTGCTCTGCTATAAACCACGCATGTGAACTGGTCTTGTGACCACTAGCTTGTGCTCGGAATTTGTGTGGAATCCTTGAGATCCACCCTGAGCTTGCCTTCCTTTGCTTTGACTGGTCTCGTGACCCTGTGGTTGTCTCCCACTGCGCCTATGGGGGTGTGTCAAACATTATATGTTTATATGATTGTAGGCTGTAGTGGGTTACACCTTAGGGGGTACACTAGATTAGGGTTTACTACTTGTATCCAACTTTGTGCTAGTACAGTCATTCCTGTCCGTTCATTCTGACAGCGACAAGCAGAACCGGACGAGCACGGGCGGCTACGTGTTCGTCTACGGAGGGGCCGCTGTCTCCTGGTCGAGCCAGCGCATCAAGTGCGCGATGCTCTCCTCGACCGAGTCGGAGTACGTCGCGGCCACGGATGCTGGCAAGGAGGGACGCCGACTTCGTTTCCTTCCTGCGAAATTCAAGCTGCTTGACGCTGGGAAGCCGACCATCCTCCGCGTCGACAACAAGTCGGCAATCACGGTCGCTGAGGGCTTGGGGCTGACGGGCAACCTCAAGCACATGGAGCGACGCTACGCCTGGCTGCAGCACATGGTGAGGCGCGGGAAGTTCAAGCTGAAGTACATCCCGACCACCGAGCAGCCGGCGGATTTCCTGACGAAGGCGCTGCATTTTCCGGCTTTCAACCGGTGCTCTGTCGCCATCGGCCAAGTTCGACTGGCCGACGTCGGCGACGGCGACGACGAGGTGCAGCAGTAGGTGCCGTGCCCTTTTGCACGGCTGGTGCGGTGACGGCGTGCTGTGTGTGGGGTGCACGCCGAGGACGAGTTTTCTCCGTGGAGTACTGCCGTGTGGGCTGGGGGCCCAAGCGTGAGCGCGGCAGGGGAGTGTTAACGGGAATGGAGTGTTGGCCCCGCCCTCGCTTGGGCAACGCCGACGACTTGGTCGGATGTACGGGTGAAGCAGCCGACCGTTCACAGTGAAGGAGCTGCTCGACGGGCTTCGTCGAGCTGCAGGATGTCACTGTGGAGCTTCCGTCGACCAGGGGTGCTCGACGGGCGCAACTGACTGGCCTGGGCGATGGGTGGGCCGTCCGGGAGGTCGACGGAGCAGTCCGTCGACCTACAGCTCGACGGGGAGGTCTCTGGAGCATCCCGTCGAACTACAGCTCGACGGGGAGGTCTCGGGAGCTTCACGTCGAACTGCAGCTCGACCGGGAGGTCCGCGAAGCATCCCGTCGACCTGCAGCTCGACCGGGAGGTCGACGGAGCAGTTCTGGTCGACGGAAGGGGTCCGTCGACCAGGGGGTAGCTCGACGGGAACTGTGGTCGACCAGAAGGGCCTGGTGGTCGACCGGAGGCACCTGGTGGTCGACGGGGAGCACCTGGTGGTGTCCAGGTCGACCGGGTAACCTGCTCGACGAGTTCTGCGGAGGCACGCGAACGTCGTCGAGATCGCGATGGCGAAGGCGACTGCGGGCTGGTATCCCGAAGTCGATGTGGCTCGTCAGGCGCAGACAACAGCCGACGGATGCCCAACGAAGCAAGTCGGGCCAATCGTCTGCGCGCATCTGTGCGCGTACGCACTGCTGTCTTCTACGGGGCAACGCTGGACCGCCGCATTGCTGCAGCGTTGGCACGCCGTCGACCTGCAGCGTTGGCAGGTCGCTCTTCTGCAGTGCTGGCGCGGCTCCTCTACGCAACGCTGGCGCGCGGTCGACCGAGCTGTGCTGGCAGTCGACCAGGCTGGCTGCAGGGTTGCTAGGTGCCTGATGTAGTCATTCTGTCATTGCTTGAAATATTCATTCTGTAATTCCAACTTTGCTAGTGGAAACTCTTGCCAACTTCTCCCGTGAATGTGCAAGCACTAAGGAACCAAGCAAAGCTACGATCACTCCTAGTAGTTCGTGCCAACCCCCGTAGTCTAGCTCACTACCGTTGTAGAGCTAATCTCCGCAGTCACGACGGGCGACGGGAGGGGAGGCCGCGCGGGTCCCTGAGAGCGCCTCGACGGGCGCTTCGACGGGAGGGGACCGCGGAGGCCCCCCCAAGGGCATTACGACGGGCGCCACGGAGGGGAAAACCGCCAGGCGCCCCGAGAGCGCGGCGGGCAGAAATTAGGGTTTCGCCGCCGCGCACCACGGGGCGCGCGGCGGACAGTATGGCAGCAGAAGCGGGTGGTGGGCCCATACACTGGAAGGCGGCAGACATGCCGCTGCTTTGCAAGGCTGCCCGGGCTGCCAGTACAGTGATTCTACGCTCTATCAGGCATCTGCATACAAGCTTCTCCGAAGTGTCATTTTCGGTTGATTCCATTAAATTTGGCCCATTTAATGCCAGCCGAACACGTGGCCCATTTTTCCGAAGTTGCACTGGTGTAACAATGGGGCTGTTCGCCAGCACCATTATATCTAAAAACGACGGGATAACGACGGGATCAGGAAGGTGGGTCTCGCCTTCCTTTTCCCGTCAGTTAGAGTTCGTTAACCTCCGTCAGCTTGGTCAGCCCGTGAAAAATGTGCCGAGCCTCACCAACCGTCCAAACCAATTAACAAACTGGGCGTCTGGCGAACGCCCACTTTTGTACACCAATTTTAACGTTTCGACGGCATATGGAAGCGGGGACGAAACTTCCTCCCCAGGCAAAACACCATCCCCTTGCAATGCCATCGTCATGCCGCGTTTTTCGAAGCACAGCGGTGGCACAGCGGTGGCACAGCGGACGCATTGCTGTTCAGGGGAACCCTTGAACAAGCCTTCAGTTTGACAAAGGGGGTTCGTATACCCCCCCTTTTTCCATCCCAAACACGAGGTGGGGGGAGTTGTGTTTGAGCGGGGGGTGATTTATTTGCGCTTTTTACCCACGTTGAGCAAATTTTGGTCAGCGAGCAGCACAAGGGTCGGTGATGAGCAAATTTCGCGCCATTGGGGGGAAGGTGGGGATGGACCTTCCCGATGCGGTTGCGAAATTTCGCCTTTCGGGAACGCGTAGTTTCTCGAGCGGCATTTCGCCCAAACCTCAGAGGAGGAATGAATCAACTAGCAGGAACGCGGGTACAAGTATGAAACCCTAAGTTTGTGTACCCTCTAAGGCTAAACCCACTATAGCCTACACAATATAAACATACAATGTTTGACACACCCCCATAGGCGAAGTGGGAGACAACCAGAGGGTCACAAGACCAGTCAAAGCAAAGCAAAGCAAAGCAAGCTCAGGGTGGACCTCAAGGATACCACACAAATTCTGAGCACAAGCAAGTGGTCACAAGACCAGTCCTCATGCAGTTTGATAATATAGCAAGAGATACAGTGATCACAACCTAGCAAGTGTAAACATGCAGGTATATATATAGAGATCACAGTACAAACAGAGTCAAGAAGTAAGCAAGTGAGGTCCAGCAGGCACAAGGCCTAGAAGAGTACAGAAGCGCTGATGGTCACAAGGCTGAAGCGCCTTGGTGAACACATCAACAGTGTTGGCCTCAGTGGCCAAGTAACGGAGACGAAGCTGACCGCGCTGCTGCAGCTCTCGAGCAAGGAAGTACCGCAGAGCGATGTGCTTCGTTCTGTGCTCCAGTCTGTGCTCCTCGCACAAGGCAATGGCATCCTTGTTGTCGACGTACAGCACTGGAGGAGAACGAGGCCACTCTCCCAAGTCGGTCAGCAGGTAGGTCAGCCAGCGTAGCTCCTGGGCCGCCATGGCTGTGGCGTAGATCTCAGCCTCACAACTGGAGCTGAGAACAGAAGAAGAGCGTGTAGAACGCCAAGAAACTGAGCCAGAGCCAAGACTGAAGGTGTAACCCTGAGACGACCGCTGAGTAGCCTGGTCGTCCGCCAGTAAGTACAACTCGGTCTCGCCCTCCAAGCACTAGCCCCATGCCTGACGTACTGCAAAAGTAGCGCAACACCCTCTTAGCGGCATCCATGTGCTCCTTCCGGTGACGGCCAGGAGCGACATAGCGTGCAAGGATGCTAAGAGGGTATGCAAGGTCAGGTCGAGTGCAGGTCATCAGGTACATGAGGCAGCCCACAAGCTCTGGATACGGGCCACTCGGCTCTACGGACTCATCCGAAGGCAGAGCTGAGAGCGAGTGACCGGTAGGCAGAGGAGTGGACTGAGGCGAGGAGTACGTGAAGCGGAAGCGCTGAAGGACCTGCTGCACCATGTGTGACTGAGTCAAGGTGATGGTGCGCCGTGCTCTGTCCCGGGTGATCCGCAAGCCAAGATAGCTTGTCAGTTCACCCAGGTCTGTGCACGTGTGTCTCTTCTGCAGCTCCGACTTCACGTGGGCGAGTGCCGTAGTGTCAGCAGTGGCAAAGACCAAGTCGTCGACGTGCACGAGGATGTAGAACGGCGGCAGCGAGGTGTCGGTGCGTAGAAACAGCGACGAGTCAGCAGTAGAAGGAGTGAACCCAAGAGCCGCAAGTGTAGTCCTCAGTGTGTCGTGCCACTCACGCGGCGCCTGGCGGAGACCGTAGACCGGCCGCTGGAGCCTCCACTGGGTACCAGGAGGAACCGACCCAGTGAAGCCAGGAGGGCGGCGCAGCCAGATCTCCTCGTGCAGACTGCCCTGCAAGAAAGCAGTGCTGAAGTCAAGTGAGTGAAGCTCGTAGTCGCGGTGAGCGGCTATGTGCAGCAGCACCCGAAGAGTGGTCATCTTCGGGGTGGGGGAGAAGGTATGGAAGAAGTCTACTCCCTCTCGCTGACTGAAGCCTCGAGCAACATAGCGCGCCTTGAAGACAGGAGGAGAACCCGGCGGCCGCTTCACCCTGAAAATCCGCATGCCACTGACGATGTTCGCCCCAGGTGGGGGAACCTCGTCGACGTAGGTGCCTGTGGACTTCCAGGAAGCCATCTCTGCGTCCATGGCTGTCTGCCACTGAGAGGAGTAGGGACCCGCCATCGCCTCAGCGTAAGAGCGCGGGGTCGGGATGTCTGGTGCATCCGGGTCTCCCTCAGGGGCAACTAGCATGGACACGAGATGGGGCAAAGCAGCAGCAAAGCACTGGAACTCCTCCTGTCTGTCCTCAAGGACGTCCGTGCCAAGAGCACACTCACCCCCGACGGACGGAGGACAGACAGCCTCAGACTCAGCAACAAGGCTAGCGGCGTAGTCTAAGCGACACCGAGCAGCAAAGTCAACCAACTCAACGACCAGAGCAGACGCAGCAGAGGACTCAAACGACGGGTCAGTGACAACAGTGGCGAGGAGACGCGTGACAGTGGGACTGGCAGCACGACGGGAGTCAGACTCCGGGTCTGGAAGAGTAGGTAGAGAGGACGCAGGAGGAGACGGCAGAGGGACACGCTGAGGAGCAGTGGAGGGACGCAGAGTCATGTAGTGAGTGCCAGGGACAGGAGGAGGACGCTCACGTGGGACACGACGACCAGTGCGAGCAGTACGAACAGGCGACGCAGGACGAGACTCAGGCTCACGACGCTCCGTAAGACCTCCTGTGGGACCAGTGTAAGGGGAGGGACCAGGGAGAGGCGAGGCAGGCGGTAACTGTGACTGGGACTGGACAGGCGGAGGACACTCTAAGGAGGAAGGAGGACAAGGAGGAGGAGTCTGACCAAGAACCTGCTGAAGGAGCGGTACGAAGTAAGGTCGCGGCCGCGCAGCGTCTCCAGAACCAGTAGAGACACCAGCGGCAGGGTCCTCAGTACCAGCAGTAGCTCCAACGTCCGGGTCCTCAGTACCAGCAGCAGCTCCAACGTCGGGGTCCGCAGCACCAGCAGCAGCTCCACCGCCCGGGTCCTCAGCACCAGCAGCAGCTCCACCGCCCGGGTCCTCAGCACCAGCAGGAGCTCCAACGCCCGGGTCCTCAGCACGAGCAGCAGCTCCAACGCCCGGGTCCTCAGCACCAGCAGCAGCTCCAGCGCCCGGGTCCTCAGCACCAGCAGTAGCACCAACGCCAGGCTCCTCAGCACCAGTAGCACCTGCAGTACCAGGGTCCGCAACACCAGGAGCGCCACTCCGAAGACTGCAGCGCCGCGTGTACCACTCTGAAGGGAGGGGAGCTCCCGGGTAGGAGGGGAAGCACTGGTACCAGCTCCAGCAGCACCTCTCCTGAGGCTGCAGTACTGTAGGTACCTCTCCTGCAGCTGCTGTGAGGAGAGGGCTCCTCCAGGTGTAGCACTCCCAGGCTCAGTACCGCTAGACTCAGCACCCCCAGACTCAGCACCCCAAGGCTCCGCACCCCCAGGCTCAGCACCCCCAGGCTCAGCACCCCCAGGCTCAGCACCTCCAGGCTCAGTGCTCCCAGGCTCCGCACCCCCAGACTCAGCACCGCCAGGCTCCTCACGCTCAGGCTCAGCACCCCTAGCAGGACGAGAGTCGACAGCTACCTCGACAGGCTCAACCGGGTCTACCTGGGACACACCTGAGGGAGCGGCACCCTGAGGGGGGAGGGGGTCTACCACAGCAGCACCTGGCGCGAGGAAGAGAGGCGGGGGGGGAGCGGGGCAGTGCGGTAGGGGAAGAGGCGGTAGTAGGGGACGGACTCGTCAAAAGTGACGTCCTGAGAAGGCAGAACCCGGCGCGAGGTGACGTGGTAAAACTGCCAACCAGGCGCGTCCGGGACAAAGCCAAGAAAGACACAAGGAACAGCGCGAGAGGAGAGCTTGTCCGCGGACGTATCGCGAACAAAAGCTCGGGATCCCCAGACCCGAAAACGCGACGCATCGCCAACCTCTCCCGTCCAACGCAGTGTCGGGGAAGTCTCCGGCAAGGAGATACGGGGCCAGAGGTTGAGCTGATGCGCAGCGTATCGGACCGCAAACGGCCACAGAAAGTGGGGAGCAGCCGCATGGATCAGGGAGGTACGAGCGACCTCCATGACCAAGCCAATGCGGCGCTTAGCAACCCCATTCTGCTGTGGAGAGGCCGGAAGCGTGAACGACTGCTCAATGCCGTGCTCGGCACAGTAGGCTGCCAGGAGGTCGGAGGAGAACTCACCACCTCTGTCAGAGTGCAAACGCAGGACAGGAAAGTCCGAGCGGAAACGCTCGCTGAGCTGGAGACGAGCTCTGCGGATCCAAGGGATCAAGACATCAGGGACCTCACCCTTGGTGCGCAAGGGGAAGACCGTGGTGTAGCGCGAGTAGTCGTCAACAACAATCAGGAAGTACCTCTCCTGACCCTGTCCACGGACGCGGGCTGGGCCCCACACGTCCAGGTGGAGCGTCTGCAAGGGAGCAGTCGTGGGGGGAAAGGAGGAGGAGTGAGGAGCGGCGCGCTGCCGCCCCTCGACACAGGGAAGACAGGGAGGAGCAGGCGAGGGTGGGAGGGGAGGGAGAACCCTGGGAAGACCAGAAACAAGGTACCGTTTGTGCATGGCACGAAGGCGCTGCACAGACGGGTGACCAAGTCGGTGGTGCCAAAGGACGGTCTCGTGCGCCAGAGAGCGACACGAGCAGGGGGCCGACAGCTGACCTGACGCAGACGCCGACGCAGCAACCTGAGGGGACTCAGTGGTCAGTGTGTACAGGTCCGACCCCGGCTGCCGAGTGAAGGTAGCCAGGTGACGGCCCGTCCGCGCACACGTGCAGTGTGTCACGCGCTCGTAGGCAGGGGTGAACTGGTGAACACCCGCATCCTGGAGCGCACAACCCGCCACCAAGTTCGTAGAGAACGAGGGGAGGTGGAGACCTGACAGTGTGCCCGACGGGACCGCAGGACAGGGAAGAACAGTGGAGGAGGTCGCAATGACCGGACCCCCAGAGGGGTCAGCAAGGGAGACAGCAACTGGCCGAGCAAGTGGCTCAAGGGCAGTGCGGTCACGAAAGAAACAGCGAGAAGCACCTGAGTCCAGGGTGAAGGTGTGCAGTGCTGCAGTCGACTCAGTACCAGGGGGCGCAGACTCACTAGCACCTAGAGTAGCAGCCTCACCAGCACCTGGGGTAGCAGACACGTGAGTACCGGGAGTGGTAGCCTCACCAGCACCTAGGGCAACAGACGTACTAGCACCTAGAGCGGCAGCCTCACTTACAGGACACGGCAGCTGCACCTGTCCACTACCAGAAGCTCCCGAACGATGCACTCCAGAGCGACTACCACTACGGCCACCCCGACAGCCCCAACTAGCGTACCACTCACGCGCACGAAGCTGCTGGGGCGAAAGAGGACACGGCAGCTGCACCTGTCCACTACCAGAAGCTCCCGAACGATGCACTCCAGAGCGACTACCACTACGGCCACCCCGACAGCCCCAACTAGCGTACCACTCATGCGCACGAAGCTGCTGGGGTGAAAGAGGACACGGCAGCTGCACCTGTCCACTACCAGAAGCTCCCTACCGACGCACTCCAGAGCGACTACCACTACGGCCACCCCGACAGCCCCAACTAGCGTACCACTCACGCGCACGAAGCTGCTGGGGCGTGAGGGACTCACGCGCACGGCCCTGGAGCTGCATCTGGCCACGCCAGGAGCAGCAGTAGTAGCAGTAGCGGCAGTAACAGCAGTAACAGCAGGAGCAGTGGCAGTGGGAGTAGAAAAGGCAGTAGCAGCAGTAGCAGCGGTAGCAGTGCTGGGCAATGCTCACCAGTGGTCGGCGCGGCAGGCGCAAGACGGTGGCGACAGCGGGGCCGCTACAACTGCAGGGCTGGGCCGGGCCGCAGCAGGGAGCTCCGCGGCAGCTGCTGCAGGGCGAGGCCGGGCCGCGACGGCAGCTGCTCCAGGTGCCAGGGGCGGCTGCTGCAGTGGCGGCTGCTCCAGGGGCCAGGGGCGGCTGCTGCAGGTGCGGGCTGCTCCAGGGGCGGCTGCTGCAGGTGCGTGCTGCTCCAGAGGGGGCTGCTGCAGTGGCGGGCGGCTCCAGGGGCGGCTGCTGCAGTGGCGAGCGGCTCCAGGGGCGGCTGCTGCAGTGGCGGGCGGCTCCAGGGGCTGCTACTGCAGTGGCGGCTGCTCCAGGGGCGAGAGGCGGATTAGGTCAGGGCGACGCGGCGAGAAGGGCGACGCGGCGGGCAGGTGGCGACGCGGCGGGCAGGTGGCGACGCCGCGGGCAGGGCGACGCGGCGGGCAGGTGGCGACGCCGCGGGCAGGGCGACGCGGCGGGCAGGTGGCGACGCCGCGAGTAGGGCGACGCCGCTAGCAGGTGGCGACGCCGCGGGTAGGCGACGACGCCGCGGGCAGGCGACGACGCCGCGGGCAGGCGCCGACGCCGCGGGCAGGGGATGATGTTGTGGGTAGGCGACGACGCCGCGGGCAGGCGACGACGCCGCGAGCAGGCGACGACGCCGCGGGCAGGCGACGACGCCGCGGGCAGGCGACGACGCCGCGGGCAGGCGACGACGCCGCGGGCAGGCGACGACGCCGCGGGCAGGCGAGAGCCTGCAGGGGCGGCGCGCGGTCGTGCAGAGGCTGCGCGCGGGCCTGACGGGTGTGCACGGGAGGCTCTCGGGCCTGACGGGCCTGCAGCGGCGGCTCGGGGGCCTGACGGACCTGCAGGGGCGGCTCGAGAGCGCACGAGGGCGTACGAGGGCGCACGAGGGCGCACGAAGGCGCACTAGCAGAGAAAGGCGCACGAGGGCGCACGTAAGGTAGAGCGCACGAGGGCGCACGAGGGCGCACGTAAGGTAGGGCGCACGAGGGCGCTTCTAGCGGAATAGTGGGCCCATTGTAGAAAGCGGTCCTAGGTAGCAACCTAGGCTCGTGATACCATGTTAGAATCTGGAAGAGAACGAGAATGAATGAACTAGCAGGAAGGTGGGTACAAGTATGAAACCCTAAGTTTGTGTACCCTCTAAGGCTAAACCCACTATAGCCTACACAATATAAACATACAATGTTTGACAGTTCTGCCCCCGTTTCCATATGCGGTCGCGATGCTGATGCCATCGTTTTCAATTTAAAAAACAAGATTCGACGTTTACGTCGGATGGGTTGCGTAGAGTTGTATCCTCATACAAGAAACATTATGATGGAGAATACTAAAAATTAGTGATGTAAATCAAATTACACTGTTGGTTTTATTTGGTAAAATAGGATAAACTGTCAAGATAGCAGGCGAAAATGAGAAACACGCAAAGAGGAATTTCACTAGCAAGCAGTTGAGTACATATAGGAAACCCTAATTTGGGTTGTACTCGCTATAGAGTACCCCACTGCAGGCTAGCCAACCATCACATTCTGACACACCCCCATAGTCAAAGTGGGGTACAATCAATACAACAAGCAGGCAGAGCAGTAGTTCACAATTATAAGCAAAGCTAGCGGCTAGCACAGAGAGCAAGTGAGGAGGAGGAGAAACTGTGGGGGCGAGAAGATGGGAGGCGACGGCTGAAGCTGCAGACACACTGGCAGCAGGAGTGCGTAGTACTGTCGCTACCAGGCTAAACCCGGACTACACGGCGACAGACGCAGCTGGCTCGCTGTGCTCCCAGGAGTGCTCACACTGTAGCTACCGGGCGCAGAGCCCCGGACTACTCAGGCCACAGGGGGTCGTGGCTCTCTGGACTACCAGGAGTGCTCACACTGTGGCTACCGGGCGCAGAGCCCCGGACTACTCAGGCCACAGGGGGTCGTGGCTCCCTGGACTTCAGGCGCTGCGGACGACTAGTCGGCTACCTCCGGTCAACCTCCCCCAACTGTCCCACACCCCGTTCACACACTCCCTGTTGAACCACTAGCACCGCTCACACGCCACCCCCCTCGTACCACTCCGACGGCTCCAACACATCCACCCCCCTCAGCGGTAGCTGCAGCAGTGGGAGACGGAGGAGGAGGAGGAGGAGCAGGGGACGGCTCACACACACGGCACCCCCATACTCTCCACCCCCAAACCCTAAAACAGGAGCGCGGGCAGCAGCAGGGGTGGGGCGCGGTCAGCAGCTCGGGGGACGGTGTGCGCAGGCCGAACGAACCGCACGCGGGCCGCCCGGGCCGCGCGCGGACCTGGCGCAGCCCGTACGGGCCGCGCGCGGGCCTGGCGCAGCCCGTACGGGCCGCGCGCGGGCCTGGCGCAGGCCGTACGGGCCGCGCGCAGGCTGTACGGGCCGCGCGCGGGCCTGGCGCAGCCCGTACGGGCCGCGCGCGGGCCTGGCGCAGCCCGTACGGGCCGCGCGCGGGCCTGGCGCAGGTCGCACGGGCCACGCGCGGCCCGCGCGGGGCCCAAGGGCGCGTCGACGGGCGACGGGGGGCGACGCGCGGGTCGACGGGGTAGGAAACCGCCGCGCGCCTCGGGGCGCACGGCGGGCAGAAAACCGCCGCGCGATTCGTGCGCGCGGCGAGCAGAAAACCGCCAGGCGCCCCGAGCGCGTGGTGGGAAGAAAAAACGTCGCGCGCCACGGGGCGCGCGACACACAAGACAGCAGCGGAAGCATCGGGCGGGACCACCCACAGGATCGACCCAGGAGGGTCGACCTGCTCTGATAGCATGTCAAGATAGCAGGCGAAAACGAGAAACACGCAAAGAGGAATTTCACTAGCAAGCAGTTGAGTACATATAGGAAACCCTAATTCGGGTTGTACTCGCTATAGAGTACCCCACTGCAGGCTAGCCAACCATCACATTCTTACATAAACTTCATAATTCCTAGTTTAAAAATACAGCAGATATGTAGATTATTTGACAGAGAACTTTTTGGACATTCGATGTTTTCTGTGTTTATAATAGACGATATTTTTTACATCCATCTTACTCTATTGGACTTGCTTCTTACTATAGTGGGTATTTGCTTTGTGCTTTGTTTTTCTCTTCCTGTTTCTGCCTGCTTGTTTCTGCTTCGTCAGCATCGAGTGCAAAATTGTGTGGAGGGTTTTTGGAGCGCACTGAACCACGTGGCACTGTCTTGATCTGTAATATCTCGGATTGAGTACATTCTCAACAATGCGAGTTTATGTCCAGTCTCGTTTTTGCGAGCCCTACCAGGTTACAAACGAAATTATTGCAATTGATCTCGGAGTTTTGAGTGGTTCTACGGCTACAGTATTATTTCAAGAACATCATAAGCTATAGTGACAGCTTAACGATACAGTCACCTTAGCAAAGTTATAAGCAAATTGGCTCAAAACATTTTGCACTCTTGTACTTTTTTCCTTTCACACCTGTCTGCTCGAGTTCGACTCTCGTCTCTTCTTCGTTCTTGTTTCTTGTTTCGCCGAAAAAAACTCAGCGGAATCAGGTCGACGCCCGACGGAGCTCGCTGCCCGGGGGCAAAAAAAATAAACCCCAGACGGGCATGCATCCGGTCAGGGAGCCTCAACCCTAAACGCCTGGAGGCATGGTGTTTAGGGTTGAGGCTCCCTCGGATGGCATGCCATCCGATGGGGGTTTAGTTTTTTTGCTGCCCGGGGCAGCAGGTCGTCAGGTCGACACAGGTCGACAGGCTTGTCGACCCAATTCCGCTGAGTGATTCCTTGGTTCTTGGTTCTTCTTGCTTCTTGGTTCTTGCTTCTTGCTTCTCCCTCCAAATCTGTCCATTCCCACCCAATCCTGCAGTCGCGCCTTACCTACCTTCTAGCTATCCCTCTCACCCCGCCGTCGCGCTCCCTCCCGCCCCGCCATCGCGCCTCTCTCCCTCCTAGCCGCCGTCGCTTCTCCCTCCTATCCCGCCGCCGCCTCTCCCTCCTCCCCGCCGTCGCCTCTCCCTCCTCCCCGCCGTCGCCTCTCCCTCCTCCCCGCCGTCGCCTCTCACTCCTATCCCGCCGCCGCCTCTCCCTCCTCCCCGCCGTCGCCTCTCCCTCCTCCCCGCCGTCGCCTCTCCCTCCTCCCCGCCGTCGCCTCTCCCTCCTCCCCACCGTCGCCTATCCCTCCTCCGCGCCGTCGCCTATCCCTCCTCCGCGCCGTCGCCTATCCCTCCTCCCCGCCGTCGCCTATCCCTCCTCCTCGCCGTCGCCTATCCCTCCTCCCCGCGGTCGCCTCTCCCCACTCCCCGCGGTCGCCTCTCCCCACTCCCCGCGGTCGCCTCTCCCCACTCCCCGCGGTCGCCTCTCCCCACTCCCCGCCGTCGCCTCTCCTTCCCTCTCCGCCGTCGCCTCCGACGACAGGTGCACGAGCGCAAGCGCGGGTTGGAGCGCAAGCGCGGGTCGGTGCGCGAGCGCGGTTGTTTTCTCAGGCACCGTGGTTATCAGGTGCGTTCCCGGTCCTTCCATCCTCCCTTCCCCCCTCTGGTATTTCCGTTTTGTTTTGTTTTTCTTTTCTTTTTCTTTCTTTTCTTCTTCTTCGTCTTCTTCTTCCCTTTTCTGTGTGTCGATAGCTCTCCTCTTGCATGGCACTTTCAAAAGAGATGTAGCGCGAGGGAGAGCGTATGCGCATGAGAGAGCGTTTGAGAGAGCGCGTGAAGGAGCGCGTGAGAGAGCGCGTGAGAGAGCGCGTGAGAGAGCGCGTGAGAGAGCACATGAGACAGCCCGTGTGAGAGCGCATGAGAGAGTGCGTGAGAGAGCGCGTGTGAGTGCGCGTGAGAGCGTGAGAGAGAGAATGCATGTGATATTGCACGTGAGAGAGCGCGTGAGAGAGAGAGAATGTGGTGAGAGTGCGCGAGAGAGAGCGCACGTGACAGTGCATGAGAGGGTGCCTGAGAGTGCGCCTTGAGAGAGCGCGAGAGAAAGCGCGTGAGGGAGCGCATGAGAGGGCGCGTGAGAGAGCGTGAGAGAACGCGTGAGAGCGTGTGAGAGAGCGCGTGAGAAGCGTGAGAGAGCGCGTGAGAGAGTGCGCATGAGAATGCGCGTGAGAGCGCGTGAGAGAGCGTGTGAGAGAGCGCGTGTGAGAGTGCGTGAGAGTGCGTGTGAGAGTGCGTGAGAGAGCGCGTGTGAGGGTGCGCGTGAGAGAGCGTGTGAGAGAGATAATGTGCGCGAGAGAAAGCATGTGAGAGGGAGAATGCGCGTGAGAGTGCGGGAGAGAGCGCGTGAGAGTGCGCCTGAGAGTGCGCCTGAGAGTGCGCCTGAGAGTGCGCCTTGATAGAGCGCGTGAGACAGCGCATGAGAGAGCGTGTGAGAGAGCGCGTGTGAGCGCATGAGAGAGCGCGTGTGAGAGTGCGTGAGAGAGCGCGTGTGAGAGCGCGTGAGAGAGCGTATGAGGGAGCTTGTGAGGGTGCGCGTGAGAGCGTGTGAGAGAGAATGTGCGTGAGAGTGCGCGAGAGAAAGCACGTGAGAGAGAGAATGCGTGTGAAATGCTGGAGAGGGAGCGCGCGAGAGAGTGCGTGAGAGTGCGCCTGAGAGTGCGCCTTGATAGAGCGGGTGAGAGAGTGCGTGAGTGGGCGCATGAGAGGGCGCGTGAGAGAGCGCATGAGAGAGCGCGTGAGAGAGCGCGTGAGAGAGCATCCTAGAGATCTCGCTAGAGAGCGCGTGAGAGTGCGAGTGAGAGTGCGCATGAGAGAGCGCATGAGAGACCGCATGAGCATGATGGGGCGTAGGCACTAGTATCTATTCTGCTAGTGCTTGGGAAACTGGGGCTATTTATGCAAATGAGTGTCCGCTTTCTGCACTAGCGCTTAGAGTGCCGGTTTCTAAGGTGTTGGCGCCTCAGACTCTCGTCTAGGCCTCTGGCAACTAGCAAGCTAGTGCCTAGCACGCTCGCGCAGGGGGCTCTAACACTCGTGTGAGTGTTGACTCCTCTGATTTTGCTCTGTGCAGGGCGCGTGTGTGCTAACTTCTCTGTTTTTGGTTTGTGCAGGGCGCGTGTGTGCTAACACTAATGTTTTTGCTTTGTGCAGGCCGCGTGTGTGTTGACTTCTCTGTTTTTGCTTTGTGCAGGGCGTGTGTGTGTTGACTTCTCTGATTTTGCTTTGTGCAGGGCGTGTGTGTGTTGACTGATCTGATTTTGCTTTGTGCAGGGCGCATCAGCTGAGAAGGGAGATTCGGGAAGGAGTGGGTGTCAGAATGAACGGACAGGAATGATTGAACTAACAGGGAAATCAGTACAAATAGCAAACCCTAGAATTGTGTACCCCATATAGGCTAACCCACTGTAGCCTAACAAGCACAACATATATAATGTTCGACACACCCCCATAGGCAAAGTGGGGGAGAACTAGGGGTCACAAGACCAGTCAAAGCAAAGCAAGACACAACAAGCTCAGGGTGGATCTCAAGGATTCCACACAAATTCCGAGCACAAGCAAGTGGTCACAAGACCAGTTCACATGCAGGTTTATAACAGAGCAAGAGATACAGTGATCACAACCTAGCAAGAGTAAACATGCAGGTATATATATATATAGATCACAGTACAAACAAGGTCAAGAAGTAAGCAAGTGAGGTCCAGTAGGCACAAGGCCTAGTAGAGTGCAAAAGCGCTGATGGTTACAAGGCTGAAGCGCCTTGGTGAACACATCAGCAGTGTTGGCCTCAGTGGCCACGTAACGCAGACAGAGCTGACCGCGCTGCTGCAGCTCTCGAGCAAGGAAGTACCGCAGGGCAATGTGCTTCGTTCTTTGCTCCAGTCTGTGCTCCTCACACAAGGCAATGGCAGCCTTGTTGTCGACGTACAGCACTGGAGGAGAACGAGGCCGCTCTCCCAGGTCGGTCAGCAGGTAGGTCAGCCAGCGTAGCTCCTGGGCAGCCATGGCTGTGGCGTAGATCTCAGCCTCACAACTGGAGCTGAGAACAGAAGAAGAGCGTGTGGAACGCCAAGAAACTGAACCAGAGCCAAGGCTGAAGGTGTAACCCTGAGACGACCGCTGAGTAGCCTGGTCGTCCGCCCAAGAAGCGTCTGAGTGTCCTGTGAGCACAACTCGGTCTCGCCCTCCAAGCACTAGCCCCATGCCCGATGTACTGCACAAGTAGCGCAACACCCTCTTAGCGGCATCCATGTGCTCCTTCCTGTGACGGCCAGGAGCGACATAGCGTGCAAGGATGCTAAGAGGGTATGCCAGGTCAGGTCGAGTGCAGGTCATCAGGTATATGAGGCAGCCCACAAGCTCTGGATACGGGCCACTCGGCTCTACGGACTCATCCGAAGGCAGAGCTGAGAGCGAGTGACCGGTAGGCAGAGGAGTGGACTGAGGCGAGGAGTACGTGAAGCGGAAGCGCTGAAGGATCTGCTGCACCATGTGTGACTGAGTCAAGGTGATGGTGCGCCGTGCTCTGTCCCGGGTGATCCGCAAGCCAAGATAGCTTGTCAGTTCACCCAGGTCTGTGCACGTGTGTCTCTTCTGCAGCTCCGACTTCACGTGGGCGAGTGCCGCGGTGTCAGCAGTGGCAAAGACCAAGTCGTCGACGTACACGAGGATGTAGAACGGCGGCAGCGAGGTGTCTGTGCGTAGAAACAGTGACGGGTCAGCAGTAGAGGGAGCGAACCCAAGAGCCGCAAGTGTCGTCCTCAGTATGTCGTGCCACTCACGCGGTGCCTGGCGGAGACCGTAGACCGGCCGCTGGAGCCTCCACTGGGTACCAGGAGGAACCAACCCAGTGAAGCCAGGAGGGCGGTGCAGCCAGATCTCCTCGTGCAGGCTGCCCTGCAAGAAAGCAGTGCTGAAGTCAAGTGAGTGAAGCTCGTAGTCGCGCTGAGCGGCTATGTGCAGCAGCACCCGAAGAGTGGTCATCTTCGGGGTGGGGGAGAAGGTCTGGAAGAAGTCAACTCCCTCTCGCTGACTGAAGCCTCGAGCAACGTAGCGCGCCTTGAAGACAGGAGGAGAACCCGGCGGCCGCTTCACCCCGAAAATCCACATGCCACTGACGATGTTCGCCCCAGGTTGGGGAACCTCGTCGACGTAGGTGCCTGTGGACTTCCAGGAAGCCATCTCTGCGTCCATGGCTGTCTGCCACTGAGAGGAGTAGGGACCCGCCATCGCCTCAGCGTAAGTGCGCGGGGTCGGGATGTCTGGTGCATCCGGGTCTCTCTCAGGGGCAACTAGCATGGACACGAGATGGGGCAAAGCAGCAGCAAAGCACTGGAACTCCTCCTGTCTGTCCTCAAGGACGTCCGTGCCAAGAGCACACGCACCCCCGACGGACGGAGGACAGACAGGCTCAGACTCAGACTCAGCAACAAGGCTAGCGGCGTAGTCTAGACGACACCGGGCAGCAAAGTCTATCAACTCAGCGACCAGAGCAGACGCAGCAGAGGACTCAAAGGTAGGGTCAGTGACAACAGTGGCGAGAAGACGGGTGACAGTGGGACTGGCAGCACGACGGGAGTCAGACTCCGGGTCAGGAAGAGTAGGCAGAGAGGACGCAGGAGGAGACGGCAGCGGGACACGCTGAGGAGCAGTGGAGGGACGCAGAGTCATGTAGTGAGTGCCAGGGACAGGAGGAGGACGCTCACGTGGGACACGACGACCAGTGCGAGCAGTACGAACAGGCGACGCAGGACGAGACTCAGGCTCACGACGCTCCGTAAGACCTCCTGTGGGACCAGTGTAAGGAGAGGGACCAGGGAGAGGCGAGGCAGGCGGTAACTGTGACTGCGACTGGACAGGCGGAGGACACTCTACAGAGGGAGGAGGACAAGGAGGAGGAGCCTGACCAAGAACCTGCTGAAGGAGCGGCACGAAGTACGGTCGCGGCCGCGCAGCGTCGCCAGAGCCAGCAGAGACACCAGCGCCAGGGTCCTCAGTACCAGTAGTAGCTCCACCGCTCGGGTCCTCAGCACCAGCAGCAGCTCCACCGCCCGGGTCCTCAGCACCAGCAGCAGCTCCACCGCTCGGGTCCTCAGTACCAGCAGCAGCTCCACCGCTCGGGTCCTCAGCACCAGCAGCAGCTCCACCGCCCGGGTCCGCAGCACCAGCAGCAGCTCCACCGCGCGGATCCCCAGCACCAGCAGGAACTCCACCAGCCGGGTCCTCAGCACAAGCAGCAGCGCCACCGCTCGGGTCCGCAGCACCAGCAGCAGCTCCAACGTCCGAGTCCGCAGCACCAGGAGCACCACTCCGAAGACTGCAGCGCCTCGTGTACCACTCTCGGATCTGCTGGAGGGGGGGGAGCTCCCGGGCAGGAGGGGAAGCACCGCGACCAGCTCCAGCAGTACCTCTCCGGAGGCGGCAGTACTGTAGGTACCTCTCCTGCAGCCGCTGTGAGGAGAGGGCTCCTCCAGGTGTAGTACCCCCAGACTCAGCACCCCCAGGCTCCGCACCCGCAGACTCAGCACCCTCAGGCTCACTACCCCCAGGCTCAGCACCCCCAGGCTCCGCACCTCCAGACTCAGCACTCCCAGGCTCAGCACCCCCAGACGCAGCACCCCCAGGCTCAGCACCCCTAGGCTCAGCACCCCCAGGCTCCGCACGGGCAGGCTCAGCACCCCCAGCAGGACGAGAGTCAACAGCTACCTCGACAGGCTCACCCGGGTCTACCTGGGACACACCTGAGGGAGCGGCACCCTGAGGGGGGAGGGGGTCTGGTACCTCAGCACCTGGAGCCAGGAAGAGAGGCGGGGGGGGGAGTGGGGCAGTGCGGTAGGGGAAGAGGCGGTAGTAGGGGACGGACTCGTCAAAAGTGACATCCTGAGAGGCCAGGACACGACGCGAGGTGGCGTGGTAGAACTGCCAACCAGGGGCGTCCGGGACAAAGCCAAGGAAGACACAGGGGACAGCGCGACGGGAGAGCTTGTCCGCGGACGTGTCGCGGACAAAAGCTCGGGATCCCCAGACCCGAAAACGCGACGCATCGCCAGCCTCTCCCGTCCAACGCAGTGTCGGAGAAGTCTCCGGGAGGGAGACTCGGGGCCAGAGGTTGAGCTGATGCGCAGCGTATCGGACTGCAAACGGCCACAGAAAGTGGGGGGCAGCCGCATGAACCAAGGAGGTACGAGCGACCTCCATGACCAAGCCAATGCGGCGCTCAGCAACCCCATTCTGCTGTGGAGAGGCTGGAAGCGTGAACGACTGCTCAATGCCCTCCTGCTGACAGAAGGCCTCCAAGAGGCCAGAGGAAAACTCCCCACCTCTGTCAGAGTGCAGACGCAGGACAGGGAAGTCGGAGCGGAAACGCTCACTGAGCTGGAGACGAGATCTGCGGATCCAAGGGATCAAGACATCAGGGACGTCACCCTTGGTGCGCAAGGGGAAGACCGTGGTGTAGCGCGAGAAGTCATCAACAACAATCAGGAAGTACCTCTCCTGACCCTGACCACGGACGCGGGCTGGGCCCCACACGTCCATGTGGAGCGTCTGCAAAGGAGCAGTCGTCGGGGGAAAGGAGGAGGAGTGAGGAGCGGCGCGCTGCTGCCCCTCGACACAGGGAAGACAGGGAGGAGCAGGCGAGGGTGGGAGGGGAGGGAGAACCCTGGGAAGACCAGCAACAAGGTCCCGTTTGTGCATGGTCCGAAGGCGCTGCACAGACGGGTGACCAAGGCGGTGGTGCCAGAGGACAGTCTCATGTGCCAGAGAGCGACACGAGTAGGGGGCGGACAGCTGACCTGACGCAGACGCAGACGCGGACGCAGCTACCTGAGGGGACTCAGTGGTCAGTGTGTACAGGTCCGACCCCGGCTGCCGAGTGAAGGTAGCCAGGTGACGGCCCGTCCGAGCACACGTGCAGTGCGTCACGCGCTCGTAGGCAGGGGTGAACTGGTGAACACCCCTGTCCTGGAGCGCACTACCCGCCACCAAGTTCGTAGAGAACGAGGGGAGGTAGAGACCTGACAGTGTGCCAGACGGGACCGCAGGACAGGGAAGAACAGTGGAGGAGGTCGCAATGACCGGACCCCCAGAGGGGTCAGCGAGGGAGACAGCAACTGGCCGAGCAAGCGGCTCAAGGACAGTGCGGTCACGAAAGAAACAGCGAGAAGCACCTGAGTCCAGGGTGAAGGTGTGCAGTGCCTCAGTCGACTCAGTACCAGGGGAGACAGACTCGCTAGCACCTAGAGCGACAGCCGCACCATCACCTGAGGTGGCAGACACGAGAGGACCTGCAGTGGCAGTCTCACTAGTACCTAGAGCAGTAGGCTCATCAGTAGCTGGAGTGGTAGACACGTGAGTACTGGAGTGGTAGCCTCACCTGCACCTAGGGCAACAGACGTACTAGCACCTAGAGCGGCAGCCTCACTCACAGGACTCGGCAGCTGCACCTCTCCACTACCAGTAGCTCCCGAACGACGCACTCCAGAGGGACTACCACTACGGCCACTCCGACAGCCCAAACTGGCGTACCACTCACGAGCCTGCTGTAGCATAAGAGGGCACGGCTGCTGCACCTGGCCACGACCAGAGGCTCCCGAACGACGCACTCCAGAGCGACTACCACTACGGCCACCTCGACGTCCCAAACCAGCGTACCACTCACGAGCCTGCTGGAGCATAAGAGGGCACGGCTGCTGCACCTGTCCACTACCAGAGGCTCCCGAACGACGCACTCCAGAGCGACTACCACTACGGCCACCCCGACTGCCCAAACCGGCGTACCACTCACGAGCCTGCTGGAGCATAAGAGGGCACGGCTGCTGCACCTGTCCACTACCAGAGGTTCCCGAGCGACGCACTCCAGAGCGACTACCACTACGGCGACCCCGACAGCCCAAACTGGCGTACCACTCACGAGCCTGCTGGAGCTGCATCCGGCCACGTCAGGAGCAGCAGCAGTAGTGGTAGCAACAGCAGTGGCAGTGGGAGTAGTAAGGGCAGGAGCAGCAGTAGTAGCGGGAGTAGTGCTGGCAGGGCAAAGCTCACCAGTGGTAGGCGCGGCGGGCGCAAGACGGTGGTGACAGCGGGGCCGCTGCAACTGCGGGGCGGGGCCAGGTCGCAGCAGGGAGCTCCGCGGCAGCTGCTGCAGGGTCGGCGGCGGCAGCTGCTGTAAGGTCGACGGCGGCAGATGCTGCAGTCTCAGCGGCGGCAGCTGCTGTAGAGTCGGCGGCGGCTGCTGCTGGAGGCTCGGCGGCGGCAGCTGCTGCAGGTCGAGCGGCGGCTGCTGCTGCAGGCTCGGCGGCTGCAGCTGCTGCAGGTCCGGCGGCGGCCTCTGCTGCAGGCTCGGCGGCGGCAGCTGCGGTAGGCTCGGCGGCGGCAGCTGCTGCAGGGTGCAGGCTTGGCGGCGACAGCTGCTGCAGGTCGAGCGGCGGCTGCTGTTGCAGGCTAGGCGGCGGCAGCTGCTGCAGGTCCGGCAGCGACGAAGCCGCGAAGGGGCGGCTGAGGGGTCGCGACGGGCAGCTAAGGGGCCGCGACGCGCGGGTAAGGGGCCGCGACGGGCGGGTAAGGGACCGCGACGGCGGCTGAGGGGTCGCGACGGGCGGCTAAGTGGCCGCGACGCGCGGGTAAGGGGCCGCGACGGGCGGGTAAGGGGCCGCGACTGGCGGGTAAGGGGCCGCGACGGGCGGGTAAGGGGCCGCGGGCGGCTAAGGGGCCGCGACGGGCGGCTAAGGGGCCGCGACGGGCGGCTAAGGGGCAGCAGTGAGCCGCGCGCAGGCTGCGCGGGCGGTGAGCGGGACGGCAGCGGGCGGCGTGCGGGCTGCGCGGGCTCAGCGCGGTGCGCAGGGCGGTGAGCGTGGGGCCGACGGGGCCGGTAGGGGCGATCGCGGCGGGGCCGTAAGGGGCGAGCGCGGGGCCGACAGGGCAGTAAGGGGCGACACGCGAGTCGCTAAGGGGCCTTAGGGGGCCGTTAAAAAACGAGGCGCCCTAGGTAGGTAGGTAGGTAGGTAGGTAGCGGTGGGCCCTAAAAAAACGGTCCTAGCGAAGGACCTGCTCTGAAACCATGTCAGAATGAACGAACAGGAATGATTGAACTAACAGGGAAATCAGTACAAATAGCAAACCCTAGAATTGTGTACCCCATATAGGCTAACCCACTGTAGCCTAACAAGCACAACATATATAATGTTCGACAGTGGGATGGAGATGAGAGGAGGAGGAGGGGGGTGTAGGGAGGGGAAGGTGGGATAGGCTAGCAATCATTTCTGCACTTCTGAACTTTATTCATGACGGTTGCGTCTTTACTACGGTCTCTGTATCTATCTGTGGTTGTTTGTGTGTGTGTCAGTGTGTGCTGTGCATGTGCTTAATGCGTCTGTGTTTGTGCTCGTGTGAGGCTGTGTGAGATATCTGTGCTTGTCTTGTTGCACCTGTCTGTCTCGGGGCGTGTGCTAAAGTGCCTCGTGTATGCAACTAATGTGTGATGTTAGAGTGTGTTGGGTCTGCATTTGAGGTGGGGATCGTTGTTGGGGCAGCGTTGCTCGCCTTAGCATACCGGAACCACCTCTGCTGTAGCACCGATGCATTTTAGCATTCACTCGCAGTTGCTTGTGTTGTTTTTGCACGTGTTAAGCGATTGAGGTGTGATGTTAGAGTGTGTCGGGTCTGCATTTGAGGTGGGGATCGTTGTTGGGGCAGCGTTGCTCGCCTTAGCATACCGGAACCACCACTGCTGTAGAATGCATTTTAGCATTCACTCTCAGTTGTGATGTGTTGTTTTTGCACGTGTTCAAAGGATGCATTGCACATGCTTCACGTTCACGTCCAGTGCGTGTTTCTTGTCAATTGCCGTATTCCCTCGGATAAAACACCCACCCCGAATTGTACACCCCCGGGTAGCTTGTGCGGGGAGGGTGATATATTTGACCCCGTTAGTACTATACCCCCTCTTTTGGGGTGATTTTTCATAACACCCCCCTTTCCATATAGATTTGTTATTATAATAGCTGATAACGAGTGCGTGCAAGTATGGGAGGACGCGAAAATCCCTCCCTCTACGAAATTATACGGAACTTTCAAATGAAATCTGCCGAGATTCCCCCCCTCCCACAATTTTGCTGTCGCCAGGCTGGCGAACCTTTCGTGGTCAAGTGGCCAAAGAGGTGCCACATGCCATCTCCAAGGTGGTCAAGATGTCATTTGCCGAAACTCGGGTTCCCGCCTCTGAGTGTGCTAGTTAACCAACTTCGAAAACACCGAAGCTGTCTATTTATAAAAATCCTTATGTTGAAAAATGTCATATGAATAGACCCGGGTATTATAAAATATTTTCCGTTGAGGAGACCCCCCCCCACTTTTTCCCAGTGGTTATCATAATACCCCCGGGTGTTTTATCCGGGGGAATACGGTGTGTTTCGTGACGACCGATTGTTCCATTCGTCGTATTTATCGACGATTATGGAATGAAAGGTTACATTTGGTTTCATTTTTTGAGGACTCTTGTGTTATCAGTGCTTGTGTCATGTCCACACTTTTGGAGCACTCGTTTGGAAAACGTTAAAACGAGGGCTTTAAACGTTGGGAAAATGAAAAAAAATGCACTGTTCATTCGAGTCGACCGAAAAGTGCTACCAAATGTATAGGATTAAGACAAGACTCTTCAAGGAGTCTGCAGAGCAGTCGTCAATCGCCATAGCATTTCAGATCTCGTACAGCACACTAGATTGCAGATTACAAAGAAAGTAATAAAAAATTGTAGGTATCTACGTAAAGTATGTGTAAATTAATATAACTCTAAATGGGAGGGTGGGGGTGGGTTCTAAACTCAGATCTAGAAATGTTTTTTGGACTAGGTGGCAGGTTCGTGGACCTGCCACAAGATAAGGAGCGATAGACTCCTTACTGCATTCTCCTTTACATGTCTTGTCATAATCTTTAAATTTTGAAATTTAATTCAAAATTTTTCATATTAAGACAAGACTCTTCAAGGAGTCTGCAGAGCAGTCGTCATAGGTAACACGAGACATTAGGTAGGGAAATAATCTCCTATCAAATGATGTCGTAAGCTTCTTATCGACTGGTAGAGATGTTTCAAAGAAAGACGATGGGATGACGAAGCGGGTATGAGACATGTTATGAATAGTAACATTTGATATTACTGTGCACTCCTCACCGCAGCAAAGAGAAGCACGCAGTAACGAGAATGAACGCGAAGCGTCAGACAGTTGGAATTGACTCGAAGCGTCAGACAGTTGGGACGCATCTGGACCGTCGGAGCAGACGGCATCGGGCAGCGGCAGGCAAGGTGGTTTTGGCGGGAACAGTTACGAAACTGTACGCGCCGCACGGTTGGGAATGCATTTGAATAAGGGAATGTACCCCTTAGAGTACATGACTAGTTAGGTCTTTTCGTATTCCATTGTACTCTTATTTATATCACCTTGTTTGCATGTTTTATTCATCTCAAAGCATTTTACATTCACTCTGCTATTGAGGTCAAGGGCCCACCAAACCATCTCACTGCGTGCGAACCTTCCCGGGTAGATCCTGGGCTACGATCAACTTCTGATCGCAGCATGGTATGAGAGCGGCTCGGGAATCCTTCGCACTGCCACTCCCGAAAATTGCGACATTCGGAAAGTGGCGTCCGGCACACGCTCACGAGTGAAGATGGCCGGAGGATCTGGTGGTCAGACTAATCTGACGGCTGAAGCGCAACCCAACCCGGCTGCGACAAGCGAGAACACGACGACAATCAACTCCGAAGTTCTCGCACAACTTCTTCAGCGACTCACCAGCTTGGAGCAAGGGCTCCAAACATTGCGGAATGGCGATGCGGGAACATCCTCGCAACCCTCTCAACCGGCCCCGACTGGCCAGAACGCCACCCCGCAAACTTTCTCCCTCGACACCAATGGCTCAACCCCCAAGGCTCCCCGTCCCAGTGAAGAGGCAATTCTCTCCGCTCAATCAAGGTTTCTCAGCATATCAAAAATAAAGACAAGTACTTGTTTTGACGGCAGAGACTTTTACACCTGGAGCTTCGAGCTGGAGCTCCTGCTTCAGAACGCCCAGATCTTCCACTATTTCGACGGGAGCTACGCGGAGCCTGCTGAGGACACCGACGACGCCAAGGCAAGGTATTACAACGAGTCGCTGATGGCGTACGGGGTGCTCCTGCGGAATATGTCGGCGGCGGAGCAGCTCAACATTCGTTCATACAAAACCACAGCTGCTCCAGCCCTTAACGCCTGGCGGCACCTGACAGGAGTCTACCAGCCCAAGGACTCTGTCTCTTCGAGCCGACTACTCCAGGAACTCCTGGAAACTAAGATGACCGCAGGGGAGAAGGTCAACAATTACCTTAACCGCTGTCGGAGCCTTCGCGATCAAATCGTGAAGTTGGGAAGCACGATTTCAGAAGAAATCTTCATCAACACCGTGCTTCAAGGGCTCGGCCCAGAGTGGCGGCCCTGCAAGGCGCTTCTCCGACAGCAGGGGGTCATCTCGGAGGCCGCCCTTTGCGCCGCCCTTCTCGTCGAACAAAGGGATATGGACCAGCAGCGACCAGCGCCGCGACGAGAACGCGAACGGCTCGCCTTCTACGCCGACAACACCGAAGAGCGAAAGCCACGGCGCCTCTACTGCAAGATCTGCAGAAATTTCGGGCATCTGGCGGATCGATGCAAGAACCGATCTCGCCCTCGCCAGACCAATCCGAGCACCTGGTCCGGCCGTCAAGACGCACGAGGCGACGTGCGTCCAGCCCAAGGGTATCAGCCCAAGGGTATCAGCCCCCTCTCGCGCGCAACCTGAACCCAGCGGTTCAGCATCAGCAGCAGCAGCCGTCCTCGACTGCCCCAGTTCGCAACGTCATGAGCAGCATGGCCATGACAGGCGAGTCGCGTCGTCGCCGCGTTCGCTCACCGTCACCTGAGCCGGCACCGCACCCAATTGGCGCGTTCACCAACAACAACCCGTTTAGTCCGCGCCGCGACTTCACCGACGACGACGACCAGGACTGGAATCTTCCAGTCCCGCTGCTTGAAAGTCCCCCGCACGTACCTGATATGCGGGTGGCGCCACTCGATTGGCTCACGCGCGAACAATTTTTGAAGTTCGACACTCCGCACATCGTCACGCCGCGATTGGCGCTGCTCGCACGTGACGACAACAAGCGCTACAACACCTGGTACCTGGACAGCTGCTGCGGCCAGCATATGGTGGGCTCCGAGCGTTACATATCCAACGCCGTCGCCACCCCTGCCGTCACTTACGTCACTGTGGCGAACAACACGCGCCTGCGCGCAAGCGCGCAAGGCATCGTCGTGCTCAAGGCACGCGGGAGCCGCACGCACATCACGCTCAACGATGTGCTGATCGTCCAGAACCTGCGCTTCAACCTTCTGTCCGCCGCACAGCTCATGGTTTGTGGCGTCGACCTCAGCACGGACCGCGAAACGCGAGATATCCTGCTGCACTACGAAGCGCGCAACTTCCCCCGCAGGCAGATCGGACGAGCACACTCCGAAAATGGAGTGTACGTCCTGGATTTCGACATCCCCGACTGCAGCGGCGACTCGCACGAGCTGATTGACCTCGTGCCACTACGCTTCGAGCACATCCACCGCAGGGACTGGAAGCACCCTGACGGCAGGCCGTGGGTGCCGCATCATCCTCACCCACGCGAAACGGCGTTACACAACCCCGACCCCGACGGCATATGCAGGGATTGCCACACGCCGACGACCTCAACAAGCGCGATTGCGGGCCGCGGACTCGCCGCCATCGCTGAAGCAGAGCGCCACGCGCCACCAGAAGAAGGGATGTCGCAGCTCGAGGTCGAGGAGACTACTCGCCGCGTGTTCGGCACCGACCAAAGCCCCCACGCTGGACCTCCCTCCCAGCGGCTCGACAACATCCTGCGCGGACAACGCCGCAGGAGCTTGGACTCACGAGGAGTTCCGCGCCCCTACACTCTCGAGGAATTCTGAAAGATGTACCCTCATCGGCTCGACCCCTCGGCGAAACTCACCGTGGAGCAAGAGGAAGAACTGGCGCGCCGCGAAGCCGAGGAGCTTCGCCAGCAAAGCCTCGCGGAAGCACGCGGGACCTTCGCTTGCGCCGCCTGGGGAGCCGAGGAGGAAGAAAGTGCCTCCAATGAAGGGGGGTGGGGAAGCGCTGGAGGATGGGGAACCAGTGATACTGGCGGATGGGGCGACACCGGCGGAACCTGGGCCAACGCGAGCGGCGGATGGGGCGCCGTACCTACCGCCGCAGACAGCGGCTGGGGCACTTCCCGCGAAGAACGAAGGGGGGAAGAGGACGAAGCTGAGGAAACCGAAGCAGCACCTGCAGTCGTTCCTCTCGGTCGTCCCCCGCGCCATGTATTCCCTGCAGATATTCCCCCACGTCGCGACCCGTGGGACACCATCATCTGGGGCAACGAGCCGTCAACCCCGCGTCGCACCGTCTACGGACCTGCCCCTGAGCCACGCGAGCCTACTCTCATCCCTGGAACCATCCCTGGGACTAACATCCCGCTCTCTGAAATTCGCGACAGAGAGTTCTTGGCACTGATGCTGACTACCGCGGCAGAAGAAGAAGAAGCAGAGGAAGTAGCAGCGGAACCTGCTCCCGCACCTGACGAAGACCCTGAGGAAGCGCGCGCGCGCTATATGCGCACCTCCGGCTTTCGCGCTGACGATGCACTCTGGCACCAGCGCCTCGGACATCCTTCCCGCGCGACGCTGAAAAACTGCATCGACGCTGGCGTCTTCGCCCTTGGCGCACTTCTGCGCCCTGATGGCTCCGAAGTGAGCGGCGCGACACATCCGCGCAACTGCACCGTCTGCCCCGAAGCTGCGTTGAGCCACCAACCGTTCCCGCTACTCGAACCTGGGACCAACCACTACCCCAAGCTGCACAAGGTGTACAGCGATTTCCTGAACGTGGGGCATTGCGGAGTCGAGGACGAGCTATACACTCTTACCTTCATCGACGCTGGAACACGCTACGTGTGGGTCGTGAATGTGGAGTCGCGCGACAGAGCCTACGAGGTATTTCGCCTCTGGCTGCCGCACGCGGAGCGGCAATCTGGGAAGAAGCTCAAGATTTGGCAGTCCGACGGCGCAGCAGAATTCAGGAGCAACCAGATGCAGACATTCCTGGCGCAAAAGGGGGTCGAGCACCACATCTTCCTTCCCTACGCCCACCAGCAGCAGGGCGTAGCTGAGCGGACGAACCGCACGCTGATGACGAAGGTGCGCGCGCTGATGAAGCAGTCAAAGCTGCCGCCGATCTACTGGACCTACGCGATGCACCACGCCGTACGGGTGCACAACCTCCTTTCAACCACGGCGATTACCGGCAATGTGTCCCCGCACGTCAAGTGGACAGGAACCAAGGGAGATACCTCCATGCTCCGCGTATGGGGATGCATGGTCCAATACCGCCCGCCGACATCAACCATCGGCAAATTTGCCAGCCGCGCGCGCTGGGGAATTCACCTCGGCATCAGTCACGAATACAAGGCGTGGATCATCCTGGATCTCCTCAGCCAGAAGACCGCCCATGCTCGCGACGTAATTTTCTACGAGCGTCTCTTCCTCGACCAGTTCCGCCGCGACGAGGAAACGAACGCGAATCGCGTCTACGCCAACAATGGCCACAGCTACGCAACGCCTGAAGACGAAGCCGCTGCAGCAATCTTGGAGCAGGACACAAGGGGGGAATTCGCGTGGGAGGATCGGCGCAGCAGCGACGACGACGACGACGATTCCTCGGGAGGAGGAATTGGCGGAGCAGGCGGAAGCGGAACGAGAGGAAGCGGCGGAGGCGCAGCACCACCAGCACCACCTGAACCTGAAAGCGACGACGATGACGTGCAGGAAGTCATCCCGCAACGTCGCCACGACAGCACCGTCTCGGGGCTGCAGCTGCTCGGACTCCACGCTGCAACCTCGAAAGCGCCGCGCATCATCGAGCCCCGAAACCCGCAGGAAGCTCTTTCTAGACCACACAGCAAGGAGTGGCGCGAGGCGATGGACGCGGAAATCAAGGCACTAGAGTCACGCGACACCTGGGTGCTCGTCGACCGCGCAGCAATCAAGGGCGCAAGGATCCTCTCGGGGAAGTGGGTCTTCCGCGTGAAGACCGCGGCGGATGGAACGATCGAGCGCTTCAAGGCGCGCTGGGTGGTTCGCGGCTATGACCAGAGGCATGGGATCGACTTCGACCAGACATTTGCCCCAGTCAGCCGCCACACCTCCGTCCGCATCCTGCTCGCCATCGCAGCTGCAAGGCACCTGCCACTCCGTCAAATCGACGTGAAGAACGCGTTCCTGTACGCGTTAGTAGATGCCGTGATCTACGTGGAGCAGCCACACACCTACGGCGAAGGAGACACACACGTGTGTCAGCTGCGGAAGTCACTCTACGGCATCAAGCAGGCGCCGAGGCTGTGGCAGCAGTACCTGCACAACATCCTGCTTGAAATCGGGTTCAAGCAGATGCCGCACGACCCAGGGATGTACCGCCGCGACTTCCGCGGCGAATACATTCTCCTCACGGTGTACGTCGACGACTTGCTATACACAGGCTCAAACAACGAGCTTCTCGAGCAGTTCGAGAAGGCCTTGGCGGGGCGCGTCGACATCACGTGCAACTACGAGGTGAAGCAGTTCCTAGGCCTCAACATCTCCTACGCACCTGAGGCCATTCACCTCTCAGCGGCTAAGTACGCAGAGGAGTTAGGGAAGCGGTTCAACATTTCACCGGCACCCCTTTCAACCCCCTACCAAACCCCCGGACCGAACCACAAACCTGACAACAAAGCCCTATCCCCTGCTGGGATTCAGACTTACCAGCAGCAGCTGGGATGCCTCCTCTTCGCCTCTGTCACCTGCAGGCCAGATCTCTCGTACATCGCAAGTCAGCTTGCGCAGTACTCACGCAAACCAACGGCTGAGAATCATCTGGACCTGCAGCGCGCTCTTCAATTCTTCGTCTCAACGCCCAAGATTGGGCTGTGCTACTCAACTGCACCAACTCCATCCTTCAACCTCGTAGGCTACGTGGACGCCGATCACGCAGCAGACCCTGATAATCGACGGTCCAGGACCGGCTTTCGGTTCCGACTCGAGCCATCGAGACCAATCTCCTGGAATTCGCAGAAGCAGGAGTTGGTTGCCCTGTCATCAGCCGAAGCGGAATTCATCGCAGCAACCGCAGCAGTTCGCGAAGGCCTCTACCTACAGGAACTCCTGCAAGAAGCGAAAATTCCGACTTCGCCGACCTTCCGCCTTCACTGCGACAACCAGAGCGCGATCCGTATCGCGAACAAACCTGGTTTCGTTAACCGCACCAAGCACATTGCGCTGCGGTATTTCTTTGTGAAGGATGAGGTGGACAAGGGCAAGGTCAACTTGACCTACTGCCCGACCGGTGACATGGCAGCAGACTTCCTCACGAAGCGACTGCCACGCCAGCAGTATCAACACTGCTCCGAACTCAGCGGCGTGGTCAAGCAGGTCAAGTCAAGCTACGGCCAGGAGTGAAGGGGGGTGTTACGAATAGTAACATTTGATATTACTGTGCACTCCTCACCGCAGCAAAGAGAAGCACGCAGTAACGAGAATGAACGCGAAGCGTCAGACGGTTGGAATTGACTCGAAGCGTCAGACAGTTGGGACGCATCTGGACCGTCGGAGCAGACGGCATCGGGCAGCGGCAGGCAAGGTGGTTTTGGCGGGAACAGTTACGAAACTGTACGCGCCGCACGGTTGGGAATGCATTTGAATAAGGGAATGTACCCCTTAGAGTACATGACTAGTTAGATCTTTTTGTATTCCATTGTACTCTTATTTATATCACCTTGTTTGCATGTTTTATTCATCTCAAAGCATTTTACATTCACTCTGCTATTGAGGTCAAGGGCCCACCAAACCATCTCACTGCGTGCGAACCTTCCCGGGTAGATCCTGGGCTACGATCAACTTCTGATCGCAGCATGGTAGACAGTAGTAAGATCTTAACACGATTTCATATATTGTGCCAAGAATCATGGTGCTGATTCAGCAGCAATGAGAGTGATATCCATCCCGCTATAGAATCTCGAATCAACTTTCGAAGTTGATGGTCGTTGATGCACAGACATTCAGCATGGACCATGTGGGCGAGAGTGGCAATATGCCAACGATGTGCAATAGCACAATGAGATATAATGCGGTTTCAACTTGTGGCAGACATGCACGTGGCTGTTGCCTGGGTACGAAAGATAAGATTTAACAAAAACGTGTTGATGGATTCACATTGTTGCACGCGGACGTGGCAGGTGCAGCATAGCCAGGATACAAAGATCGTGTCTCCCATTGATGGAGTTTGTCATGCTCTATAAATGTGGCCAGTGGAGTGCAATACATACACCATACACGAGGCTGCAGCCGTTTTTTATGTGTAATGTGCATATCTCTTGCGTAAACAGTCCACAAACGTGAAAGCCGTGGGAGTGGTCGTTCGAATGCATTATTGATATTAACACCTGGGTAATTAAGGAAAGCCTGCATGTGAGGTGAAGAGATCAAGGGACCATGAAAAAGACAACGGGCCATCATCGCACTTCAACAATTGAATTTCAATGGTACATAATATGCTGGTGATTATATATAACACATGGGCATCTCACCTGAGATAACAAGCATTCTTCTTAATGAGGCATTATTGACATGTATTCGCTTGCGTGGGTGTACTACGCACCCCCCTGCTCTCAACCGGTAATATATGGCAAAAATCATCTCGTTGCATACATTGGCAAGAGATGCTGTAGTATGAAGCTGAGATGCGTGAGACGCCAACAACAACAATGTGCGAATTCAACGATCAATATGTGCGTGGCGGGTGTATAGATGGAACCCATATTTATATGCACAAACCAAGTTTGGAGACGCAGGCGATTCACCATGATGTTTCTGCGGCACTTTGCGGCCGAAGGAGCGTCTGTGAACAACGCCCAGTTGGCGGCTTACGTGACGACAACTTTGTTGTAAGACTTTGAAATTTGACTCATCGTAATATCACGCACCAAATTCCTCTGGGACACTCTCCGTTTAGACACACAACTTGAGTTGAGGGGATACCGGTATTAAACATCTGGTCATGCTTCCTAAATAGGAACAGATGTTTTGGAGACGAACAGCCTGTCAAGTGCAGGTCCAGCATTTGTGTGCAATGAATTTAAATCGCCAAGGGCGACCAAATACCTTGTTGGTTTTTAATAAACAAGTTGGCGACTTGTTTTGTTAGGGAGATGAACATGTATCTACGCATGCTGCTCGGTAGCCCGATGTTACAACAAGAACATTTGTGACGACCGTGCCGCGAGGCTCAATGCCCAAGACATGTAAGAATTTGCCAAGAAGCAACGTGTTGCACAGTCATAGGTTTGTCAAGCATCAGCAATCTCAATGTAGAGACGTCTTTGTATAGGAATGGGGAATTGCACTTGGCCAACGTTTTCCTCACTACCACTATCGTATTTGCTATGATCAGTGTAGGGTAGGAACGCATGTAATTGACCACAAATATGTGTAGTCTTGGCCAAGTTGCGCGCGATTGCGGCATAGCCGAAAACTTGGTCCCACTTAACCAATTAGCTGCGGTAGAACTTGGTTGCGCACAGTGAACGGTGACAAAATAAAACTGCATAATGCCAAATGATTGTTACTCGTAGTAGCATGCTGATTCGAACATATCAGCGCAAAACGGATGACAATCGAAGTACCGGTACGGTAATGGCAGAGCCGTAGAGGGTAAATTACAGTCAGCTAGACATAGCTCTGTTGGCCGACTATGTGCGATATATATATAAATATATTTTTTTTAGCTGAATAAAACCAGACGAGCGTAAACGTAAATACGAGCGGCAAGTTTCTGACTACATTGTTTGTGCAGTGCACGTTTGTCATGGAGCACAACAGGCGGGAACTTCCTTGCCTCAATTCAAACAGATACATATCTCAACACCAGTGTTGATAATCCAAAGCTTTAGATGAGTGGGAGGGGGCCGGTGTAGCCCTGGCAAATGGCCAAAGTTCGGAGCTATTCTTTCCAATAAACATGGACTTAAGCAGAATTGTATACGATGCTTGATCATTTATGAATCATATCCAACGAGCATGCAAATTGCTCGCTCTCTTCCTTGCATAAGGTTATGCGGTAATCTTTATGCCATAATATTTAAATATCAGAATATTATAATCTTCATAGGCCGGTGGCGTTAATAGGGCCATCGCAAATCTCTTAGTGGGCCATGATTTTTTGAAAAAATATCATGATCTTAATCAGCCCCTTATCACCACACTAATTTTTTTTTTTTGGCACCAATACGATTTTTGCTTAGCGCAGCAACAGCAGTAGCTCGAAATTTCGATAGCTGCTGTCCCCGCCAGCCACGGCAGCACCCTTAGTGGCGATCCAGATAGTAGCAGATAGCGCGACACTAGCAGCAGATCGCGCTGCACCACCAGCAGATATCGCAGTCGTAGCAGCGGATTTCGAGCGCCGGCAGCAAATCTCGAGCGCAAATAGCAGATCTCGCAGCAGGAGCAAATCGCGCAGCTACACAGCCGATCTCACGCGCCAGTCGCAAATCACGCGCGCCTGCAGCAGAATCTCGCGCGCAGGCAGCAGAATCTCGCGCGCCAGCAGCGAAATCTCGCGCGAGAGGAGCGGATCCCGAGCCCAGCAGAAAATCTCGGCGCCAGCAGCAGATCTCCGTGCTAGCAGCAAATCTCGCGCTCCAGCAGCAAATTTTCGAGCGCCAGCAGCAAATCATGAGCGCCAGCAGCAGATTTCGATTTTTTCAGCAGCAAATCGCGAGCCCAACAGCAGGTCGCGAGCCTGGCAACAGATTCCGCAACGTGAGAATAACGTGAATACCGCCCTTAAATCGCGAAGCGATAGCAGGAAATCTCGCGGGAGCAGCGGCAGACCGCACGTCAACAGTCAAGATAGTGCATGAAAAGCAGCAGTTGCATAGCGTCAGCAATAACAAGTTCTCGTAGTAGCAGCAGAAGGCCCGTGAAGCCACCGACAGCAATTACGTGACAAAGGAATGTATGAAATCTCGCCATTTGCTCACGCGTCTCACTACTAACTTACAAGAAACGAAGAAGCAAGTAGAGACTAGGGGCAGGATAATCATAGTAGCAATGGCGGATGACTAGTCGGGATGGGTGCAAGGTTTAGGTAGGTGTGCTGTTCTAAACTCAGATCTATAAATGTTTTTTGGACTAGGTGGCAGGTTCGTGGATCTGCCACAAGATAAGGAGCGATAGACTCCTTACTGCATTCTCCTTTACATGTCTTGTCATAATCTTTAAATTTTGAAATTTAATTCAAAAATTTTCATGTTGCTACGCAACCCAAAAACGAGTTACTGGCGAACAGCACCAATCTGACTTTGTTGCTGTTTCGAGGGGCCATTTTTTGGGGGCCCGTTAAAGCCCGAGTTCCACATGGCAAAAACTCCAAGTTTTCTGAACTTGAAACAGGGTTAGCGAGAGGGAGCAGAGGCGTTTTTCGTTGAACCAACCCAGGCGAACCACTATGAGAGCAGCGAAATGAAGGTACTACTCGCCACACTCAGATTGGCCTGCGTTCTCTAGGGTTGACCACGACTACACGAAAAAGACTAAGGCGACCATTCTGTCGCCTTAGTCGGTACAGAATCGCAGCCAATCCTGTGAAATTGAACAAGATGAACCGCATCGCATCCACACAACGAGGGAGTGAAGAGGGAATAGGGGGGTTACAGTCCGGTGAAATGTTGATATGAACCAACCGAAATGTCTGGTAGGTAAGGTATTTGACACCAACCACGACAGACCTGAAGAACCTGCAGCCTCTCTAAACGTCCTCGATGAACCACTGAAGCATGGCAGACCACGGAATCGTGACGACTACCAACCAGAATTGATAATAGGCAGGAGTAGGCACGAAAGTTTGTCGCGACGCGCTGGCACGTTGACGCCGCGTCGCAGGAGATGTCAACATTGTAACGCGACGTACATGGTAGGAACTGCATAGCACGACTTCCACCGGAGGAAAGTAGTTGGCGTTCCAAGAATTCAGAGCATACGTCGGTGTATGATCGAGATGAACAAGTTGATTTCGGTCGGAACCGATCATTACGTATTCAATAGGAGAGTTTGCTAGGGCCTGTAGTGCCTGAAGGGTGTAACAGCTAGGCCCAGACTTTGCGACAATAAGCTTCGGAAGGGCGACCACGGGCTCCGCCGTTGAAAGGCCGGAAACGAAGCCCGGTAGGGAGACATACGAGTGGTGAACGGAATACGAGGGCAATGTATTACACTACAATTCGACGGCGGCACCCATCTGTAAGAGATGATACTTGCAATCTAGAGCGGTGGTTGTAGTGTTGTCTCGGTCAAGCGCACGTTTTAGTGGCTGTCGGCATCGCCAACACAAACAGATGTCGACGGACTGCTATAGGCGAGCGTGAAGTCGGGAGCTTTTGCAACAACTATCACAGCCACGGAGTCAACCTGAGGTCCGTCCCGCATAGCGCATGCGCGCCATCGCCTTGTTGCTATAGTGCCAGGCGTCACTGCTATCCAAGTCACAGCATGCGGCGTCACTGCTGTCCAAGTCACAGCATTCGGGACCACTGCTGCTTGTGTTACGGGATAAGGTCACTGCAAAGCACGTCATAGCGAGCAGTGTCACCGCTGCTCGTGGCACACCTCACTGCTGCACACGTCATAGCGTGTGGTGCCACCGCTACTTAGGTCCCATCATATGGTGCTGGCGTCACACGTCATAGCGTGCAGTGTCACTGCAGCTCATGTCAATCATAAGGTCACAGCTCCACACGTATGAACGTGCGGTGTCACTGCTGCATGTACTCACATCATATGGTCACTCCTGCTCATGCCACGGCATCATGTATCTGCTGCTCATGTCAAAGCATGCAATGTCTACTGCGAGCGTCACAACAAGAGCCGACACTGCAGCCATGTCAAAACATACGGTCACTGTTGGTTCGTGTCACAGTATCTCAACAATGCATGTGCTCACTCCTGCTCCTGTCACAGCTTCATATAACTGCTGCTCATGTCACAGCTTCATACAACTGCTGCTGGTGTTACAAAATGTTGGGTCTGCTGCTGGCGTCACAGTATGGAGCAACACTCCTACCATGTCACAGCATAATGTCTCAGCTCGTTATGCTCTACTCACAGCGTATGTCCGCCAACATCAAGCATCATAGCGTGCAGTGTCACTTCAGCAAATGTCACAGCATGGCAGGTTTGCTGCTGCTCATGTCAAAGCATGTAGAGTCTGCAAGGAGCGTCACAACATGAACCGACATTGCTGCCATGTCACAGCATAGGGTTACAGCTCTTCAGTTCAGCGCACCATACCACTGCTCTGTGATTTCACAGCATCACATCACTCTACTCATGCCACGTTATGTAGTGCCTGCTGCAGGCGTCAATAAGATTACTCAACAATGCTGCCATCTCACAACAAAAGATCACTGCAGCGCTGGTCACAGCATCAAATCACTGCTTACTCTTGTCTCCATAAGTGCTCACTCCTCCTCGTGTCACAGCATCATATCACGTTGGCGTGTGTCAAGGCATGTAGTCTCTACTGCTGGAGTCGCAACGTGACCCATAAGGTAGCTGCTGTTTATGTCACAGCATCTCATCGCTGCTTTTATTGCCTGAGCATGTGCGCACTCCTGCTCGTGTCACGGCATCATATAACTGCTGCTCATGTCAAAGCATGCATCGTTTACCTCTTGCGTCACAACATGTGCCAACACTGCTGCCATGTCAAAGCCTAAGGTCACTGTTGTTTCGTGTCACAGTATCTCAACAATGCTTTCTAAACCTTCCTGTCACGGGAACAAATAACTGCTGCACATGTCACAGCTTCATATAACTGCTGCTCATGTCACAACTTCGCATAGCTGCTGCTCATGTCACAGCTTCAAACTGCTGCTGGCAAACTCACATGTTGTAGGGTCTGCTGCTGAGGTCATAGCATGAGGCTACACTGCTGCCAAGTCACAACATAGATCTCTTCGGCTTATGTCGTAAAAATCTGATTGGGGACCTATATGTCACAGCATGTGCTCTCTCCTGCTCATTTCCTAGCATCATACCACTGCTCCTCTTGTCACATTACGTGCTCACTGCTGATCATGTCGTCACCATGTGCTCATTGCTGCTTATGTAACAGCTCGTGGCCTCTGCCACTGATGTTCCTGTATGAGAATTCTGATGCTCGTTCCAGAGTGTGTCGCCATTGCTCTGCATATCACAGCATGTGCTCACCTTTGCTCTGTATACATCTGTTGCCCATAACGAATCCGCCTCCCATCATGGTGTTGTAGTTTGCTACTCATGTCGCAAGCGATAAGTGCAGGGTTACATGCGGCAACGCAAGCATGCAAAGATGCAACGACGGGAAGCGTGAACATATCGCGGCACATGCGACCGTTACTGTGCGTGTTACGCGTGGGGTTGTCCGCCTTGTTTGCTGGCGAGAGGGGGGCGACGCCCGACGACGTGATACACTTCTTAGCGGAGGCAGCACCTGAGGCTACGTCACGGCTCATCAGGGCTGGCCTAGCCGCTGGTGAGTTGGCTTATTGATGGAATGTCACATGCGTGTTAGGAATTAGCGCACAGTTGGCGACTTTTAAAGTGTGTGCAGTTGGGGTCTTGAAAAGTGTTCGGGCATTCTTTGCACGCGCGCCTTGGTCCATTCTCTGCTTGTCTGTGGGAGAGAGGGGAGTGGGGAGGGGAGGAACCATCTGCACCCATTCGAACCCATCTCACCTCTCAAAGGGAGGTCCATTGATGTCAAACTCGTCTGGCCCTTCTTCGTACATCACCACTGCCTGCTCTTCTGTGGGAGGGGGGAGGAGGAAGAGAAATGTGAGGGGAACGAGGAAGGGGTGGGGATGCGATGTGAGAAGGCAACGGAGAGGTGCATTGATGTCAAACTCGTCTGGCCCCTCCTCATACATTACCACTGCCTGCTCGTCTGCATGACAGGGGAGAGAGGGGAGGGAGGGATTCAAGGCGGCGGGGGATGAGAGGACAGGGGGATGAGAGGACAGGGGGATGTGAGGACAGGGCAATAAAAAGACAGGGGGATGAGGACAGGGGGATGAGGACAGGGGGATGAGAGGACAGGGGGATGAGAGGACAGGGGGATGAGAAGACAGGGGGGTGAAAAAACAGGGGGGTGAAAGAACAGGGGGATGAGGACAGGGGGATGAGGGGACAGGGGCAGGAGAAGATAGGGGACAGGGGATGAGAGGACAGGGGATGAGAGGTGAATGGGGATAAGAGAACAGGGGGATGAGAGGAAGGGAAGATGGGAGGACGGGCTGATTAGAGGTGGGGAAGATGAGTGGTCTTGAGGAGGAAGAGGAAAAGGGTGGATGGGGGAGAGTCTAGGGGGAAAGAGGGAGAAAGAGAGGGATGAACGAAGGAGGAAAGAGTGTGGCTAGGTACAAGTGGGATGGTGAAATTGCGAAACGGATGAGCAGGGTTGGAGTGAGGAAGGGACACGGAGAGTGGGAGATGGATAGGGGAAGGGTGACTGGATCGAGGGAAGATGAGGAGATAAGAGTATGGCAGGACGGGAGGACGGGAGGAAGGGAGGGACAGAGGACGGATGGCAAAGAGGGGAAAGAAGGTAGCGAGGTAGAGAGTGTGGGAGAGATAGAGGAAGGGCGGAGAGAGAGGGTAAGGAGGACGATTGTGGGGGAACGACGGGCAGGAGTAAGGGGGGAGGCCAATCGGTGAAAGTGTGGCAGGGTATAAGGGCGGAACGGGGGATAGGAGGATACCTGCAACCTCTCTCCCTAGCCTCCGCCTCTCCTGCCCCGCCTCCCCTGCCAACCTGCCCCCGAACGTGGGGTATGCAGGCAACGTGGCATGGCGTACTACAATTCGAGGCTGCGATTGTGATACGACTTTCATAGGAGTGTGCAGTGCAGTCGTCATAGGTGCAGTCGTCATAGGTTTCACATCTCAATGATACAGCACACTGGATATCAACAAGTACATGTGAAGTTCTAATTAGGAACTGAGAATAACAACCTATTGACTGGACAAGGGAGGGGAGGGTGGGGCTAGAGAAGTGAAAACTGAAAATGAGACTAGGTGGCAGGTCCTGTGGACCTGCCGGAAGGTAAAGGAGTCTGTCTCCTTTACAGCAAACCCCTCTTCAAGTCGAACCACAATCTGTGTAGATCTGGGTGCCGAGTAGATCTGGGTTAAGGCCGACGCGGGCAAAGCCGTCGCGACACCAACTCTGCACGGTCGCATACGAAGGGGAACGGTCGGAAGAGGAAGCCCCGGCACCCGGCTGGAACACGCGGATAAGGGGGCCGATAGAGTCTTGTGAATAGCCAGCAAGGAAAAGGAACTGTTGGACGCGCGAAACCGGGCAGTGGCGAGCGGAAGAAGCTGCCTAGTACCCAAGCGCCTCTGCCGGCTTGGTCAGTTTTGGAGCGAGGGATAAATGTCAGAATCCCAGCCACTAACCACTGGGATAAAAGGGCTTGTTTATATAGCGGGTGAGTGCGCCCATAACCCCCCAGGCCGACGTGCCTGTAACCCTTCCCTAGGATCATCGGGGATCCCCAGTGGACCTCTGACACCCCCCCGCACTAGGATGCCCGAAGTGCACACACCGGGAATCGAACCCGAGACCTTCGCTCTGATACCATGTCAGAATCCTAGCCACTAACCACTGGGATAAAAGGGCTTGTTTATATAGCGGGTGAGTGCGCCCATAACCCCCCAGGCCGACGTGCCTGTAACCCTTCCCTAGGATCATCGGGGTTAACCCAGTGGACCTCTGACAATAAACAACCACATGCAGTCCCTGTCAAGCTCGATCTGGTGCCACTGGAGGGAAATCAGGTCGGAGAAACGTAAGAAGGCCGAAAACATGAGAAGGAGAATCAGCCCTCGCTGAAATGTGGCAGGGTCAGATGATGAAAAATAGATGTCGCAGATATCGTAGATTTTCTCCGGTGGTACAGGCTCCTTAGCCTTAGATGGCCGGCCACAATGACGTTGTGCATATTCCTTCACTTGGCTAGAGAGTGGCCCACGAATAGGAGACGGTTCATCGACGAGCCAATGGGCGCACGAAATAGCGGAACATGCCGAACGCACAGCCGAAATAGGAGCGCCATTGCGGATCGAGCTCAATAGGAATAACGCCGTGCTCAAGCCGCTTGCAGGAAGAAACTGAAGGGCGTGTGCAGTGCAAAACGCGCGATATTGCCGCCAATATGGCTCGTACGTGCGAATGGTAGATTGTGCACGAAGATCGACGGTGAGCGTTAAGAGGTCCAGAAGCAAAGGACCGAGCGTGTTATCTGCACAACGAGAAGCATTAATTATTAGTAAACATTATGCGGAGTGCGTACATAGGAGGGTTAGGAAGACCGGCACCACTAAATGCCCCTGGATCACTTCCGACACACAAACAGTCAGATCCAGAGGCAAGACTGAGGGTTTCAGTGATACTACTAGCCCAGCGGTCTGAGTGCAGTAGTGGCCACCAAAAGGCACTAGGCCAGCGAGGGAGCACTAGGGTGAGGGAGGTTCTTGAGCGGCGAGCGTGGGCGAGAACAGCGGGAATAAGGGGTGGTGGGGGAAACGCGTAACAATTCTCGCCCCCCCAGCTAATTGAAAATGTGTCTTGCGCGAGAGCCTCTCGAGTAAGCTCTAGGGAGCAATAACAAGCGAGCTGTGCATTAGTGGGCGAGGCGAATAGGTCGACGGAATGAGGGCCCCAACGCCGCTCGAGCAGAAGGAACCAGGGACGAGCGAGAGAGTAGTCGTCGTGGAGTTCCATCTTGGACAATGTATCCGCCTCGGTATTGAGCCCGCGTGGGATCCATTGAGCTGTAAGGCGAATCTTGTGACGCACGCAAAGCTGAATGATGGCCCGACATATAAGTGTCAGCTCGACACGGCGCGAGCCCCCTTTTCTTAAAATATATTAGGCTGCCTGACTGTCGCTACGCAGAAGGATATGGCAACGCTGGATCTCGTCAGCAAAACTGGAGAGGGCCCAGAGAATTCCCGCGAGTTCACGAAGCGTGCTGGACGAGGCGAGAAGATCCTGGGGTAGGCGTGATGAAAGCAAGCCGGCGCGACCATCGGGTGCGGAATAACAAGCCCCCCAAGCGTTGTCGCTCGCGTCCACATACATGACGATGTCGTATAGAAATGGGTTGTGGAAGCACGAACCGTTGAACACGTCGAACTGAGAGAGCCAGAAACGCAATTCATCGATTGATTCCGCGGTTAGGAGGACTGACGCTCCCCAGGATGAACAGTCCGATATATGTGAAAGTAGATTGTGAGAGAAGGCACGCGCGATAGTGCCAAGGGCGAGCGCCATGGAGGTGATATCAGAATCAACGGACTGGAAATGGACTGAACTAACAAGGAAGGCAGTACAAATGGGAAACCCTAGAGATGTGTACCCCATATAGTCTAACCCACTGTAGCCTAACAACAACCAACATATATAATGTTTGACACACCCCCATAGGCAAAGTGGGGGAGACCTAGGGGTCACAAGACCAGTCAAGGCAAAGCAAGGCAAACAAGCTCAGGGTGGATCTCGAGGATTCCACACAAATTCCGAGCACAAGCTAGTGGTCACAAGACCAGTTCACATGCAGGTTTATAGCAGAGCAAGAGATACAGTGATCACAACCTAGCAAGAGTAAACATGCAGGTATAGATATATATAGTGATCACAGTACAAGCAAAGTCAAGAGGTAAGCAAGTGAGGTCCAGTAGGCACAAGGCCTAGTAGAGTGCAGAAGCGCTGATGGTCACGAGGCTGAAGCGCCTTGGTGAACACATCAGCAGTGTTGGCCTCAGTGGCCACGTAGCGAATACAAAGCTGACCGCGCTGCTGCAGCTCTCGAGCAAGGAAGTACCGCAGGGCGATGTGCTTCGTTCTGTGCTCCAGTCTGTGCTCCTCACACAAGGCAATGGCAGCCTTGTTGTCGACGTACAGTACTGGAGGAGAACGAGGCGGCTCTCCGAGGTCAGTCAGCAGGTAGGTCAGCCAGCGTAGCTCCTGGGCAGCCATGGCTGTAGCGTAGATCTCAGCCTCGCAACTGGAGCCGAGAACAGAAGAAGAGCGTGTAGAGCGCCAAGAAACTGAGCCAGAGCCAAGGCTGAAGGTGTAACCCTGAGACGACCGCTGAGTGGCCTGGTCGTCTGCCCAAGAAGCGTCTGAGTGCCCTGTGAGCACAACTCGGTCTCGCCCTCCAAGCACAAGCCCCATGCCCGACGTACTGCACAAGTAGCGCAACACCCTCTTAGCGGCATCCATGTGCTCCTTCCTGTGACGGCCAGGAGCGACATAGCGTGCAAGGATGCTAAGAGGGTATGCAAGGTCAGGTCGAGTGCAGGTCATCAGGTACATGAGGCAGCCCACAAGCTCTGGATACGGGCCACTCGGCTCTACGGACTCATCCGAAGGCAGAGCTGAGAGCGAGTGACCGGTAGGCAGAGGAGTGGACTAAGGCGAGGAGTACGTGAAGCCAAAGCGCTGGAGAACCTGCTGCACCATGTGTGACTGAGTCAAGGTGATGGTGCGCCGTGCTCTGTCCCGGGTGATCCGCAAGCCAAGATAGCTTGTCAGCTCACCCAGGTCTGTGCACGTGTGTCTCCTCTGCAGCTCCGACTTCACGTAGGCGAGTCCTGCAGTGTCAGCAGTGGCAAAGACCAAGTCGTCGACGTACACGAGGATGTAGAACGGCGGCAGCGAAGTGTTGGTGCGCAGGAACAGCGACGGGTCAGCTGTAGAAGGCGCGAACCCAAGAGCCGCAAGTGTAGTCCTCAGTGTGTCGTGCCACTCACGCGGAGCCTGGCGGAGACCGTAGACCGGCCGCTGAAGCCTCCACTGGGTACCAGGAGGAAACGACCCAGTGAAGCCAGGTGGGCGGCGCAGCCAGATCTCCTCGTGCAGGCTGCCCTGCAAGAAAGCAGTGCTGAAGTCAAGTGAGTGAAGCTCGTAGTCGCGCTGAGCGGCTATGTGCAGCAGCACCCGAAGAGTAGTCATCTTCGGGGTGGGGGAGAAGGTCTGGAAGAAGTCAACTCCCTCTCGCTGACTGAAGCCTCGAGCCACGTAACGCGCCTTGAAGACAGGAGGAGAACCCGGCGGCCGCTTCACCCTGAAAATCCACATGCCACTGACGATGTTCGCCCCAGGAGGGGGAACCTCGTCGACGTAGGTGCGTGTGGACTTCCAGGAAGCCATCTCTGCATCCATAGCTGTCTGCCACTGAGAGGAGTAGGGACCTGCCATCGCCTCTGCGTAAGAGCGCGGGGTCGAGATGTCTGGTGCATCCGGGTCTCCCTCAGGGGCAACTAGCAAGGACACGAGACGGGGCAAAGCAGCAGCAAGGCACTGGAACTCCTCCTGTCTGTCCTCAAGGACGTCCGTGCCAAGAGCACACTCACCCCCGACGGACGGAGGACAGACAGACTCAGACGCAGACTCAGCAACAAGGCTAGCAGCGTAGTCTAGACGACAGGCAGCAGCAAAGTCAACCAACTCAGCGACCAGAGCAGACGCAGCCGAGGACTCAAAGGTAGGGTCAGTGACAACAGTAGCGAGGAGACGCGTGACAGTAGGGTGCTCAGCACGATACCGGTCAGACTCAGGGTTCGGAACGTCAGGCAAAGAGGACGCAGGAGGTGACGGTAGAGGGACACGCTGAGGAGCAGTAGAGGGACGCAGAGTCATGTAGTGAGTGCCTGGGACAGGAGGAGGACGCTCACGACGGACACGACTACCAGTGCGAGCAGGACGAACAGGCGACGCAGGACGAGACTCAGGCTCACGACGCTCTGTAAGACCTCCTGTGGGACCAGTGTAAGGAGAGGGAGCAGGGAGAGGCGAGGTAGGCGGTAACTGTGACTGCGGCTGGACAGGCGGAGGACACTCTACGGAGGGAGGAGGACAAGGAGGAGGAGCCTGCCCAAGAACCTGCTGAAGGAGCGGTACGAAGTACGGTCGCGGCCGCGCAGCGTCTCCAGAAGCAGAGGAGACTCCAGCGGCCGGGTCCTCAGGACCAGTAGGAGCTCCAGCGTCCGGGTCCACAGCACCAGTAGCAGCTCCACCGGCCGGGTCCTCAGCACCAGTAGTAGCTCCAACGCCCGGGTCCTCAGCAGCAGCAGCAGCGCCACCGCTCGGGTCCTCAGCTCCAGCAGCAGCTCCACCGTCCGAGTCCTCAGCACCAGCAGCAGCTCCACCGTCCGGGTCCTCAGCACCAGCAGCAGCGCCACCGCCCGGGTCCTCAGCTCCAGCAGCAGCTCCAACGTCCGAGTCCTCAGCACCAGCAGCAGCTCCACCAGGCGGGTCCGCAGCACCAGCAGCAGCTCCAACGTCCGGGTCCTCAGCACCAGCAGCAGCGCCACCCCCAGGGTCCGCAGCACCAGGAGCACCACTCCGAAGACTGCAGCGCCGTGTGTACCACTCGCGGATCTGCTGAATGGGGGGGAGCTCCTGGGTAGGAGGGGAAGTACCGGGACGAGCTCCAGCAGCACCTCTCCGGAGGCGGCAGTACTCGAGGTACCTCTCCTGCAGCTGCTGGGAGGAGAGGGCTCCTCCAGGTGTAGCAAGCTCAGGCTCAGCACCCCCAGACTCAACACCCCCAGACTCAGCACCCCCAGGCTCAGCACCTCCAGGCTCCGCACCTCCAGACTCAGCACTCCCAGGCTCAGCACCCCCAGACGCAGCACCCCCAGGCTCAGCACCCCCAGACGCAGCACCCCCAGGCTCAGCACCCCTAGCAGGACGAGAGTCAACAGCTACCTCGACAGGCTCACCCGGGTCTACCTGGGACACACCTGAGGGAGCGGCACCCTGAGGGGGGAGGGGGTCTGGTACCTCAGCACCTGGAGCCAGGAAGAGAGGCGGGGGGGGGAGCGGGGCAGTGCGGTAGGGGAAGAGGCGGTAGTAGGGGACGGACTCGTCAAAAGTGACGTCCTGAGAGGCCAGGACACGACGCGAGGTGGGGTGGTAGAACTGCCAGCCAGGGGCGTCCGGGACAAAGCCAAGGAAGACGCAGGGGACAGCGCGACGGGAGAGCTTGTCCGCGGACGTGTCGCGGACAAAAGCTCGGGATCCCCAGACCCGAAAACGCGACGCATCGCCAGCCTCTCCCGTCCAGCGCAGTGTCGGAGAAGTCTCGGGCAAGGAGACACGGGGCCAGAGGTTGAGCTGATGCGCAGCGTATCGGACTGCAAACGGCCACAGAAAATGGGGGGCAGCCGCATGGCTCAAGGAGGTACGAGCGACCTCCATGACCAGACCAATGCGGCGCTCAGCAACCCCATTCTGCTGTGGAGAGTCCGGAAGCGTGTACGAGTGATCAATGCCCTCCTGCTGACAGAAGGCCTCCAATAGGCCAGAGGAGAACTCCCCACCTCTGTCAGAGTGCAGACGCAGGACAGGGAAGTCGGAGCGGAAACGCTCACGGAGCTGGAGACGAGATCTGCGGATCCAAGGGATCAAGACATCAGGGACGTCACCCTTGGCGCGCAAGGGGAAGACCGTGGTGTAGCGCGAGAAGTCGTCAACAACAATCAGGAAGTACCTCTCCTGACCCTGACCACGGACGCGGGCTGGGCCCCACACGTCCATGTGAAGCGTCTGCAAGGGGGCAGTCGTCGGGGGAAAGGAGGAGGAGTGAGGAGCGGCGCGCTGCCGTCCCTCGACACAGGGAATACAGGGAGGAGCAGGCGAGTCGGGAAGGGGAGGGAGCACCCTGGGAAGACCAGCAACAAGGTCCCGCTGGTGCATGGCCCGAAGGCGCTGCACAGACGGGTGACCAAGGCGGTGGTGCCAAAGGACAGTCTCATGTGCCAGAGAGCGACACGAGCAGGGGGCGGACAGCTGACCTGACGCAGACGCAGACGCAGCTACCTGAGGGGACACAGTGGTCAGTGTGTAAAGGTCCGACCCCGGCTCCCGAGTGAAGGTAGCCAGGTGGCGACCCGTCCGAGCACACGTGCAGTGTGTCACGCGCTCGTAGGCAGGGGTGAACTGGTGAACACCCCCGTCCTGGAGCGCACTACCTGCCACCAAGTTCGTAGAGAACGAGGGGAGGTAGAGACCTGACAGCGTGCCGGACGGGACCGCCGGACAAGGAAGGACAGTGGAGGAGGTCGCAATGACCGGACCCCCAGAGGGGTCAGCAAGGGAGACAGCAACTGGCCGAGCGAGTGGCTCAAGGACAGTGCGGTCACGAAAGAAGGAGCGAGAAGCACCTGAGTCCAGTGTGAAGGTGTGCAGTGCTGCAGTCGACTCAGTACCAGGGGGCACAGACGCACTAGCACCTAGGGCAGCAGCCTCACCATCACCTGGGGTAGCAGACACGTGAGCACCTGTAGCGACAGACGTACTAGCACCTAGAGCGGCAGCGTCACTCACAAGACACGGCAGCTGCACCTGTCCGCTACTAGAAGCTCCCGAACGACGCACGCCAGAGCGACTACCACGACGGCCACCCCGATAGCCCCAACTGGCGTACCACTCACGAGCCTGCTGGACCGTAGGAGGGCACGGCTGCTGCACCTGTCCACTACCAGAGGCTCCCGAACTACGCACGTCAGAGCGACTACCACGACTGCCACCCCGACAGCCCCAACTGGCGTACCACTCACGAGCCTGCTGGACCGTAGGAGGGCACGGCTGCTGCACCTGTCCACTACCAGAGGCTCCCGAACTACGCACGTCAGGGCGACTACCACGACTGCCACCCCGACAGCCCCAACTGGCGTACCACTCACGAGCCTGCTGGACCGTAGGAGGGCACGGCTGCTGCACCTGTCCACTACCAGAGGCTCCCGAACTACGCACGTCAGGGCGACTACCACGACTGCCACCCCGACAGCCCCAACTAGCGTACCACTCACGAGCCTGCTGGACCGTAGGAGGGCACGGCTGCTGCACCTGTCCACTACCAGAGGCTCCCGAACTACGCACGTCAGAGCGACTACCACGACTGCCACCCCGACAGCCCCAACTGGCGTACCACTCACGAGCCTGCTGGAGCTCCATCTGGCCACGTCAGGAGCAGCAGCAGTAGCGGCAGCTGTAACGGTAGCAGTGCTGGCAGGGCAAAGCTCACCAGTGGTCGGTGCGGCGGGCGCAAGACAGTGGCGACAGCGGGGCCGCTGCACCAGCGGGACGGGGCCAGGTCGCAGCAGGGAGCTCCGCGGCAGCTGCTGCAGGGTCGGCGGCGGCCGCTGCTGTAGGCTCGGCGGCGGCAGCTGCTGCAGGTCGAGTGGCGGCTGCTGCTGCAGGGTCAGCGGCGGCAGCTGCTGCAGATCGGCGGCGGCTGCTGCTACAGGCTCGGCGGCGGCAGCTGCTGCAGGTCGGCGGCGGCTGCTGCTGCAGGTTCGGCGGCGGCAGCTGCTGCAGACGAGGTAGAAGCCGCGAAGGGGCGGCGGAGGGATCGCGACGGCGGCTGGGAGGGCCGCGACGGGCGGGTAAGGGGCCACGACGGGCCGTAGGGAGGCGACGACGCCACGGGGAGGGCGACGCGGCGGGTGGCGAGAGTCTGCAGCGGCTGGCAGCTCGCGGGCAGTGCGCGGGCAGCGGATTAGGGTTAGGTAACGCCTCCGCGGGCAGGCGACGGTGTCGCGGGCAGGGGTCGACGTCGCGGGGCGGATTAGGGTTAGGCGACGCCGCGGGCAGGCGACGACTCCGCGGGCAAGCAACGGTGCCGCGGGTAGGGGTCGACGCCGCGGGCAGGCGGCTTCGACGCGGGCAGGCGACGACGCCGCGGGGAGGCGGTGACGCCACGGGCAGGCGACGACGTCGCAGGGAGGCGCGACGCCGCGGGGAGGCGACGACGCCGCTGGCAGGTGACGACGTCGCGGGGAGGGCGACGCGACGGGCGGCGAGAGTCTGCAGGGGCGGCTCTCGGGCCTGACGGGTCTGCAGCGGCGGCTCGGGGGCCTGACGGGCCTGTAGCGGCGGCTCGGGGGGCTGACGGGCCTGCAGCGGCGGCTCGAGGGCGCACGAAAAGGAGAAAAAAGGCGCACGAGGGCGCACGAGGGCGCACGGGGGGCGCACGAGGGCGCACGGGGGCGCACGAGGGCGCACGGTAGTAGGTAGGTAGGTAGGGTAACGGTGGGCCCTAAAGCGGTCCTAGTGACGGACCTGCTCTGATACCATGTCAGAATCAACGGACTGGAAATGGACTGAACTAACAAGGAAGGCAGTACAAATGGGAAACCCTAGAGATGTGTACCCCATATAGTCTAACCCACTGTAGCCTAACAACAACCAACATATATAATGTTTGACAGGTGAGCATGCTGGTGATGCGAGCGACACGTCGAACTGGGATGCGCCGCCCTCGTTCGCCGAGTGCGCAAGTTTGTGTGAGCTCAAACAACAACCGCTCTCGTCGATCGACGTCGACCGAAAATGAGGTTGTGCGCGTGTCCAACCGGAGTCCCAAGAATTTGAGGCACTGGCTTGGCTCGAGTTGTGATTTCTTGGAGTTGACAATAAATCCGGCCGATGTCAGGTCGGCCAAGACGATAGCTCGATTGTGAAGGGCCTCGGCTCGCGTGGCGTTTATAAACAGGATGTCGTCAACATAAGGAATAAGCCGGATGCCCCTTCTGCGCCAACGTTTTGCGAGCTGCTTGATTAATTGCGTGAAGACAAACGGAGCGGTGGCCAATCCAAAAGGCAGGGATAGGAATTGATAACATTGGCCTTGGAGGGTGAAACCCAGGAACCGCCAGTAGGCCGGATGGATGTCTACGTGATGGTATCCGGCCTTCAGGTCGATAGTAAATAGCCAGTCGTCTTGGTGCACCAAGTCAGGCACCCGGTTAAGGCCCTCGTAGCGAAACCGGGGAACGGACAGGAATGTATTGACGTGTCGAAGGTCCAAAATGAGCCTCTTTTTTTAAGGTTGGACAACCACGTTCAACGGGCTAACACATGTGAGGGGTTCCGACGGCGGCACCATTCGGGCCGCTCCTGTCGCTAGTAGCTCGGCCACTGCCTCGGCCGCGAATGCGGCATATTGAATGGCGCCCGAGCTGTTGGAAGCGTAGCGGGGAGTTGGTTCCGACGAAGCCCACGGAAGGCGATAGCCGGAAGTGATGACAGACATGATGAAGCGGCTGTCACACCAGGCGGCCCACCAGTCGCCACGTGCACCAAGACGACCGCGCATGAAAGGCACGTCGGTGGGTGAAGTGTCCCGAGCGACGGGACTGTCTAGCACTGGTTAGGGGTGCGGGAAGGCACGTACGGAGAATAAGTTAGTGCTACGGATACGCATTCATATCTTATTTTCTTCTTCTCTCCCTCTTTTTTGTCTCTCTCTCTCTTTCTCTTTTTTTTTTTTTTTTTTTTTTCTCTCTTTTTCGTTGTTGCTTCTCTTTCCTTTTTTTTTTTTTTTTTTTTTTCTCTCATTCTTTTCCTATTCCCCCTTCTTTCTCTCTTCCTTTTTTTTTTTTTTTTAAACCATTTTTGTGTATGCACGAAAGCAACCTTTATATAAGATAGAATGTCTTGTACATCTTATCAATCATAAGTCGCATACAATGCGTAGAGACTTCAAACAATCTTAGCAGGCCTATTAGCGCCTTGGCCACGCTGGGGGCAATCCGCAATCCCATGGCCGGGTTCGCGACAATAAAAACAACGTCCGTCACCATCGCGACGCCATGTATTCCAATTACGCTCTCCTTGGCCTCGACCACGAGGGGGCGGGTCGCCACGGGAGCTCGCGTGAGCGGGGCGGTTGGGCTTCTTTTTGTTGGCCGCCACAATTTGAGTGGCGGCCTTCACATTCTTATCCTCCACCACTTCGCCGTATTTAATCTTCAAGGCCATATTGGCCACCTCGAAGCCGCGTTGGTCGGCGGTGAATAGAAAATGAATCTATTCCTCTGCTTCCTCAACTATTTGCTGGAGGTAGTCGGCGGCTTGCTCACCACCATTGGAAGGCAAAACGGAAATGGCGTGACGTGCAATAGCTTGGATACGCTCGAAACTAAAAAGTTGCGTGCGAATACCATCACTCTTCACTAGAGATGAACGCAATTGAGGGCGAGCAGGGGGTATGGGAGCGAGGCTGATAGTGGCAGAACCAGATTTGGGACGAGCGGCATTACCTTCGTCCGAATTTTCGACATGTGCGTTGTCATGCGCGTCGTCGCCGTCGAGTTCGTTGATCGGAGGAGGAGGAGGGCGGGAGCGTGGTGCTGCCGCTGCTACAGGACGAGCAGGTTCTGGAGTCGGTGCAGGATCGCCATTAGTTCCGCGCTGAAGAGCTGTGAGGAGGCCGATGACATGATGAATGGCGTCGTTGTTCGTAGCAGCAGGAATTTCGTTGTTTGTATAACGCGCAGAATAATGTTCTGCTGATCGGGGCGCTGTAGATTCAGTGGAGCGCGCTGCAACGCGTTCGCCTGCAGCTCCCGTGAAGATTCGCTGAAGGTTTCGCTGGGCTGCTGGGTCAAGGCGCGCGAGAATCTCGGCGAAATCCGCTGCTGCAGAAGTCGAGATTCGAAAATCCTCAACAGCGCGCGGATTCGTTGGGCGAGGGGCAGGATCCGGGCGTCGAGACTCTCGCCCTGGGTCCTGATTCTGGCGATTCGCGCGACGGTCAAGATTGCGATCTTGACCGAGATCGCGATTGCCGTCCCCGCGCGCAGGACCGTCATCATTTCGGTCCACGCGCGCAGGATCGCCACGCGCAGGACCAGAGGGTGCCGCGCGTGTGGCGTTTCCTGTTGGCGCCGTGGCCTCCTCGGTACCGGGCGCGACATTTCCGTCCGGCAGGTTCGTTTCTCTGCCACGTAACCCGTCTACACGCCGTTCGCCGTGAAAACCGGGAGGAAAATCCCGACGAGAAGATCCGTCGCGATCGCCTCCGGCAGCTCGAGGACTTTGCGGGGGAGCCTGTCGTGCTCGATTCAATAAATCGAAAGCAGTAACCGCCGCAGGATTTCCGCCACGGGGAGAACGAGAACGCTCCCTGCGTGAAGAGGAGTCCCGATCTGCATCACGTTGGGGAGAGCCACCGCGCCCACTGCTCCGTAAATTCATTCGAGCAGCGGGAGGCCTTCCGCTTGCAGCCGAGACAAATCCGCTAGCCATGCTATTGAAACGGACTAAAATCACGTCTTCCAACAGAGTACTCCTATGCCCAGATCTGGGCATAGGAAGGGTTTAGTGTGCTGGTGGTAAGCTAGAGAAGTGAAAATTGAAAATGAGACTAGGTGGCAGGTCTTGTGGACCTGCCGGAAGGTAAAGGAGTCTGTCTTCAAGTCGAATCACAATCTGTAAATTTTTGTTTCTTACAAAAATTTTTCATATTGCGCTATCTGTCGCAGCAGCACCCGTTCGCGCAACCAGGCGGCGCGATTTCCACCCTCCGCGGAGGCAGCAGATGCAGCGCCGCGCCTCCAGGCGACGGCGCCGATCAGCGCCAGCTATGCTTGAGCTCGGGAACTCCGCGCATCGACGCAATGCTTGTGCGGGGGAAATGCGCGGAACTAGTAACGATGGCAGAGCGTCTATTAACAAGTTGCGTTTTCATGATCCTTTGCTCTGTTTTCAAACTGAGGATAACGAATTGTTCAAACTAAGCAATTATAGCGGCGGGTGGAATAGGTTTGGGGACGATTATCGAGTGCGCCGATAAGGGGCCGCTTAGGCGACGCGCATGGGGAAACGTGGCGCCGCGCAGGGGAAGCGAAGGCGACGCGCAGGGGACGTGACGCTCGGATGCGCAGGGAACTGGCGCGAGCGACGAGCAGCGTTTGTTACGCGACGGGCAGGGAAGGCGTGAGCGTGAAGCGTGGGCGGCGAGCCTAAACTGTGGGAGACGGGGCTGTCCGAGTGAGTGGCGGCATGGTTCTTAGACGAGCGCATCAGAGCATAGCTGTGCTAGCGGCTGAATTACGCAGCAACACAAGGGCCGTTTGTTGGCTGCCTCCGTAGAGTCGGCTAAGAGGGAGCTGTGTCGACTTCGCGTGAACTGGTCGTGCCGTATTATTGCTTTGGAGTGAGCACTACTGGCCGGTGTAGGCGTGAATGGCGGGAGAAGCCACACCTTCTTTGCCCTGCTTGGCAAAGCGTACAACAAGGTTTTCAAGATTACTGGGTGTGAACAGTGCTGTCTTTCCGGCTGGGGTCTCAGTTGGTATTACTTGTTTGTCGCTGGCCAATCAGAGTTCGACGCTACCGCTTGAGCATGACGGATTGCTGTGTCGATGGTGGTAACATGGTTTTTTGCGAATTCATATTCAAGAATCTTGAATTTGAAAACAACCATGTGGTACTCGGGCTTTAAAAATGCCGATAATGGCGATAATGGCCAGAATGCCTGCCGAACTGGGCCTAGGACTACCGATCAAGGTCCTGATGTCGGTCAGGCGATTCACGTGCGCCTTTAGAGGGGTTCAATTTGGCGCGTTTTGAAGGCATCCAAAACGGTTGAGTAGGTTTGCGAGGCTACACGGGCGGGTTTGCCAAAGAGGCAGGGCAGATCCATCTGACCAACCTCAGCAATACCAATTCCCCCAGAACAGGCTGACATTCTCTGCCACCGCGTTTCACGGCGAAGCCTATTTGCCTCTCCAGCTGCATGTTGTTCAAGTAGGCAGGACAATCTCCTATCTTGAATTATTCCGCACTGTGCTGACTCAGTCTATCAGAGCCCGTCAGTGTAGAATACGGTCGGTCGCAAGCTGTCGATGCTACCAGTTCAGCGTCGTCGTGGTTCGGCTGGCAGAATGACAGTCGCTCGACGCGTTCCGCTAGCTCGTCGGATCTCGTCAGCTCAACGTTTTCTGATCCTGGCTTACGCGATAGCCCTACTGCACGTGAGTCTCGTAACTGGCGGCGCTTCTGGCGACCCAGTTATTTTTTTTGTCATCATTCAATAACGAGAAGCTTCATAACTTCCAAGAAGTTTCAATATCTCTTTCCTAAGATACACAATTCTTCGTTCTAATAGTCAACCATACAGTTCTTTTTATTTTTCCTCACTTTCTTTTTCTGTCCTCGCGAATGGTCTGGACGCTAGTCTTTAATTAGTCATGAACCTCCTCTTGAAAATGCTCACTGGAGGGTGTCTGGAATAATTCGCCGTCAGTCAACCATATGATATATCCGTGCGATCGCACCCGCACCCGCATCCCCTTTTCTCCTCCCACCTCCACTAAGCCTCACCCGGCTTTTCCACCCCCTTCCCCGTTATTGTCACATCAGGCTGTGAATGCAGTAGACGAGCGCATTCACCACCGCGATGCCCTTGTGAGTGAATGAATGGTGTGATTGGATGATGTGAATGCAGCATGATGTGATGATGTGAGTGCAGGCTGATGTGATGATGTGAGTGCAGCATGATGTTTCTTAAGGGGCTTTTATCTTGGCCTGACTAGCACGTGAGTGACAACTGCCAAACCCAACTTCTTCCACGCAATTTTGGCCAACTTGCTCCTGCACGCAAGTTTCTCTTCATCCCCCTCCACCCCCACCCCCCGCTCCCCCGCTAAATGCTCCTTCCCCCTTCAGTCACGAGCCATCATAGATGCTTTCCCTGACGTTCCCACTCTCATCGATTTTGGGTTCCCTGACCATCTGTGCGGGACATGGCACCACAGCTACACACGCATGCACCAGCAAATCCGGGCAGCCAGCAAAAATCCCTCCTCTGCTCCCCCGCCCGACACGCCGCCTGTGAAATTTCTCACCTTTGATGGCCTCCGCCACTGTGACAGCCTCGGGGAGACCCTCATGGGGCTGACGTCAGCATTCACTGTAGCTCTCCTCACTAACAGGGCCTTCGTTATAAAGCACCCGTGCATTCCCATGGCTTTTGAGCCGGCGTTGATCGACTGGCAACCTACAGAGGACGTGGGATTTGAGCCGGTCAGAAACGAAACTTTTCCGATGGACCCTCCTGACCGGGTGGTCACGCCGCCAATAGGAGCAAGCGATATAGTAGAGATCAACCTGGAAATGCATCCCGAGGCGCACCCGGAAAAGGTGTTTCCGAAGGTGGAAGCTGCGAGGAACCTTCGTGTGGTGTGGAATAAGGACCTTCTGGTACATATGCTGAAGGGGGCGAATGGGTCGGTGTGGGGGGAGAGACTCAGGAGCATGGGCGTGCGAATCCCATACGCTTTCGGGTGCTTCGTTCGGTACTTGTTGAGGTGAGCGGATTGTTGAGAGGATATGGTGTTATTGAAGAGAGGGAGTGGGTGGGTCGGAGTGGCTGGTCCCACGGGCATGTGTGTTGGTTGGAGTGGCTGGTCGCACAGAGCATGTGTGTTGGAGTGGCTGGTCGCACAGGCATGTGTGTTGGAGTGGCTGGTCGCACAGGCATGTGTGTTGGAGTGGCTGGTCGCACAGGCGTGTGTGTTGGAGTGGCTGGTCGCACGGGCATGTGTGTTGGAGTGGCTGGTCGCACAGGCATGTGTGTTGGAGTGGCTGGTCGCACGGGCATGTGTGTTGGAGTGGCTGGTCGCACGGGCATGTGTGTTGGAGTGGCTGGTCGCACAGGCATGTGTGTTGGAGTGGCTGGTCGCACGGGCATGTGTGTTGGAGTGGCTGGTCGCACAGGCATGTGTGTTGGAGTGGCTGGTCGCACGGGCATGTGTGTTGGAGTGGCTGGTCGCACAGGCATGTGTGTTGGAGTGGCTGGTCGCACGGGCATGTGTGTTGGAGTGGCTGGTCGCACAGGCATGTGTGTTGGAGTGGCTGGTCGCACGGGCATGTGTGTTGCTAGCAGGTTATCAAGAAGCTTCTAATGGTCCCTCCATCGTTTCCTCTCACATTATTCCATATATCATAACCAAGGTATGTCTTTTGAGGCTCCTGAAACCTTGTTGGACTTTTCCCCTATCTGCCTCCTTGCGTCCCTTGTGTTTCCCTGTTTTGTCCTTTCGTTTTCTACTTCCCCACTTCTTTTTTTTTTTTTTTTTTTTTTTGGTTTTTGCCAGGCCCAAGCCGGAGGTGTGGCACAGGATGCAGCCGTTTGAGAAGCAGCTGAGGGGGGAGAAGGTGGTGAGCATCGGCATGCACGTGCGGCAGTTTGGCCGCGGCGTTCCCCCGCCCAACACCACCGTCAGCCCGGAGGAAGTCAAGCAGAGCATGGACGACGTCGTGTGGCCCGCCATTGAGTGCGCCAAGGTGGGTGGTTCCGTTTTGGAGTGTGGAGAGTCTTTTGTGGGAGGTAGATGGGCGGTTTTCTCCTTGAGGCGAGAAGATGTGTCGTCGGGATGGCTATTCGGCTTGTGGATGTTATTCAATGCTGCTAACGTGCATAACGATGCGTCTCGCATCAACTTTGCAGTATCATTTCTGCTAAGTCCTGATTTATATTAATGGTGCCAAACGCTCCAGTCAGAGGGGACTTCGGCAGGTGTGGCACATGCAATGACGGGACAGTGACACCGGTCAAGCATAGGAGAATTTGACAAATTGAAGGTAGCCGCTTGCCATTGGTCGATGTGAAACTACTCGCTTTTATGAGAGATTAAGGAGATTCTTCTCAACATACCAGAAAAGAAAGAAAAAAAAAAGAAAGAAAGAAAGAAAGAAAGAAACTATAGCTTCCTCCAACTCTCACCTCCAATACATCCCTTGCCCCACAGGTTGGGTGCATTCTCTGCTGTTAACTCATCCCATCTCAAACACCCCAACCCCCCTCTTTCCCCCCCCATTTCCCCCCCCACACATATACAACAGAATTTGGAGAACTGGTGGTACCCTCCCACTCTTGACGTCAAGTGGCTCGTTATTAGCGACTCGTTGCAACTCAAACAAGAGGCTACCAAAGTGAACAATTCCAAGGTGATGCGAATGAGATCCCTTATCTTCCCTCTCCTTTCCATTCCTCTCAGCTCCTTTCCTCTCCGCTCTCTCCTCTCCTCCCCCCTCCTCTTTCTCCTCTCCTCTCCTCTCTTTCCTCTCCCTGCCCTGTCCTCTTTCCCGCTTGAGAGAGCTTTTCCAAAATGACTTTTAAGCCAAATGAACCGTTACCCTGCTTGCAAGAGCTTTTTCTGATGTTCGTGCACCACCGTTTCCCTACTCCCTCCCCTCGCTGCAGATCGTGATCACTGAATTCGAACCATGGGTCCCACCTTCCCTCCTCAGCATCAGCCAGAGCCCCCCTCCCCCGTCCCCTCCCCCACCTGCACCCGCAGCCCCTCCCTCTTCCGACCCATCATCACTTCTACCACCCCTGACGGACCCCCCCTCCCTCCCATCCCCTCTGTTCAAACCTTCCAAGAGACAGTCACCGAATGGCTTCTCCTCTCCTCGTGCAACTCGTTTATTGTTTCGGGCTCCGCATTTGGCCGCACGGCAGCTATGTATTCAATGCACCCCATGAGCATCTACACACCACAGTCGTGTGAGCCGCAGACTCCCGTCCGTGTTAGCAGCTTCGGCGAGGGGTCAAAGCGGCAGTTCTAAGGCGCATTGCATTGCGTTGCATTGACTTTTGATTCGACTCGAAAGACGTGTGAGCCTCAGACTCCCGTCTGCTCTGGCAGCTTCGGAGAGGGGTCAAAGCTGCAGTTCCAAAGGCTGATTGCTTGGTATTAGTATCATATAGCAGTGCGTTGTAACGTTATGGTAATAATAATAAGAGATGACGACTGCCACTGCTAATGCAACATGGAGATACTCTTTTTAGGCAGCATTGAATGCATGGTGGGCGTGAGACTGCACCAGAGTAGCTTATGGCTTGCACTGTCTGAGAGTATAGCTGCTGCGAGAGGCCATATACAAGGGCAGAACAAGATTCAGGCTTACGATTTCAGGGGGGCATTCATGGGGCTGCAGGTGGGGCTTGAAGCGGCAGCAGCTGCTTGGCTGAGAGGTTGGTGAATGAGTCGGCAACGATGCGCGCGTTATTGGGCTGGTAGCCCCCTGAGATAGGGGACAAGGGTGAGGAGGTGAGAGGGAGATGGAGGGCATGGGCAGTGGGGTTTTGAGAGAAGGGTGTGGATGGTGGTGCATGATGAGAAGATGAGTGTGGATGGTGGTGCATGATGAGAAGATGAGTGTGGATGGTGGTGCATGATGAGAAGATGAGTGTGGATGGTGGTGCATGATGATTGAACAGCAGTAATCCCAGGCATGGTATGGGGCAGCAGCATGGCCATGGAGGCAGCATGAGAATAAGCATGAGGGGGAGGGTACCAGAGGTGAGCATGAGGGGAGGGTACCGGAGGTGAGCATGAGGGGAGGGTACCGGAGGTGAGCATGAGGATGGGTATGGAGTGGTTCCTGGCGAACTGGAACACCATCTCATCCCGCCTCTGCACTCCCTCCGCTGACACCTGCTCACACATGCATGGATGTGGTCGAAGGAGAGAGAGGGAGGGAGGAGGGAGAAAGGGAGAGGGATGGTGGGATGGGGAGAGGGAGAGAGATGGAGAGAGAGGGAGAAAGAGCAAGACAGAGTGAGAAAGAGCAAGTGAGAGCAAGAGAGGGATGTTGGTTGCATGCATGGAGGCAGCAAGAGGGAGACGCATGGGTTGAGAGAAGCATACTGAGGGGGTGCAGAAGAGCAAATGGGGCAACACGGCACCAAGGCTCACAGCTGCAAAGGCATCGGCCATTATATCTGTTGAAAGAAACGGGCACAGTAGCATCTTACAGACACACCCAATGTACCTTCCTATGGCAGCACCTGCTATAGATTCTTGTAGCACCACCCACCATGGCTTCTTGTATTAACACTCACTCTCTACATCTTCTTAGAGAAACACCACTACTCTTCTAAATGCAGCCAAACCTCCCCATCCTTGCTTGCCCCCACCGCCCCTCCTTGCCCCCACCGCCCCTCCTTGCCCCCACCGCCCCTCCTTGCCCCCACCGCCCCTCCTTGCCCCCACCGCCCCTCCTTGCCCCCACCGCCCCTCCTTGCCCCCACCGCCCCTCCTTGCCCCCACCGCCCCTCCTTGCCCCCACCGCCCCTCCTTGCCCCCACCGCCCCTCCTTGCCCCCACCGCCCCTCCTTGCCCCCACCGCCCCTCCTTGCCCCCACCGCCCCTCCTTGCCCCCACCGCCCCTCCTTGCCCCCACCGCCCCTCCTTGCCCCCACCGCCCCTCCTTGCCCCCACCGCCCCTCCTTGCCCCCACCGCCCCTCCTTGCCCCCACCGCCCCTCCTTGCCCCCACCGCCCCTCCTTGCCCCCACCGCCCCTCCTTGCCCCCACCGCCCCTCCTTGCCCCCACCGCCCCTCCTTGCCCCCACCGCCCCTCCTTGCCCCCACCGCCCCTCCTTGCCCCCACCGCCCCTCCTTGCCCCCACCGCCCCTCCTTGCCCCCACCGCCCCTCCTTGCCCCCACCGCCCCTCCTTGCCCCCACCGCCCCTCCTTGCCCCCACCGCCCCTCCTTGCCCCCACCGCCCCTCCTTGCCCCCACCGCCCCTCCTTGCCCCCACCGCCCCTCCTTGCCCCCACCGCCCCTCCTTGCCCCCACCGCCCCTCCTTGCCCCCACCGCCCCTCCTTGCCCCCACCGCCCCTCCTTGCCCCCACCGCCCCTCCTTGCCCCCACCGCCCCTCCTTGCCCCCACCGCCCCTCCTTGCCCCCACCGCCCCTCCTTGCCCCCACCGCCCCTCCTTGCCCCCACCGCCCCTCCTTGCCCCCACCGCCCCTCCTTGCCCCCACCGCCCCTCCTTGCCCCCACCGCCCCTCCTTGCCCCCACCGCCCCTCCTTGCCCCCACCGCCCCTCCTTGCCCCCACCGCCCCTCCTCCTTGCCCCCACCGCCCCTCCTTGCCCCCACCGCCCCTCCTTGCCCCCACCGCCCCTCCTTGCCCCCACCGCCCCTCCTTGCCCCCACCGCCCCTCCTTGCCCCCACCGCCCCTCCTTGCCCCCACCGCCCCTCCTTGCCCCCACCGCCCCTCCTTGCCCCCACCGTCCCTCCTTGCTCCCACCACTCCTCCTTGCCCCCACCACCCCTCCTTGCTCCCACCACCCGTGCTGGCACTCACGGCAAGTCTACCGAGAGGGTCGTTGGCGAGAATGTCGGTGCCGGCATTGTAGATGAGCAGATCCGCGTGGAAGCCTGCTGCTGCCACCTGCATGGTGCAGCAGGTGCCGTGGAGCACGTGGGGTGGGGAATGGGAGGGGAAGGGGAGGGGGAGGGGGAGGGGGTGGGGAGAAAGAAGATAGAGGCTCAATAGGGATGCAAAGCCTTGCTGTGGTGGCCGATGATGACTGCGGTGCATGTGCCTTGCGTCTCACCTCCTCCCATGCCTCTCAATGACCGCAGTGCCTCTGAAACAGCATCAAGATACTGGCTTGCGCCCGGAAAAACTACAAGAGAACATGCAACTCACCGTTCATCTCCTCCCCTGCCTCTCACCTCTCCCGTATCACTCACCTCCTGCAAATGCCTGTGCGACCACATCAAGCTACTGCTTTATGCCTGCGACATGCCACTGTACGCACCACTCACCACCACAATAAGTGCCGCTCACCTCCTCCCGTGCCGATCCCCTCTTCCCCTGTCTCGCACCTCTCCCCTGTCTCTCCCTCTCCCCTGTCTCTCCCTCTCCCCTCTCTCTCACCTCTCCCCTCTCTCTCACCTCCTGTAGTGCCTGTGTCACGGCATCCAGGTACTGTGTTGTGCCTGTGCCACTCTGCAGGGGGGGGGGATGAAGCACGCACATGCAGCGATGAACGAGAGACACAGGATGCATGGGGTGTGGCGCATGGTGCGCTGCAAAGCAGAACAAGCACGGTGGATATAAATGCACAGGAAGCAACAAGACAAGAAGCACTTGTGTCATCCTTGTGACTCGATCCCACTGCTCTCCTGACCCGTCCTCCCTCCACCCTATCCTCTCTGTGAAGAACCAACGGCACACTCACTCTGAGCTCCTTGGCAATGCGAATGGCCGCCTTGGCTTGATGATCCTGCGGTGACATCGCGACATGGGATGGTGACATCGCAACATGGGATGGTTGTGAAAGATTAAAATTGAACCAATGAGTTGATTAGAGGAGGAACATGCATACATAGGTTGGATGAGAAGCTTGAAGGGGAAAGGTTGGGCTGACCATAGGTTGGGTTGGCCTCGCTTTGAAAAGTGAGGCAACCTAAGGCCAAGTGGGTTGCATTTAGTTGCTCCACCACAATTGGGTTGGATTGGCACTCCACAATGCAAGACTACAACCATAGTTGGGTGTAGTCCCAACCCAACTGTACACCACAATTGGTGTACAGTCACAAGTGTTGGCATGCTAGAACATACAGCTCTAACAATGGTGACATGGCGACATGGGAAGTTGGCATGGCGCATGGGATGTTGGCATGGCGACATGGGATGTTGGCATGGCGCATGGGATGTTGACATGGCGACATGGGATGGGATGGTGGCATGGCGCATCGGATGTTGGCATGGCGCATGGGATGTTGGCATGGCGCATGGGATGTTGGCATGACTCATGGGATGTTGGCATGGCGCATGGGATGTTGGCATGGCGCATGGGATGTTGGAATGGCGCATGGGATGTTGACATGGCGACATGGGATGGGATGGTGGCATGGCGCATCGGATGTTGGCATGGCGCATGGGATGTTGGCATGGCGCATGGGATGTTGGCATGACTCATGGGATGTTGGCATGGCGCATGGGATGTTGGCATGGCGCATGGAATGTTGGCATGGCGCATGGGATATTGGCATGGCGCATGGGATGGTGGCATGGCGCATGGGATGGTGGCATGGCGCATGGGATGGTGGCATGGCGCATGGGATGGGAGGATGTCAGCGAACAACAGTGTCTCAAAGGATGACAGTGCACAACAGAGTCTCAAAGGATGACAGTGCACAACAGAGTCTCAAAGGATGACAGTGTACAAGAGTCTCAAAGGATGACAGTGCACAACAGAGTCTCAAAGGATGACAGTGCACAACAGAGTCTCAAAGGATGACAGTGCACAACAGAGTCTCAAAGGATGACAGTGCACAACAGAGTCTCAAAGGATAACAGTGCACAAAAGAAAAACTTTGCAACATTTTAAATTGCTCGGCTGGGGCTGAGATGCGGTGAAGGAGGTTCATGGAGCGGTACCGCTGCTCAGTGCCCACGAGCACACCTCCCCACACGCAACCCATGGCACGAGGCATTCAACTAGCAACCCATGGCACGAGGCATTCAACTAGCAACCCATGGCACGAGGCATTCAACTAGCAACCCATGGCAAGAGGCATTCAACTAGCAACCCATGGCAAGAGGCATTCAACTAGCAACCCATGGCAAGAGGCATTCAACTAGCAACCCATGGCAAGAGGCATTCAACTAGCAACCCATGGCAAGAGGCATTCAACTAGCAACCCATGGCACGAGGCATTCAACTAGCAACCCATGGCACGAGGCATTCAACTAGCAACCCATGGCACGAGGCATTCAACTAGCAACCCATGGCAAGAGGCATTCAACTAGCAACCCATGGCAAGAGGCATTCAACTAGCAACCCATGGCAAGAGGCATTCAACTAGCAACCCATGGCAAGAGGCATTCAACTAGCAACCCATGGCAAGAGGCATTCAACTAGCAACCCATGGCAAGAGGCATTCAACTAGCAACCCATGGCAAGAGGCATTCAACTAGCAACCCATGGCAAGAGGCATTCAACTAGCAACCCATGGCAAGAGGCATTCAACTAGCAACCCATGGCAAGAGGCATTCAACTAGCAACCCATGGCAAGAGGCATTCAACTAGCAACCCATGGCAAGAGGCATTCAACTAGCAACCCATGGCAAGAGGCATTCAACTAGCAACCCATGGCAAGAGGCATTCAACTAGCAACCCATGGCAAGAGGCATTCAACTAGCAACCCATGGCAAGAGGCATTCAACTAGCAACCCATGGCAAGAGGCATTCAACTAGCAACCCATGGCAAGAGGCATTCAACTAGCAACCCATGGCAAGAGGCATTCAACTAGCAACCCATGGCAAGAGGCATTCAACATCAACCTACCCTCCCCACACTCTCACACCCTTACAACCACTCCCCCTCCTCTAACCCCTTACCCCTTATCCCTCACCCCTCTGCCCTAACGCGCCGTGCCTGCCTGCATGCACTGCACTGACCCGAGGGAAGATGGCTGCATTGTACACGTCCACTATGAACACGTCCGCTGAGAGGGGTGGAGAGGGGTGCGGAGGGAGGCAGGGAGATGGGGGCGAGGAGGGCAGAGGGGGAAGATGGCTGCATTGTACACATCCACTATAAACACGTTTTCTGCAAGGGCGCGTAAGGGGTAGCGGGAGACCGGGAAGGGGTGGCGGAGAGGGATTGCAGAGGGGTGCAAAAGGGAATGGAGGGTAGCTAAAATGAGATTGTACGAGAGCGGGAAGAGGGCGGTGAGAAAACGGTGTGAAGCAAGGGGGGGGGAAGGAGAGGCAGGATGGAGTGTGAGGGGACGGATGAAACAATGGCTGGCGTAGAAAAAGAGATAAGGAGTAGATTTTGAGCAGTCTTTAAGGTGGAGAGCAGTGCAGCATCATCGCGGATGAAAGGAGCGGAGCATCATGGGGGGTGCTTGGCAGAAAGAGAGAGTGGTTTTCCAGCTGCAATTTCCCATGGCCTTCCACGCCCTGTGCCATGGCCATCCACGCCCTGTGCCATGCCATCCACGCCCCGTGCCATGCCATCCACGCCCTGTGCCATGCCGCCCCTTTCCCAGCCAGTGCTGCCCTACGCATGCCACCTGTCAGTCACCCATCACCCATTCTCTCCTCCCCTCCCTCGCATCTTCACCCATAGTAGGCATGAGCAGAAGTCTGAGTCGGGGGCTATGGGACCCATCCTTACCATCACAGAGCCCCCTGCCCATCCTGTTACCATCTCTTTCACACCATCATCACCCATCACCCATCACCCATAGCCCATCCCCTGGTCACACCATCGCCCATCCAGTCGGTCTCATGGCCGTTGCCCTGATGTGCGTCCAGGTCCACTATCATCACTCTGGTGGGGCGGGCACGGGAGGTAAGTGGTGGGGAAAGAGAGGGTGGAGAGGAGAGGGGGAGGGAGGGAGGAGGGCATGAAACAGGTGAATCTGATCCGATGTGCGTTCAGGTCCACTATAAGTACTCTGGTGGGGTGAGGAGGGCGAGGCGGGGCGGTGCAGTGGAGGGGGGTGGAGAAGGAGGGAGGAGTATATTAAACCTGCCGCTCTGATGTGCGTTCTGGTGGGGCGGGGAGGGCGAGGCGGGGCGGTGGTGGTGGAGGGGGGTGGAGAAAGGGAGGGAGGGAGGGAGGAAGGGATGAAACCTGTCACACTCTCGCACGGAGAGAATGGCGAGGCGGGCGGGTGATGGGGGGGATATTTGAGGTAGAGCGGAGGGAGTGAAACAGGTGACTTAAATATGATGTCCATCCAACCAAGTCCACTATGAGCACTCTGGCAGGGCAAGGAGCGTGAGGAGGAGAGGGGGGTGGGGGACAGGTCGGGGGTTAAGGAGAGGGCAGAGCAGAGGGGTCAAGGTCAAGGTCCACAATTAGGACGTGGGATAAACTGTTTCAACTGCTGCTGCACACTGCGGACCTCTTCAGCCATTGCGCACCTCAGGGTCAAGAGTACATCATATGCCGCACCTCCTGACTCCTAAGAACGCGCGGGCGAAGGTGATGATGGCGGAGATGTCAGCGAGGGCACAGAAGCCCATGCCTGTGTGGCGGCTGCAGTGGTGCAGCCCGCCCCCCACGTTCACCGCTGCTCCCCTCTCCACTGCCAGCTTCGCTGCCAGCACACTGCCCCCCACCTTCTCAGAGAGGAGACAAGGAAAGGGTGAGAGTGGTGGAGAGAGGAGGAGAGAGGACGACACGGGAGGGAAGAGGAGGACAGTAAGGAAAGAAGATTGTGCTGCTCGTCTCTCCGCTGCAAGCTTTGGCAGATGAGGCGAGAGGAGGAGGGCAGAACAGAGGAAGAGATTTCGTACCAGCTTTGCCAGAGAGCTACACGACCCCATCACCATCCCCACCCCCACACCCCCCCCCCCCCGCACCACCATCACCATCCCCACCACCCCCACACCCCGACCCGCACCCGCACCACCATCATCATCCCCACCCCCACACCCCCACCCCCACCCGCACCACCATCATCATCCCCACCACCCCCACACCCCCACCCCCACCCGCACCACCATCATCATCCCCACCACCCCCACACCCCCACCCCCATCATCATCCCCACCATCCCCACACGCACCCGCACCACCACCACCCCCACCATGACCAGCAGCAGCACCTTGCCTGGTATCGGAAGGGGCGCACGACTCGATGCTGGAGGACGAAGTTGGGGAAGAGCGCCAGTGGAGGCAGCTGGTGGCGGCACCGTGCCGGGGAGGGGAAGAAGCGGGAGAAAGAGAGGAAGGTCAAAGATTGCGAATTAAGTTAAGGTCAGGGGAGGCGTTTCTTGCAAGGCGAAAGAAAAAAGAGTGAATTTGCGTGCATGGCATGCCATGCAGCAACACACACTTTCAAAACACATCCCCAACCTGAGAATCTACTCGGTTCTGTTTGCATGCAACACTAGCAAGCATGCAATTAAGCAGCTTGACCCACTGTCCCACAGAACTCCTCCTCACATGACCCACTGTCCCTCAGCACTCCCCCTTACATGGCCCACTGTCCCACACCACCCCCTCTCGCTTCCCCAATACTACGCACGCATGTGCCTCACCTCTCCAATGGTGGCGAGATTGAAGCTGCTTCGAAGGCTGTCCAGGTACTCGTGAGAATGCACCTGACGGGGCATGGCCACACACACCGCAGAGTAAGCATTCGTGCAATGTGAAGGGGACGCACTGGGAAAACAGGAAGAGGAGCACAACGCCATGGAAGGTGTGCGGCATGGTGACACGGCCATGGAAGGTGTGCGGCATGGTGACACGGCCATGGAAGGTGTGTGGCATGGTACAGCGCGTGTGTTCTAATCACTGCCAACGCTGTGCGACGAGCAGTGGAGCTCGTCACCCCAGCCACAGCGCGCCAGCACAGCACAGCACCTGGTGGGGCAGTAAGCACCTGTTGTGCACAGAATATCACAGTGGGTGCAGTGCAGTAGTACAACAACTCACCAGCAGCAGGTCATCATTGGTAGCAGCCCCGGGAAGCACCACCTGGCGTGGCTGTATGTGCCCCTCGTCCGCACAATAGTGCCGCAGCAGGGACAGCAGTCAGTCTTTTTGAGACGTCTCAAAAGCACCCTCTCTACACGCGTCAGACAGGCTCACCAGCAGCAGGTCGTCGTGGGTGGCAGCCCTGGGGTGCACCACGTGGTGAGGCAGTATGCACCCGTCGTCCACAGAATATCACAGTGGGTGCAGTAGTACAACAACTCACCAGCAGCAGGTCGTCGTGGGTAGCAGCCCTGGGGTGCACCACCTGGTGAGGCAGTATGCGCCCGTCATCAATGAGAAAGCGCACTATGCGCCCCCACTTGCCCGAGTCAAAGGGATGCCTGGTGTGCGTGTGAGGGGGAAGGGGTGGGGCCCGTTTGAGAGGGTGGGGAGGAGGGGGAGCTGGGGGGTCAGCGGCTGCATATCTTCAAAGGTGTGCGAGTGAGTCACCTCTGAGCATTTTCAGAAGTGACTTCAATTCGGTGAGGGTGAGGGGGGGTTGTGGAGGGATGCGGGATGCAGTGCCAGACGCGTGTGATTGCAGCATTTAAGAGAGTAAGACGATCGGTTTGAAGGGGGGAACGAGGAGGAGACGCGGAGAGGATGAGAAAGGGAAGTGGTCAGAAGAGGTGTGTAAGGCAGGGGGTTGCGACAGGAAAAACGGCCAAGGTGAGAAAGTGAGGGGCATTTATAGGGAATGGTGGGGTGTGTGTGTGGGGGGGGGGGAGCGGGTGTGGGGAGAGGGAGGCAGTGGGGGAACGGGGTGGGGGTGTTGTGGGAAGGGGAAGAGGAGGACAACGCAGAGGCAGCAAAGCACAGAGCGAGGTGGGGCGGCAGAGGGAACAGAAGGAATGGAGGAAAGAAACAAAGAGGGGGCAATGCCAGAGGGAGAATTGAGGGAGGAGGGCGGGGAAAGAGAGGGCGCGAGCGGAGAAGAGAGAGGGCAGTTGAGGGGCCGTGTGAGCCCCATGGTGCATCGGCACGTGAGCGAAGGTGAGGTGGGGAGAGCGATGTGATTATGGCAGCAGGATGAGGCAGGGCAAGCGCACTCACAGCTTCTCGATGCCAAAGAGAGGCGCACGTTGTACTCGTCACAGTACACCAGTGGGCTCTGCCTCACACACGCAGCACAAGGACAGCACAAGGGCGTGGGAGGAAAGGGCGTGGGGGGTTCGGCACTCACAGCTTCTCGATGCCAAAGAGGCGCACGTTGTACTCGTCACAGTACACCAGTGGGCTCTGCCTCACACACGCAGCACAGCGCGGCGCAGGGGTGGGCGGCACAGGGCAGCACAGGGCAGCACAGGACGACACAGAGAGAGACAGGGAAGAATAGGGAGCGAAGGCCAAGACAGCACAAGGCAGCAGAGGGGCAAAGGGAGCACGGGCAAATGCGCATGGCGGGGAAGGGAAGCAGCACATGTGAAACGCAGATAGTGATGCTCACATTCTCAGAGGCTCAGATGCTCACATGCTCAATGCTCTCCACGCCAACACATCTACGCGACATCCCCCGACCCTGCCTCACCCACAACCGACCCTGCCTCACTTACAACCGACCTGCCTCACCCACAACCGACCTGCCTCACCCACAACCGACCTGCCTCACCCACAACCGACCTGCCTCACCCACAACCGACCTGCCTCACCCACAACCCACCCTGCCTCACCCACAACCCACCCGGCCTCTCTATTCAACTGGCCCCCTCATAATAAGATTGCAAACTCAGCCCAGATTACGAGTACCAACCGGCTTTTATCCATCACCTCTCTCCCCACCCTCCTCTCCACACCCGCATCTCCTCATCCCCACCTTTTTCCACCTCCTCCCCCCCTGCCCGCTTCTCTTCCCACCCCCTCTCTCCTCACAGACCCCCCTTCAGCAGACAGCAGCTCAAACTCCTCCCCTCCCGCCTACCACCGCCCCTCACCTTTTCTATTCCCGCCTCTCTCCTTCTCTCCCCCCCCCCCCGCCCCTCACATTCTCTCTCCCCCGCCCCCCATCTTCTCTCCCCACCCCGCCCCTCGCCTTCTCTTCCCCATCCCTTCTCCCTCGCATTTTCTCCTCCCCTTTCTCTCACCTTCTCTGTCCCACCCACCTCACCTTCTCTTCCCACCATCTCGCCTTCTCTTTCCCCCGCCCCTCGCCATATCTTCCCCCCCCTCTCGCCTTCTCTTCCCCCCCCGCCCCTTGCCTTCTTTCCCCCATCGCTGCCCTCACCTTGTCCTCCCGTCTGCCTCCGCCCGCACCTTCACTCCTGTCGCCCCCCCACCTTCTCTCCTCACCTCCGTTCCTCCGTCGCTGTGCTCACCTTCTCCTCCCTCCGGCGTCAAACAGCAGCTTCGACTCCTCCAATCCCGTCTCCCCCCGCCCCTCACCGTCTCTCCCCCTCCCGCCCCCTCTCACCTTCTCTCCCCCACCCGCCCCCTCTCACCTTCTCTCCCCCACCCGCCCCCTCTCACCTTCTCCGCCCCGACGTCAAACAGCAGCTCCGATTGCATCAGTCGCCGCAGCGTCTCCTCGTCTCCCCTCACGCCATCGTTCCCCGCGCCATCGTTCCCCGCGCCTTCTCGCCCCACCCCATCCCTCCCCCCGCCATCGCCAGCCCCCCCTCCTCCTCGCTCCGCCGCCTCTCCGCCCTCCGCGGCCGCTCCGCCGCCAAGCGACGGCTGACTGTCCCTTATCGTGCTTGTGACGGGGACCGCAGCTCCTGGGCCGGCAGACATGCTAACGGCTAACCGTCTGGCTCTCGAGCGCTGCGCTTTCCCGACCGATGAACAGGAAGAAAGTGAGAGGTTGTTTCCGGATGAAGAGGGAAAATACCGGCTAGCAGACTTTGTGGTCGACTTTCCACCAGCGGTCGGGGCTGCTCGTCCTGGGCTAATGCGAGGAGTTGCACTGTAACGGGGACGAAGGAGAACTACGCGGCACTTGCGCGGGAAAGCATGAGCAGCTTGTAATGGAAAAGCTGCGGCAACAACCGAGGGGTCAAAAGCGGTGGCAGCGAAAGAAAGAGTTGACGGGGAGACACGATACGGCGCAATCATGGGAGTCAGGCGCGGTGAACCAGCGCGCAACGATCCCCGCATTGCAAGGAGGAGCGGTCGACTACGAGCGACTCGGCGAATGTCGGAAACACATGAATTATCAAATTGGGCAGCTAACCCAACTCGTCTCACCACACCAGATACGTTCGCGTTAGAAGCCATATTTTTATTAAACTTCACTTGTCCGCAGGTTTGGCAACTTTATCAGAGAGCAGAGATTTTCCTGGGAAAAAGAAAAATTGTTATTTTTTTAAATCGATGCTAGTGCTGCTTATTACAGAATATTGTCAGAATGTGATATTTTTCTAGCCTGCAGTGGGGTACTCTATAGCGAGTATAGTTCAAATTAGGGTTTGCTATATGTACTCAACTGCCTGCTAGTGCAAACCAGGGCCCGTGCTAGGATTTGGGGCACCCTGAGCCCTCAGGGCACTTTTCTAGAATCTTAAAAAATGCCCTGATTTGTCAGGGGAAAATTCCGAAGCCTTCCTGTATGTTCAGGGCTTTTGCAGAAACTAATCCTGACCTGTCAGGGCAAAAAAAATAGTGTTCAGGGTTCAGATTTTAGCGGGAGAGAAGGGAGGGTAACGGGGAGCGAAGGGGAGTGGGTTTTTGCGGGCCGTTGCTGTCCGTCCACGAGGAGACCATGGCGCAGAGCACGCGGGGGATCGGAACACAACCGTGAAAGAGAAGAGTTGTTCGAAGGCGGGAAACATACTCGGGGAAGAATTTCAACGAAGACCAAAATTCCCGGGGAAAAAATTCCCCCCGAAACGGGAACCACCCACCCCCCTCCCCCACTCCCCCCCCCCCCCCCCCCCCCCCCCCCCCTCAAAAAATGCGTCAGGGTAGGCCTCGACATTCACCCTGACGCTACAGGGAAGTACACCACGGCCATCCTGAATGTTCAGGTCATTTCGGATAAAAACATCCTGAGACCTCATGGTAAAAATTGAAACCATTCTGAAATGACAGGGTAAATTTAAAACTGCATCCTGAATTCAGGGTAATCAGGATGTTTTGCCCTGATAACGTGGGGCCTGGTGCAAACCCCTCTTCCCTGTTCCTTATTCCTGCCTACTTTTTCGACATGCTATCAGAGCGGTTACGCTCCTGGCCTGTGGGCCCACCGTTAGCTTCCGCTGCTGTCCTGTCTGTCGCGCGCCCCGTGGCGCGCGACGTTTTTTCTTCCCGCCACGCGCTCGGGGCGCATGGCGGTTTTCTGCCCGCCACGCGCTCGGGGTGAGCGGCGGTTTTCTGCCCGCCGTGTGCCCCGAGGCGCGCGGCGGTTTCCCATCGTCGCGGCGCCCCCGGGGACCCACGGGCCCTTTCCCGTCGTCCGTCGTGGCGCCCCCGGGGACCCGCGGGCTCCCCCCATCGTTCGTCGCGGCGCCTCGGGGACCCGCGCGCGGCCCCCCGTCGTCCGTCGTGGCGCCCTCGGGGACCCGCGCGCTCCCCCCGTCGTCCGTCGTGGCGCCCCCGGGGACCCGCGCGCGCTCCCCCCCCCCCCCCCCCCCCCCGTCGCCCGTCGTGGCGCTTCGTCAACCCGCGCGCCGCCCCTGGGGACTCGCGCACCTGTCCCCGTCGACCCGCGCGCCCCTCCCGTGGACCCGGGCGCCGTCCCCGGGGACCTCCGCGCCCGCCCCCGTCGACCCGCGCGCTTCCCCTTGCACCTGCGCGCAGCCTCCTCCCCGTCCCCCCCCTTCTTCTTCGCCTCCCTGCTGCGCGTGCAGCCGTGGGATGGCTAGTATGGGGGTGGCGGGTGTGTGAGCCGTCCCCTGCTCCTCCTCCTCCTCCGTCTCCCACTGCTGCAGCTGCCGCTGAGGGGGGTGGATGTGTGGGAGCCGTCGGAGTGGTACTAGGGGGGTGGCGTGTGAGCAGTGCTAGGGGTACAGCAGGGGGTGTGTGAAAGGGGTGTGGGACAGCTGGGGGAAGTTGAGTGGAGGCAGCCGTCTTGTCGTCTGCAGCTCCAGTAGTCCGAGAGACAGCTGCGCCTGTCGCCGTGTTGTCCGGGGCTCTGCGCCTGGTAGCGACAGTGCTGCGCGCTCCTGGTAGCACAGAGAGCCAGCTGCGCCTGTCGCCGTGTAGTCCGGGGCTCACGCCTGGTAGCGACAGTGCTGCGCGCTCCTGTTGCCCGTGTGTCTGCAGCTTCAGCCGTCGCCTCCCATCTTCTCGCCTCCACAGTTTCTCCTCCTCCTCACTTGCCCTCTGTGATAGCCTCTAGCTTTGCTTATCATTGTGAACTATTGCTCTGCCTGCTTGTTGTGCTGATTATACCCCACTTTGACTATGGGGGTGTGTCAGAATGTGATATTTGTCTAGCCTGCAGTGGGGTACTCTATAGCGAGTATAGCCCAAATTAGGGTTTGCTATATGTACTCAACTGCCTGCTAGTGCAAACCCCTATTTCCTGTTTCTTTTTCCTGCCTACTGTTTCGACAAATATTACAAAGAGTTGCCTCTTAAGTTGATTTGGGTGTCAATAAGTTTCAAATGATTTTGACAGAATTCTAGCATGGCTAATATTCTCAGGGAAAATTAGCCTGATACCCTGATAGTCAGGGTAATTTTTAGGGTCACACACTGGCGTAAAAGTTTTTGTTTTAGAGATTACATTTTGGGTATGCTTTAGCGTAAAAGTAACTTGTCCTCCTAGAATGTTTTACCCTGAAACGAGTAATAGGCATCTTAGTAAGGCATCTTCCTTGCGTCCTCCCCCTTCCCCCCCCCCCGCCCCCCACTCCCCCCTCCTCCCCCCCCCCCCAACCGCCCTGTACTCGGGTCCCCGCCCCGACGCGCGAATCCCCATAAATTAGCCACGAATGTACGTGTGTTGGGGGCAGTAAGATTTACACTACGATTTTTGTCTTCATCTACCAACACATAGAGACCACTTACCCAGCAAGGGTTCTTACAGAGTTTCGGCGTCCACTGTCCCGTTTAGCGTTGGGAAATCTGTCAGAGGCACACCGTGGATCCCCGATTGATCCTAGCGAATGGTTACAGGCACGTCGGCCATGGGGGGTATGGCCGCACCTACCCGCTACACAAATAAGCTCTTTTATCTCAGTGGTTAGTGATTGAGATTCTGACGTGGTATCAGAGTGAAGGTCTTGGGTTCGAATCCCAGTGTGCACCTCCGGGCATCCCAGTACGGCGGGGTGTCAGAGGTGCACTGCAGATCCTCGATTGATCCTAGGAAACGGTTACAGGCACGTCGGCCTGGGGGTTCATTGTCAAAAACTAGGGACAGGAATGATTGGACTAGAACAGAGTTGGGTACAAGTATGAAACCCTAGCAGTTATGTACCCCATATTGGCTACCCCACTACAGCCTACACAAAGATAACTCATATAGTTTGACACACCCCCATAGGCAAAGTGGGGGAGAACAAAGGGTCACACGACCAGTCAAGAGAAGCAAAGCAAGCTCAGGGTGGATCACAACGTCACCACACACACTGAGCACAAGCAAAGGGCCATAAGGCCAGTTCACATGCAGAGGTATATATGCAGCAACATCAGAGCAGTGATCACTATCTAGCAAGAGCAAGCATGCAGGTATATATGTATAGATCACAGTACAAGCAAAGTCTACAGCAAGTGTGGAAACGTAGGCACAAGGCCCAACAAAGTACAAAAGCGCTGATGATCACCAGACGGAAGTGCCTTGGTGAAGATATCAGCAGTGTTGGCCCGAGTGGCCACGTGAGCAAGACGAAGCTGACCTCGCTGCTGCAACTCTCGAGCCAGGAAGTAACGCATAGCGATGTGCTTCGTTCTGTGCTCCAGTCTGTGCTCCTGACACAAGGCAATGGCGGCCTTGTTGTCGACGTACAGAACTGGAGGAGAACGAGGCCTCTCTCCCAAGTCGGTCAGCAGGTAGGTGAGCCAGCGTAACTCCTGTGCAGCCATGGCTGTGGCGTAGATCTCAGCCTCACAACTGGAGCTGAGAACAGAAGACGAGCGTGTAGACCGCCAAGAAACAGAGCCAGAGCCAAGGCTGAAGATGTAACCCTGTGACGACCGCTGCGTAGCCTGGTCGTCAACCCAAGACGCGTCAGAGTGTCTAGTGAGGACAACGGTGCTCCGTCCTCCAAGCACGAGCCCCATGCCCGATGTACTGCACAGGTAGCGCAGTACCCTCTTCGCAGCATCCATGTGCACCTTTCGGTGCCGACCAGGAGCCACGTAGCGAGCCAAAAGGCCAAGAGGGTACGCGAGGTCAGGTCGAGTGCAGGTCATCAGGTACATGAGGCAGCCCACTAGCTCTGCGTAAGGACCACTCGGCTCTACGGACTCGTCCGAAGGTGGAGCTGAGAGCGAGTGACCTGTAGCCAGCGGAGTGGGCTGTGGGGAGGACCAGGTGAAGCCGAAGCGCTAAAGGACCTGCTGCACCATGTGTGAGTGAGTCAGTGTGATGGTGCGGCGTGCTCTGTCCCGGGTGATCTGCAAGCCAAGGTAGCTGCGCAGCTCACCCAAGTCAGTGCACGTGTGTCTCTTCTGCAGCTCCGACTTCACCAGAGCGAGAGCCTCAGTGTCAGCAGTGGCAAAGACCAAGTCGTGGACGTACACGAGGATGTAGAACGGCGGCAGTGAAGTGTCGGTGCGCAGAAACAGCGACGGGTCAGCAGTCAAAGGAGCGAACCCAAGAGCCGCAAGTGTAGTCCTCAGTGTGTCGTGCCACTCACGAGGCGCCTGGCGGAGACCGTAGACTGGCCGCCGGAGGCTCCACTGGGTACCAGGAGGGAACGACCCAGTGAAGCCAGGTGGGCGGCGCAGCCAGATCTCCTCGTGCAGGCTGCCCTGTAAGAAGGCTGTGCTGAAGTCAAGAGAGTGAAGCTCGTAGTCATGCTGAGCGGCAACGTGCAGCAGCACCCGAAGAGTGGTCATCTTCGGGGTAGGGGAGAAGGTCTGGAAGAAGTCAACTCCCTCACGCTGACTAAAGCCTCTAACAACGTAACGAGCCTTGAAGACAGGCGGAGAACCCGGCGGCCGCTTCACCCTGAAAATCCACATGCCATCGACGATGTTCGCCCCAGGAGGGGGAACCTCATCGACGTAAGTGCCTGTGGACTTCCAGGATGCCATCTCTGCGTCCATGGCTGTCTGCCACTGAGAGGAGTACTCACCCGCGATCGCCTCAGCGTAAGAGCGCGGGGTCGGGATGTCTGGTGCATCCGGGTCTCCCTCAGGGGCAAGCAGCATGGCCACGAGATGAGGCGCAACGGCTGCAAGACACTCAAGGTCCTCGTGCCTGTCCTCAAGGACGTCCGTGCCAAGAGCACACTCACCCTCGACGGACGGAGGACAGACAGACTCAGACTCAGCAACAAGACTAGCGGCGTAGTCTAGACGACAGGTAGCAGCAAAGTCAACAAGCTCAGCGACCAAGGCAGACGCAGCAGCAGACTCAAACGACGGGTCAGTGACAACAGTGGCTAACAGACGCGTGACAGTAGGGTGTGCAGCACGAAAGCGGTCAGACTCAGGGTCCGCAACGTCAGGCAGAGAGGACGTAGGGGGAGACGGCAGAGGAACAGGCTGCGGAGCAGAGGAAAGACGACGGACTACGAGGTGTGTACCGGGGACAGCCGGCTGACGCGAACGAGGAACACGACGACCGGAACGACCAGGACGAACAGGCGAGACAGGACGCGACGCAGGCTCACGACGCTCGGCAAGACCACCGGGCTGCTCAGTGTAAGGAGGAGGAGCAGGGAGAGGTGAGTCAGGCAGTAACGAAAGTCCAGTAGACGACGGAAGGGCAAGAACCTGACGAAGAATAGAGTCAGGCGGTGGCAGAGACGACGGAGACGGCGGAGCGAAGAACAGTCGAGTCGGCGCAGCTGCACCAGCACCAGCAGCTCCAGCAGCTCCAGCAGCTCCAGCACCTCCAGCAGCTCCAGCACCTCCAGCAGCTCCAGAACCTCCAGTGCCAGCACCTCCAGCAGCAGCACCCCCAGAACCAGCACCTCCAGTCCTAGGGTCTCCAGCCTCAGTGTCTCCAGCAGCAGCACCCCCAGACGCAGCACCTCCAGCCCCAGCAGCTCCAGTACCTCCAGTACGAGCACCTCCGGGACCAGCGACTCCAGCACCTCCTGTAGACACAGCACCACTCCCAGCTCCAGCGACGACAGCAGAAACACCTCCAGCGGTAGAGCCCCGAGCTCCAGCAGCGCGACCCTGACGGCGAGTGTACCACTCGTGCAGCTGCTGCGGGGAGAGAGGCGCACGCGGACGAAGGCGGCTACTCCAAGGAGACCGCGCAACAGCAGACTCAGAACCCTCAGGCGCCGCACCCCCAGACTCAGCACTCTCAGGCTCAGCACCCCCGGACGCAGCACCCCCAGGCACAGCACCTCCAGTCTCCTCACGCACAGGCTCAGCACCTCCAGGCTCAGCACCTCCAGGCTCAGCACCTCCAGCAGGCAAAGAACCAGCACCACTCCCAGCTCCAGTGACGTCAGCAGAAGTACCTCCAGCAGTAGAGCCCCGAGCTCCAGCAGCGCGACCCTGACGGCGACCGTACCAGTCGTGCAGCTGCTGTGAGGTGAGAGGCACACGCGGACGAAGGCGGCCACTCCAAGGAGACCGCGCACCAGCAGTCGCAGTACCCTCAGGCGCCGCACCCCCAGACTCAGCACCCCCAGGCTCCTCACGCTCAGGCTCAGTACCTCCAGGCTCAGCACCCTCAGGCCCCTCACACGCAGGCTCAGCACCCTCAGACTCGGCACCCCCAGGCTCAGCACCTCCAGGCTCCTCACGCTCAGGCACAGCACCCCCAGACTCCGCACCCCCAGGCTCAGCACCCCCAGGCTCCTCTCGCTCAGGCTCCGTACCCCAAGACTTAGCACCCCCAGAGACAGCACCCCGAGCAGGACCACCCCCAGTAGGACCTGAGTCACCAGTGACCTCAACAGGCACAGGCACAGGAGGATCTACCTGAGAAACACCTGAAGGAGCAGGACCTGGCGCGGGGAGGGGGTCTACCTGGGAAGGACCTGGAGCGAGAAAGAGCGGCGGGGGGGGGCGAGGGGCAGTGCGGTAGGGAAAGAGATGGTAAAAGGGGACGGACTCGTCAAAAGTGACGTCCTGAGACGCAAAGACACGGCGCGAGGTGGGGTCGTAAAACTGCCAGCCAGGCGCGTCAGGAGGAAAACCAAGGAAGACGCAGGGAATGGCGCGGGCAGAGAGCTTGTCCGCGGTGAGATCGCGGACAAAGGCACGAGCACCCCAGACCCGGAAACGCGACGCATCGCCAACCTCCCCCGTCCACAGTAGTGTGGGCGAGGTCTCCGGCAAGGAGACACGGGGCCAGAGGTTGAGCTGATGCGCGGCGTACCGGACCGTAAACGGCCACAGAAAATGGGGAGCCGCTGCATGGATCATGGAGGTACGAGCGACCTCCATGACTAAGCCAATGCGGTGCTCAGCAACCCCATTCTGCTGCGGAGAGGCCGGAAGCGTGAACGTCTGGCGGATGCCGTGCTCCGCACAGTAGGCTGCCAAGAGGTCGGAGGAGAACTCACCACCTCTGCCAGAGTGCAGACGCAGGACAGGAAAGTCCGACCGGAACCGCTCGCGGAGCTGGAGACGAACAGCGCGGATCCAGGGGATCAAAACAGCAGGGACATCCGCCTTGCTCCGCAAGGGGAAGACCGTGGTGTAACGCGTGTAGTCGTCGACAACCAGCAGGAAGTACTGCTCGCGGCCCTGCCCCTGGACGCGGGCTGGGCCCCACACGTCCAGGTGGAGCGTCTGCAGTGGAGCCTCTGTGGGAGGAAACGAGGAGGAGTGAGGAGCGGCGCGCTGCCGCCCCTCGACGCAAGGAATGCAGGGCGGTGCAGGCGAGCTAGGAAGGGAGGGCAGAGATCTGGGAAGACCAGAGACCAGGTAGCGAGAGTGCATGCTGCGAAGGCGAGGCAGGGAGGGGTGACCAAGGCGGTGGTGCCAAAAGAGAGTCTGGTGCGACAGGCTGCGACACTCACAGGGGGAGGCTACCAGACTAGACGCAGACACCTGACCCACAGCAGCGAACGGAGGAGACACAGTCTTCAGTGTGTAAAGACTTGACCCCGGCTCACGAGTGAACGTGGCCAGGTGGCGGCCAGTCTCCGCACACGTGCAGGTCGCCACATGCTGCCAAGCAGGGGTGAAGGTTCGAACCCCCACATCCTGAAGGGCGGCGTTGCTCACCAGGTTCGTAGAGAACGAGGGGATGTGGAGACCTGACAGCTCACCGGACGGGACCGCCGGACACGGGAGCACAGTGGAGGAGCGAGCAAGCACTGGGCCCCTAGAGGGGTCAGCCAGTGAGATAGGGACAGGTGCAGGGAGGGGAGTGACTGTGGTACTGTCGCGAAAGAAGGTGCGGGAAGCACTTGAGTCAAGCGTGAAGGTGTGCAAGGCCTCAGCAGGCGCAGTACCAGAGAGAGCAGACTCAGTAGCACCTAGAGCAGCAGCCGCTATACCAGGGTCAGGGGGCACACACAGGTAACAGTCTCGCTCAGGAGTACCAGTCAGCGCATACATGGCAGTAAGGATAGCATCAAAGTCTAGAGCATAGATATCCACCTTGCTGTGCAGCAGCTATAGCTAGGGGGGGAGCTCAGCCTCATCGCCAAACACTGCACGCCACTCGTCACTCAGACGGGCAAAGCAGCGAGCCCGTGTGTGAGAACGCGTCCCGCAAGGCTGACCAGCCCGATCACCTGTGCGAATGACGTACGGGCAGCGTGCAGGACTCGTAGATCCCCCACTCTGAGCATACCACTCACGAAGCTGCTGGGGCGAAAGGGTCTCGCTCGGCCATTGCTGCAGCTGCACCAGGCCACCGCTAGAAGCTCCCAACGAACGAGCTGTACCGTCACCGCAACCACTGCTACCGCCACCACACCTCCGAGCATACCACTCATGCAGCTGCGGGGGCGTAAGGGTCGCGCTCGGACACCGCTACAGCTGCATCTGGCCGCCGCCAGGGACTCCGTGTCGAACAGCTCCACAGCGACTACCACTGCGAACACCACCGCCGCCACCGCTCCCACCGCCGCCCTGAAGAGAAGTCATGCTGCTCCGAGGGCAGGCGCAGGTGAGGCAGAGGCGGCTGCTCCGAGGTCATGCGAAGGCCGCGCGCGAGCGGCGAGGGTGGTGCGCGGTCGGGCAGAGGCTGCACGCGGGCGGGGAGGGCGGCGCGTGGTCGGGCAGAGGCTGCGCGCGGGCCTCCGGGCAGAGGCTGCGCGCGGGCGGCGAGGGCCTGCGAGGGCGGCGCGCAGTCGAGCAGAGGCTGCGCGCGGGCGGCTAGTGCCTGCAGGGGCGGCGCGCGGGCCTTACGGGCCTGTAGGGGCGACGCGCGGGCCTGACGGGGCCTATAGGGGCAACGCGCGGGCCTGACGGGGCCTGCAGGGGCGGCGCGCGGGCCTGACGGGGCCTGCAGGGGCGGCGCGCGGGCGTGACGGGGCCTGCAGGGGCAGCGCGCGGGCCTGAAGGGCTTGTAGGGGCGACGCGCGGGCCTGACGGGGCCTGTAGGGGCGACGCGCAGGCCTGACGGGGCCTGTAGGGGCGACGCGCGGGCCTGACGGGGCCTGCAAGGGCGGCGCGCGGGCCTGACGGGGCCTGCAGGGGCGGCGCGCGGGCGTGACGGGGCCTGCAGGGGCAGCGCGCGGGCCTGACGGGCAGGATTAGGGTTTGTGCGCGCGGGCAGCGCAGCGCAGGCAAGGCAAGGCATGCGCGGGCAGCGCAGCGTAGGCAAGGCAAGGCGCGCGCGGGCAGCGCAGCGCAGGCAAGGCAGGGCAAGGCTCAGGCAAGGCAAGGCAAGGCGCAGGCAAGGCAAGGCGCGCGCGGGCAGCGCAGCGCAGGCAAGGCAAGGCGCGCGCGGGCGGCGCAGCGCAGGCAAGGCAAGGCGCGCGCGGGCAGCGCAGCGCAGGCAACACGTGGGGCAGCTCAGTAACCACAACGGTAGGTGGGCCCGAAAAAAACGGTCCTACGGACCTACTGCTCTGAAACCATGTCAGAAACTAGAGACAGGAATGATTGGACTAGAACAGAGTTGGGTACAAGTATGAAACCCTAGCAGTTATGTACCCCATATTGGCTACCCCACTACAGCCTACACAAAGATAACTCATATAGTTGGACATTTATGGGCGCACTCACGTGGTACACAAATAAGCAATTTTATCCCAGTGCTTAGTGGTTGGGATTATGACAAAATCAGCATCAAAGTGCATGCTTACATAGTAGGGAAAAACGCCCAACTGTTGCAACGCGGGAACAACTTGACCTTACTGTGCATTCTGCTTTAAACGCGACAACGTCTCGGACAAAATGTTGCGCCTATTTTTGTCTCCCACATTGAGTTTCTCTTAAATTGAAACACATTTTAGTGCAAGAAAACGATGAGCGATTTTGATGAAAGTACGGCGTCCGTATGTGCCGAGATTCGATCTTGAACCAATTTACTATGCAATTAGCTGTTTTGCCATGTAAACTACTATATATTGTTGTTTGACTCACCTAATGTTTTTTTGTATGGTAAACCTGCTACTAAACTTTTTTACTATCAAACATTGAGTGCTCCATTGACCTCGTTGATCCGATGTGTTCACGTGCTATACAATACCATTACAATTCGAGTATGGGTGCACCTAGCCCTCGCCAATTTCGCGTCTGGCAAGATGGGGGGGAGGGGGGGGATTTATCCTTTGCGAAGGGGATGTGAAATTGGTCGCAACAATTTGTCAGAGGTCCACTGGAGATCCCCAATTGATCCTAGGGAAGGGTTACAGGCACGGCGGCCTGGGGGGTTATGGGCGCACTCACCCGCTACACAAACAAGCCCTTTTATCCCAGTGGCTAGTGGCTGGGATTCTGACATGGTATCAGAGTGAAGGTCTCGGGTTCGAATCCCGGTGTGTGCACCTCGGGCATCCCAGTGCGGGGGGGTGTTAGAGGTCCACTGGTGATCCCCGATTGATCCTAGGGAAGGGTTACAGGCACGTCGGTCTGGGGGGTTATGGGCGCACTCACCCGCTACACAAACAAGCCCTTTTATCCCAGTGGTTAGTGGCTGGGATTCTGACATAATTAAGTTACGTCTTGCGGGTTCAGTGTGATGTGTAAAGTGGACAACATGCTACTTACGGGGTCACCACAAGTCGCAATCCGGAATAGAGAGTGATTATAAATGGAAAGACTATAATGAAACATATTTACATGCACACTCCACAGTCAAGATTATTGAAACTGAAATCTTCAGGTTTGTAAGAAATGCTTAAAAAAATGTCACCTGTGATGTACTCTAGCAGAAACATAAAAGCAAAAACAAGCCTACTACCTTGAACTTGCAAGTGCTTTTGTATATAAAGTCCTCATAAAACTGGCATGGGTCATAAGGCATCTGTTTGCGCTGTAATAAGGGCCTAATTGAGAGGTTCTTGTGGAAATCTTACCAACATTCTTCAATGGCGCATGCATCAACTTCTTGCTCAACGGGATCGGCAATAGGATATGCCAACGGCGCATCATTGAGATCAAACGGCACATCGTTGGTAGTCGGATCATCGAACCACCGTCCAAACCGCTCACAAATTAGTACACATATCATATCACCTTCAGTGGGAAGGTGATTGACAAAGGTGATACACTTCCGCGAGATCATCGGCTCATAATTGAAATTTAGTTTGCCAATGAGGGTGGTAAGTGAGATGATATCCCCGTTTGAAGGTTCAAAGGGGCGGCCAAAAATCCGGCCTAGACCCCACATTGGAGCCATGAAAATGGCACTATTTCGGTTCGTCGCCAACAACGCCGCACTATCTCGGGGTCAAATGCGTGCTGAATCCCACTAACCCATAAATTGGCCATGCACATGTCGGGCCGCATATTCACGTTTTTTTGCGCCTCGTCAAACACGTGCAACGTCTCAACTTGAGGCCTGACATGTGCATCATAAGGTTCAGTCGTGGGAGACGTAGGATCGAGCTTCTCAAACTCTTTGATAAGCAACTCGACCAAAAGTTTGTGATCCCTCATTTTGTGAGTAGCAATAAACCCTTGGACGAGTGGTTGCACATGCGACTGAATCTACATACATGAATCCTCAAGCATCCCCTTCAACCGTGCCGTCGATGTTAAAGCCGGTATCTGAAGTACTTTTTCTGTTTTGCAGTTGGTGAATAGTGCTAGGCTGGGATTGGATGGCGAGGTACAGAAGTTGACGAGGAGTGAAGCGAGGGGTGCGAGAGAGAGAGAGAGAGAGAGAGAGAGAGAGAGAGAGAGAGAGAGAGAGAGAGAGAGAGAGAGAGAGAGAGAGATGTCAGAATGTTATTCTCTAGCCTGTAGTGGGGTGCTCTGTAGCGAGTACAACCCATCTAGGGTTTGCTATATGTATCCTCATTGCTGCTAGTGAAAACCCTCTTCTTTTGCCTAAACTGTCTCTTGCCTAGCTAGGACTCTCCTAGCTATGGCTCCTAACACTACATACTATTTTGACATGGTATCAGAGCTTAACGTTCCTGGCCTGTGGGCCCACTTCACTGCTTCCGCTGCTACTGCTACTCCCTGTCCGCCGCGCGCCCCGTGGTGCGCGGCGTCGAAATTAGGGTTTTCAGCCCGCCGTGCGCCCCGAGGCGTGCGGCGGTTCTCTGCCCGCCGTGTGCCCCGAGGCGCGCGGCGGGTTTCTGCCCCGTCACTCGGCGCGTCGCCCCCGGGAGGCGCTGCGACGGGCGACGGGGACCCGCGCGTCGCCCCCCGTCGCCCGTCGTGGCCTGCGCGCGGCCCGTACAGCCGGCGCGCGGCCCGTACGGGCTGCGCCAGGCCTGCGCGCGGCCCGTACGGGCTGAACCAGGCCCGCGCGCGGCCCGTACGGGCTGCGCCAGGCCCGCGCGCGGCTCGTACGGGCTGCGCCAGGCCCGCGCGCGGCTCGGACCGCCTGCGCGCGGTTCGGGAGGCTGTGCCAGGCCCGTGGGCGGCCCGTTCTTCGCTGCCCCTGTCCTCCCCGCTGTCCCCCGTGCTTCTGAAGGCGCCCCACCCCTCCTTCTGCCCGTTCTCCTGGATTAGGGTTTGGGGGTGGGGGGTATGGGGGTGCAGCTTCTGAGTGCCGTTCCCTGCTCCTCCTCCTCCTCCGTCTCCCTGTGCTGCAGCTGCCGCTGAGGGGGGGTGGACCTGTTGGAGCCGACGGAGTGGTACTAAGGGGGGGGGAAAGGGGAGTGGAGCTAGCGGTGTAGCAGCGGGTGTGTGTTAGGGGGAGTGGGATAGTTTGGGGAGGTTGAAGGGGGTGGCCGCCGTCAAGCCAGCAGCTCCAGTCGCCCGTGAGACCGTTGCGCCAGTCGCCCGTGAGCCCGTTGCGCCAGTCGCCCGTGAGCCCGTTGCTCCAGTCGCCCGTGAGTCCGTTGCTCGTCTGCCGCTACTTTTAGCCGCGGAGCCAGTTACTCCAGTAGCCCGTGTGCCAGTTGCTCCAGTTGCCAGTGTGCCAGTTGCTCCAGTTGCCCGTGTGCCAGTTGCTCCAGTTGCGCCGTGTGCCAGCAGCTTCAGCTGCCGCCCACTACCTCCTCTCCTCTCATAGTCTCTTTCCTCCTCCTCACTTGCCCGTTGTGACTACCACTAGCTTTGCTCATAATTGTGAACTTTAAACTATTGCTTCTTGAACTTGTGCTCAGAATGTGTGGTGACATTGTGATCCACCCTGAGCTTGTACTGCTTTGTTTGCTCTGCTGATTACACCCCACTTTGGCTATGGGGGTGTGTCAGAATGTTATTCTCTAGCCTGTAGTGGGGTGCTCTGTAGCGAGTACAACCCATCTAGGGTTTGCTATATGTATCCTCATTGCTGCTAGTGAAAACCCTCTTCTTTTGCCTAAACTGTCTCTTGCCTAGCTAGGACTCTCCTAGCTATGGCTCCTAACACTACATACTATTTTGACAAGAGAGAGAGAAAAAGCAAGTCTCAGGTTGTTTCCAATCCTTCTAAGCATGGAAACTGGTACGGAGCCGAAGCTAAAGTACCAGCGAATGTTTCAGATTCCCGAAAGTCTCAAGTCCCCAGCAATTTGTTTTGCAATTGAATCAGGGGCAAAATGGGGAATGTGTCGCACAGTCAACCCCAAACCCGTCAGTCCACTTCGCCCACTCAAACAGGGTGACCCTAGTGTCAACTATTTTTGCAGTTAATGCCAAATTCTCTTAGTTGAGATCCTAGCTTCAACAACATCATGTGGACTTGCATTCTCCTCCAAGTGCACAATCTTGCGCCCCTCACGCCCCATTTGAGCACCGAAAGCATCCAACCATTGTGAGAAGCTTCGATGGGATGGTTTTAATGGGAAGGTACGAGTAGATGTAATTCATAAGCTTCATGCGATCAATAACAAGGAAGGAATTATAATCAAACGACATTTAGACGTACACGAACATACCTCCAAAGTTATCGAAGTTTTTTTTTTTTTTTTTTTTTTTTTTTTTTTTTTTTGTCACAATACCACACATAGTGAACGACATGGAATTCGTTCTTGAATATTCACAGCCTTAAGGACTTGCTTATCATAATGAGTGATCGGAAATTCGACCCATCGGCATTAGCGCATAAGGCTAGAGTTTTTTTTTTCCTTGTCTAATTTCCCTCACGCCACAGGTTCCGTCACATAGGTGCGTCATGGCTGCTCGTCAAAGTTGTAAACATCACGTGCATCGTATCCTTGGAGAACGAGTGGTAGATTTTTTGTGCGCCAATCCAACTGACTCGGCGTTGGCACTTTATCACTTCGTCCTTCCTAACATAGTTCTGTCAAAAGAGTAAGCATAAGCAGGAGCCATAGCTAGGAGAACCCTAGCTAGGCAAGAGAAAGTTTAGGCAAAGAGGAGGTTCACTAGCAGCAATGAGGATACATATAGCAAACCCTAGATGGGTTGTACTCGCTATAGAGCACCCCACTACAGGCTAGAGAATAACATTCTGACACACCCCCATAGCCAAAGTGGGGTGTAATCAGTACAATGAGCAAGCAGGTAGAAAGCAGGTTCACAAGTGCAAGCAAAGCTAGAGGCATTCACAAAGGGCAAGTGAGGAGGAGGAGGAACTGTGGAAGGAGAGAAGATGAGAGGCGACGGCTGAAGCTGCAGACACACGGGCAACAGGAGTCAAACTGGCACAGTGGCTACCGGAACAGCGCCCCGGACTACAGGAGTAACTGGCTCCGCGGCTAAGAAGAGCGGCAGACGAGCAACGGACCCACGGGCGACTGGCGCAGCTGGCTACGACTGGGCTACCGGAACAGCGCCCCGGACTACAGGTGCTGCTGACGACAAGACGGCAGCCTCCGCTCAACCTCCCCCGACCGTCCCACGCCCCTCTCACACACCCCCTGCTGACACCCTAGCTCCACTTCCACGGCACCCCCCTTAAACCCTAAACCTCGGCTCCCACACATCCACCCCCCTCAGCGGCAGCTGCAGCAGTGGGAGACAGAGGAGGAGGAGGTGTCGAGAAAATTAGGCAAAAAGAGAGGGTTGAACTAGCAAGAATGGGGATACAAATAGCAAACCCTAGAAGGGTTGTACTCGCTACAGAGCACCCCACTGCAGGCTAGACAAATATAACATTCTGACACACCCCCATAGCCAAAGTGGGGTGTAATCAGCAGAGCAAGGAAAGCAGTACAAGCTCAGGGTGGATCACGATGTCACCACACATTCTGAGCACAAGTTCAAGAAGCAACAGTTTATAAGTTATGAGCAAAGCTAGAGGCGGTCACAGAGGACAAATGAGGAGGAGGAGGGCTGGCGAGAGGAGAAAGGAGTGGAGGCGACGACTGAAGCTGCAGACACACGGGCATCAGACGGCTCTGGCGCAACGCTAGTGGCTACCGGAAGCAGAGCCCCGGACTACAGGGGTAATAGTCGCTGCGGAGGGTGCAGCGGACCCACGGGCGACAGGTGCAGCCGGCTCTCTGAGCTACCGGAGGTCCGCGGAACCCCGGAATACAGGTGCTGCGGACGACACGACGGCAGTCTCCGCTCAACCTCCCCCAACAGTCCCACACCCCTCGACACACACCCCTTGCTTCACCCCTAGCTCCACTCCCACGGTACCCCCCCTTAAACCCCAAACCCTAGACTCCCACACACCACCCCCCTCAGCGGCAGCTGCAGTAGAGGGAGACTAGGGAGGAGGAGGAGTAGGTAGAGTAACGCACAACCGACACCCCCACAGCCGCCACCCCCACACTCCCCACCCCCAAACCCTAAAACGGGCGAAAGGGAGAAGGAGCTTGGGGGACGGCGAGGGGGAAGGCGCGCGACCCCCAGGGCGCCACCTCTGGGCAGCGGGGGCCGCGCGCGGCTCCCCAGGGCGACGGGGCAGCGGGGGGCCGCGCGCGGCTCCCTAAGGCGTCGCGACGAGGCAGCGGGGGCCGCGCGCAGCTCCCCACGGCGTCGCGACGAGGTAGCGGGGGGCCGCGCGCGGCTCCCCAAGGTGTCGCGACGAGACGTCGGGGGCGACGCGCGGGGCTGCGGGGCGACGCGGGGGGTCGACGGCGACGAGGGGAGGGCGCTTCGACGGTGGGAAACCGCCGCGCGCCTCGGGGCGCACGGCGTGCAGAAAACCGCCGAAACCCTAGAAAAAATTCGCCGCGCGCTCCGCGCGCGGCAGGAAGAAGTCGTCGCGCGCCCGAGGCGCCCGGCAGGAAGTACAGCAGCGGAAGCATTAGGTGGTGGGCCCACCCACAGGATCGACCCAGGAGGGTCGACCTGCTCTGATAGCATGTCGAGAAAATTAGGCAAAAAGAGAGGGTTGAACTAGCAAGAATGGGGATACAAATAGCAAACCCTAGAAGGGTTGTACTCGCTACAGAGCACCCCACTGCAGGCTAGACAAATATAACATTCTGACAGGAGGAGCAGGGGACGGCGCACACACACGGCACCCCCAGAGCTGCCACCCCCACACTCCGCACCCCAAAACCCTAAAAACGGGCGGAACGGGGGAAGGAGCGCGGGGGACGGCGAGGGGGACGGCGCTCGGCCCCCAGAACGCGACCACGGGGCAGAGAGGGGCCGCGCGCGGCTCCCCAGGGCGGCGCGACGGGAAATCGGGGCCGCGGGGGGGTCGCGCGCGGCTCCCCAGGGCGGCACGACGGGAAATCGGGGCCGCGGGGGGTCGCGCGCGGCTCCCCAGGGCGGCACGACGGGAAATCGGGGCCGCGGGGGGTCGCGCGCGGCTCCCCAGGGCGGCACGACGGGAAAACGGGGCCGCGGGGGGTCGCGTGCGGCTCCCCAGGGCGACGGGATCGCGGGGCCGCGGGCGACGGGACCGGAGGGCCGCGGGCGACGGGATCGGGGGGCCGCGGGCGTCCCCCACGGTAGGAAACCGCCGTGCGCCTCGGTGCGCACGGCGGGGAGAAAACCGCCGCACGCCCCGAGCGCGCGGCGGGATGAAAATGTGAAGGTCGCGCGCCACGGGGCGCGCGACACTGAGTAGGGCAGCGGAAGCAGCAGTGGGGCCCACAGGCCAGGAGCGTGAACGCTCTGTTACCATGTCAAAAGAGTAAGCATAAGCAGGAGCCATAGCTAGGAGAACCCTAGCTAGGCAAGAGAAAGTTTAGGCAAAGAGGAGGTTCACTAGCAGCAATGAGGATACATATAGCAAACCCTAGATGGGTTGTACTCGCTATAGAGCACCCCACTACAGGCTAGAGAATAACATTCTGACAAGTTCGTAATTTCCATGCGCACCAATGCATAACACAATCATCCGTCACTGGCCATGAATCTCTTGTTAGAATGAATCCAGTTACATGTCTCTGCCGCTTTAAGCCGTCGGACTTCAAAACCAATGGTAGGATCTGCACATTTTTCATAATCGTTCACTTCTTGAGACGTGTCTCTACTACATGATTGTGTTCGATGCTAAGCCATTTACGAGTCTCTATTAACAGAGCGTTCTGGATCCAACACACGCATTTGCTAAGATTCTTAGATACGGATGTACGACATTGTGTTTTTCAAAATCGAGGGTCTAACCACCATACAAGTTGCTCATGGTAATTACCTTATTCGCATCATGATACTGCAGTGAAGTTATTTTTCCAACAATCGTCAAATCAGTATTTCGCCTTTCTTTAGGCATGGTTGCTACTGTAGTGTTAAAGACACTATTAAGAGAGGTAAGGCGTGGAGCTATGTTAACTCGAACTGGCTTTGAGTTGAGCTTCTGGATGAAGCTCTGGATTCAATTTTATTTGCTTAAGTGTATCCCGTAGGATTGATGAGCATTCAAATTGTGATAGGATGAGGGGAATATTTCATCGTGCAAAAATGCACACAAAGTTGTGGCCGGTAAGCATTGCCTTGTAATGTAGGTGACGAGCAAACCAATGCGGACCTGCCAAATTGAAATAGTACCCTCCCCCCCCATCCTCACCTCCCCAAGTCACGATAAGGGGGGCTGTAAAATTGGTGGTACATAATCTGGCGAGGGCTAGGTGTATAATAGGGACAAAACTTCATGGAAACTTCTAACTGATATAGTCGCGTTTTAGGGACCGTAGGGTACCTGCTCCGTTAAGTCTGATACCCTGTATACAAATAAAGGTACTCTAACGCATTGACAACTCCGGATCGCTCGAGACGCTACCGCAAAATTACATGCGTGAATTGACCCCCAAATCAAGTTCAGCTGAAGCTCGTGTGTAACCAGGGGATTGCTCAAACTCTCTCCAACCCACTCCAACTAGGAAGGTTGAAATTGCGTTGAAATTTGTAAGCATTCAAATTTGTCTCAGAAACCCACCATTTCCCACGTCTTGTATTTCTCGCTAGGGAGTTTCAACCCTCCCGGCAGCATTCCGTGCATAATAGCATGCCTACCCCTATTAGTACCATGGCCCCAGTTTGCAAAGAAAGGCGTTTTGTGAGTTCCGAGTAAAAGAAAAGAAACATGCCACAGAAACAACCCGCGTTATGGTGCCTTTTAAGTTTAAGAAACAACCACGCTGTATTATAGTCTCAAATATCCTGAAAGACTTGTCCAAATGGACCGCTCCATTTTTGTTGCCGCCATCTCGAAAAGTAAGTTTCAATGAAGACAAAGTCCATGTGCTTGAGGCCGTGTAGCAAGCTTGGGCAGTGAGGCACACTGCTGCAAAATTATCAATCATGTGTCATGTTCTTCTTAAAAAATCAGAGGCATTTGCCTTTATGCATTTTTTCTAGCGACTTTGTGGTTTTTCGGGAATGGCTTTGCCAAGTGCTTGCACGTTTGGGGATGTCTTCCTACGAGAGGAAAGGTGGGGCAAATGATGCTAATGCTGAATCCATTGGCCTCGCCAGAAATACCATTCAAAAAATTCTTATGTTTTCTGCTTCGAAGTCACGGATGTTTGTCAACATGGACGAAACAAAGTTATTCTCGGTCAACAGCCATGGCGCACGTATGTGAGCGTTTTACCATTGCATTGTGTTGCAACACCGATGGCACGGACTTGATGAAACCAATTGTGGTCAGAAAGACATTGTTTCCAACCTCATTTCAGAATGACTTTTATGTGGATGACTATACATGGTACCATACGAATAGGTTTGTGCTGAGGGGTAAGTAAATATTTCTTGATCCAAATACATGTAATGCGTGTACGTACATTTGACATCGAATCGTTCAACTATACTCTAAATTGTTTTGTTCCCATGAACAAATCTTCATCCAATTTGTGGATGCAATAGACAGCGACACGCAGTTTGCGGACCGCAAGATCACAATGCACAATGCAAGCTCACAAAATGTGAACGATCTTGAGAGAACACGTGAGTTTTGGCGGGACTGCATCAAGATTGTCGAGCTTCCCAATGTGAGGGTGAGCTATCTAACCCCCATTTGCACGTCACACGTCCAGCACTTGGATTAAGGCGTCATCGCAATAGTGAAGTTACGATATTTGAAATTTTGAGTCATATGGATAATTGATGAGTTTCAACGTACACATGATCAAGTGTCCGGTAAGACAATTCAGCCGGATTGGAAAATAGTCATTACGTGGATATGCACAGTGTGGAACACAATTAGGAGGTGTTGGCGACATTGGGGTGTGCTATTGTACGATTGGAGGGGTGGGGTTTGGAGCAGAATTTCAAGGCCCTTCAAAGGATCCTAAACTGACAAACATTAGCACGTTGGCAAATTTTGTTGAAGGAACTTAAGTTTGTATTATAATTTCATATTCTATACAACTTACATAGGTTAGAATTAGATGCATAGCAATCTTATAAATTGAGGGGTTGTTTTGCGTACCCTCCGACCACATTCTGTGGTTGGTGGAGATTGGTCCTTAGCTTAACCCTAAACCCCAACTGACACAAATTTGTGGTCGCTTGGGTCTCAAACAAGCTCACCCAATTGCCAACGTATTGGCCAATATGGTAAGCTTCCCTCTTATCAATTTCTTGCTCATTGCTTGTATTAAAGAGCTTCTTGACTCATTAGTTCATGTATCAATTCTCTCTTCTAACATTGTATCACGAGCTAATGGCTTGCGTCATCATCCCTCGGTCCTCGGTTCTACTCCTCCCGAGCCCAGATCTACTCCTCCCCTGCTCACATTTGTATGTTTCGTGACCAGATCTGCAATTTGCGCGTCCAGATCTCCACTCGCGCGTCCACATCTGTACTCCGCGCACCCGCGCGCATCCAGGTCTGCGCTCCGCACATCCAAATCTGCATTCTGCACGCACAGATCTGCATACCGCTCAACCAGAACTGCACCTCCCGTGACCATATCTGCACTTTCCATGCCTTTATCTACTCCTTTTACGCCTATATCATCATTCCGCACTCAGATCTACACATTTCGATCCCAGACCTACACGCTGCGCACATTTTCCGCGGACTTTTCCATCGCTTGCGTTCGTCACGTGCCTCCCAGTCGCAAGAATTTGCCGCATGGCTGCCCTCCTCGTCACTCCCCTGCAACATTGCCCTCCTCTCCCCCCCCCTCCCATCTCCACCTTTCCCCCTCCTTTTCTCCTATTGTACCCACAGCAGCAACATCAGCAGCATCTTCAGCGACACAAACACCAACACCCTTCCCCTTGCCTGCCCCTTAATATCGCCCTCCTCCTCCTCCTCCTCCTCCTCCTCCTCCTCCTCCTCCTCCTCCTCCTCCTCCTCCTCCTCCTCCTCCTCCTCCTCCTCCTCCCATCCTACCCGCAGCAGCACCAGCAGTGGCACCAGCAGTAGGACTAGCAACGACACCAGTAGCAGGACCAACAGTGGCACCAGCAGTAGGACCAACAGCGGCACCAACAGCAAGGTCAGCAGCAGCAATAACAGCAGCACAAGCAGCAGTACCTTCGCATCATCCTCATCCAGCCTTTGTTTCCACCCACCCTCGCCTCTGTGGCATCGTTGTGTAATTCTTCCGTTGACCTTGCCATTGTCGACGCACTCAAGTTGCTTCCCAACAGCACTATTGCTAATTGGCACTCTCACGCTTACTCGGTTGAGACGCTCCTCTCCTCTGTTGTGATCAACGACTACAACTTTTGCTCGGTTGTCTTCTAGAAATGCTCGGTTGTCTACAAGTTACGCGTACTCTGTTGCTCCTCTCCGCTTATTTTAGCCCGTGGCCCGCATCGATCCCTCTGGACCTGCCTCCGCCCACCGTGGCGCCGAGCCCTCTCCCCCTGATGATCCTCCCACCTTCGCGCCGAATGTCAACGACCAGTAGAGCTCCGGGACCACCATCCGCACCTATCACACCAATCTCCCATGAATACATGCGCCAGCAATTGCGTTACGAAGACGACAAGCACATCTATAACAACGCCGCTATCAGCTACTGTACGTATTAGGAGGACATTGACACCTACACTGCAGACCTTGCCGACTACAAAATGAAATTCACTATCTGGCAAGTTGCTGGTCGGCAAGCACTTGCCATTCTTCTCGCCACCATCCCCTTCTCCCTCAAACGCGAGCTCTCACCTACCTCCTCCTTTCACCTGTGGCGACTGCTGGTTGAATTTTCCTATCGGCAAGACTACGTCATTTCAAGGAATTTGGAAAATTTCCCAAGAATTCTAGTTCTGGCGCGGGTGCGTTCACTCGACGTATCTTAGACCTTGCTCGGCGCTTTGCAGCACTCAATGTGGTGTACCCGAACACTGTTATTAACTGCCAACTTCTCGAGGGCTTCACACCCACCTCCCTCCTCAGCTCTGATAGCAGGTTTTCCACAACACCTCCACCCTTCTCTGCCCTCTCTTTCCCTCAAATGATGTCATCGGTTTCCACATTCCCTCCATTCGTGCCAACATCCTCTTCCAAAGGTTCCTCCAACAAGCCAATAGCACAAGTGTCTTTCCAGGTGGTGCTAACCATTGTGCCCTTTACCATACCGAAACAGGTCAACTTCTCTCCCATATTCCCTTTTGTCCGCGTTCCCGTCTGCACACTCTTCGGGTTCCCCGACCTCCCACCGCCAGGTTGCGTCTCCTCTGTCCTCCACCCCCCCTCCTCTACCTCCTACTAACCCACCCCTCCACCCTCTCTGCCCCCCTGACTTTAATTGTTCCTATCTCTCCCTCTCCCACCCTACCATCCTCCTCCATCATAGGCTAGGTTACCCTAACTTCGCTAATCCGTGCTCCTCTGTCTTTAGTCTCCTCCACAGTCTCCCCTCCTCCCTCCCTCCCCTCGCCAAAATCCTTGCCCCTCCCTGCACCGTCTGCATTCAAAGCAAGCTCAAGCGGCAGCCGCACTGAAGCTCCCCCTCGCTGCTACTTAGCCACTTGATCTTGTTCACATGGACCTCCGGGGTCCTATCCCTCTCCCACTCGCAAGAGTCATTGTTACCTTCTCGTGCTTGTTTATGATCAGTGATAGTACTCGTCCATCTCTCTCCTTCGGACGAAGGCGGACAGCCCAGTTGCGATCATCGTCTGGCTCGAGCGGGCAAACACTTATTTTGGGCGCCTTATTCTCCGTCTTCACTCTATTGTCGGTCTCAAGACTTTCATCAGACTTACACCCTACAACAAAACGGTGTGGCTGAGAGTCGTGTTCGGGAGATCACCAAAATAGCCCGGTGTCTTCTTGTCCACGCCTCTTGTCCCCTTTTTTCTGTGGGGCTACGCATTCCTTCTTGTGTCTTCTTCTCCCTTACACCACCCCCACTGAGCTGTGGACAAGCCTGATGTCTCATTGAGATGTGGACAAGCTGGATGTCTCATCTCCTTGTGTTTGGGGCTCAAAGGCATGTATCCTTATTCACCCCTCTGGCCGCTCTCATTTCATGGGAAAGCTTGCCCCTCGTACCCTTTCTAGCATCTTTTTTGGTCATAACCCCTCCTCACTTAACAACCTTTTCCTCCATCCCCCCTCAGATCGTCTAGTTCGTAGTATGGAAATGGTCTTTGAAGAGGTCACTATCTACTATCCCTCTCCCCCATCCACTGATCTCACTTCTCCTATGTCGCCCTCTACGTCTTGATTCCAACATTCTAGCCTTATGCATGTTGGAAAGTTTTCTTGCAATTTTATATTTTGTACAGCATAGATAGGCTAGATTAAGTTATGTAGCACACTAATATATTGGAGGGTTGTTAGATGTACCCTCCAACCACATTTTGTGGTTGGTCGGAATTGGTCTTTAGAGCATATTTGTGCTTGTTTGGGCCATAAGCAAGCTCGCCCATTGGCCAACCTATTGGCCAAAAAAGTAGCTCCCCTATCATCTCTTTCTTGCCCATTACTTGTTTTAAAACCGGGATGCACATTCACCTGGGTGGGCATCAGGGGTTATCCCTTGATCCCACATTACGACCAAATTTGTCATAAACCCCCGAATTTACTGTCCCCATCTTGAATGTGCACCCCGGTTTTAAAGAGCCTCTTGGCTCATTATTCAATGTATCGGCTCCCTCTTCCAACAGTTTGATGATCCTTTGATGGCCGCTTGGAAGTTCGTCGCACGTGTCAATCATGTCGCAACTTCTGTACAGATGGCAAACGATGCGGAATGGGTGGGCCAGAGCTGGTCGACAACGGTGAAGGATGCACCCCCCTCCGAGGCGCGTATGTTGGATGTAGATGCACCAGTTGCGACAACAACTTTGCATGAGTACGCCAAAGATTCTCGCATGTCGTGGTTGCTATGAAGCACACTGGTACCTTAAACATCTCGGAACTTCATTATGAAGATAATATGGTGTGGGCACATGCTGAGCTCAACGTGCACCTGCCTTCAATTTTCGTGGCTACCTCACCATGGATCTTCCGTTTGTGTGTGTGTGTGTGTGTGTGTGTGTGTGTGTGTGTGTGTGTGTGTGTGTGTGTGTGTGTGTGTGTGTGTGTGTGTGTGTGTGTGTGTGTGTGTGTGTGTGTGTGTGTGTGTGTGTGTGTGTGTGTGTGTGTGTGTGTGTGTGTGTGTGTGTGTGTGTGTGTGTGTGTGTGTGTGTGTGTGTGTGTGTGTGTGTGTGTGTGTGTGTGTGTGTGTGTGTGTGTGTGTGTGTGTGTGTGTGTGTGTGTGTGTGTGTGTGTGTGTTTGTTTGTTTGTGTGTGTGTGTGTGGGGGGTGCGTGCGTGCGTGCGTGTGTGTGTGTGTGTGCGTGTGTGTGCGTGTGTGTGTGTGTGTGTGTGTGTGTATGTGTGTATGTGTGTATGTGTGTATGTGTGTTTTTTTTTTTTTTTTTTTTACCTGAAGTTCAAAGGAGTTCAGATTTACCCTGCTTCGTCTGGAGCGAGACTACAAAACAAGGAGGTTTCTGTCAAACATTGTATGTTTATATTGTGTAGGCTATAGTGGGTTTAGCCTTAGAGGGTACACAAACTTAGGGTTTCATACTTGTACCCACCTTCCTGCTAGTTCATCCATTCTCGTTCTATTCTAGATTCTGACATGGTATCACGAGCCTAGGTTGCTACCTAGGACCGCTTTCTACAATGGGCCCACTATTCCGCTAGACGCGCCCTCGTGCGCCCTACCTTACGTGCGCCCTCGTGCGCCCTACCTTACGTGCGCCCTCGTGCGCTCTACCTTACGTGCGCCCTCGTGCGCCCTCGTGCGCCCTCGTGCACCTTTCTCTGCTAGTGCGCCTTCGTGCGCCCTCGTGCGCCCTCGTGCGCCCTCGTGCGCCCTCGTACGCCCTCGTGCGCCCTCGTGCGCTCTCGAGCTGCCCCTGCAGGTCCGTCAGGCCCGAGAGCCGCCCCTGCACACCCGTCAGGCCCGCGCGCAGCCTCTGCACGACCGCGCGCCGCCCCTGCAGGCTCTCGCCGCCCGCCGCGTCGCCCTGCCCGTGGCGTCGCCGCCTCCCCGCGGCGTCGTCGCCTGCCCGCGGCGTCGTCGCCTGCCCGCGGCGTCGTCGCCTGCCCGCGGCGTCGTCGCCTGCCCGCGGCGTCGTCGCCTGCCCGCGGCGTCGTCGCCTGCCCGCGGCGTCGTCGCCTGCCCGCGGCGTCGTCGCCTGCCCGCGGCGTCGTCGCCTGCCCGCGGCGTCGCCGCCTGCCCGCGGCGTCGTCGCCTGCCCGCGGCGTCGTCGCCTGCCCGCGGCGTCGTCCCCTGCCCGCGGCGTCGGCGCCTGCCCGCGGCGTCGTCGCCTGCCCGCGGCGTCGTCGCCTACCCGCGGCGTCGCCACCTGCTAGCGGCGTCGCCCTACTCGCGGCGTCGCCACCTGCCCGCCGCGTCGCCCTGCCCGCGGCGTCGCCACCTGCCCGCCGCGTCGCCCTGCCCGCGGCGTCGCCACCTGCCCGCCGCGTCGCCCTGACCTAATCCGCCTCTCGCCCCTGGAGCATCCGCCACTGCAGCAGCAGCCCCTGGAGCAGCCGCCACTGCAGTAGCAGCCCCTGGAGCCGCCCGCCACTGCAGCAGCAGCCCCTGGAGCCGCTCGCCACTGCAGCAGCCGCCCCTGGAGCCGCCCGCCACTGCAGCAGCCCCCTCTGGAGCAGCACGCACCTGCAGCAGCCGCCCCTGGAGCAGCCCGCCCCTGCAGCAGCCGCCCCTGGAGCAGCCCGCACCTGCAGCAGCCGCACCTGGACCCTGGAGCAACCACCGCTGCAGCAGCCGCCCCTGGCCCCTGGAGCAGCTGCCACTGCAGCAGCCGCCCCTGGCACCTGGAGCAGCTGCCGTCGCGGCCCGGCCTCGCCCTGCAGCAGCTGCCGCGGAGCTCCCTGCTGCGGCCCGGCCCAGCCCTGCAGTTGTAGCGGCCCCACTGTCGCCACCGTCTTGCGCCTGCCGCGCCGACCACTGGTGAGCATTGCCCAGCACTGCTACTACTGCTACTGCTGCTACTGCCTTTTCTACTCCCACTGCCACTGCTCCTGCTGTTACTGCTGTTACTGCCGCTACTGCTACTACTGCTGCTCCTGACGTGGCCAGATGCAGCTCCAGGGCCGTGCGCGTGAGTCCCTCACGCCCCAGCAGCTTCGTGCGCGTGAGTGGTACGCTAGTTGGGGCTGTCGGGGTGGCCGTAGTGGTAGTCGCTCTGGAGTGGGTCGGTCGGGAGCTTCTGGTAGTGGACAGGTGCAGCTGCCGTGTCCTCCTTCGCCCCAGCTGCTTCGTGCGCGTGAGTGGTACGCTAGTTTGGGCTGTCGGGGTGGCCGTAGTGGTAGTCGCTCTGGAGTGGGTCGGTCGGGAGCTTCTGGTAGTGGACAGGTGCAGCTGCCGTGTCCTCCTTCGCCCCAGCTGCTTCGTGCGCTTCAGTGGTACGCTAGTTTGGGCTGTCGGAGTGGCCGTAGTGGTAGTCGCTCTGAAGTGCATCGGTCAGGAGCTTCTGGTAGTGGGCAGGTGCAGCAGCCGTGTCCTCTTTCGCCCTAGCAGCTTCGTGCGCGTGAGTGGTACGCTAGTTTGGGCTGTCGGGGTGGCCGTAGTGGTAGTCGCTCTGGAGTGCATCGTTCGGGAGCTTCTGGTAGTGGACAGGTGCAGCTGCCGTGTCCTGTCAGTGAGGCTGCCGCTCTAGGTGCTAGTACGTCTGTTGCCCTAGGTGCTGGTGAGGCTGCTACTCTAGGTGCTAGTGAGTCTGCGCCCCCTGGTACTGAGTCGACTGCAGCACTGCACACCTTCACCCTGGACTCAGGTGCTTCTCGCTGTTTCTTTCGTGACCGCACTGCCCTTGAGCCGCTTGCTCGGCCAGTTGCTGTCTCCCTCGCTGACCCCTCTGGGGGTCCGGTCATTGCGACCTCCTCCACTGTTCTTCCCTGTCCTGCGGTCCCGTCGGGCACACTGTCAGGTCTCCACCTCCCCTCGTTCTCTACGAACTTGGTGGCGGGTTGTGCGCTCCAGGATGCGGGTGTTCACCAGTTCACCCCTGCCTACGAGCGCGTGACACACTGCACGTGTGCTCGGACGGGCCGTCACCTGGCTACCTTCACTCGGCAGCCAGGGTCGGACCTGTACACACTGACCACTGAGTCCCCTCAGGTAGCTGCGTCTGCGTCTGCGTCAGGTCAGCTGTCGGCCCCCTGCTCGTGTCGCTCTCTGGCGCACGAGACCGTCCTCTGGCACCACCGACTTGGTCACCCGTCTGTGCAGCGCCTTCGTGCCATGCACAAACGGTACCTTGTCTCTGGTCTTCCCAGGGTTCTCCCTCCCCTCCCACCCTCGCCTGCTCCTCCCTGTCTTCCCTGTGTCGAGGGGCGGCAGCGCGCCGCTCCTCACTCCTCCTCCTTTCCCCCGACGACTGCTCCCTTGCAGACGCTCCACCTGGACGTGTGGGGCCCAGCTCGCGTCCATGGACAGGGTCAGGAGAGGTACTTCCTGATTGTTGTTGACGACTACTCGCGCTACACCACGGTCTTCCCCTTGCGCACCAAGGGTGAGGTCCCGGATGTCTTGATCCCTTGGATCCGCAGAGCTCGTCTCCAGCTCAGCGAGCGTTTCCGCTCGGACTTTCCTGTCCTGCGTTTGCACTCTGACAGAGGTGGTGAGTTCTCCTCCGACCTCCTGGCAGCCTACTGTGCGGAGCACGGCATTGAGCAGTCGTTCACGCTTCCGGCCTCTCCACAGCAGAATGGGGTTGCTGAGCGCTGCATTGGCTTGGTCATGGAGGTCGCTCGTACCTCCTTGATCCATGCGGCTGCCCCCCACTTCCTGTGGCCGTTTGCTGTCCGATACGCTGCGCATCAGCTCAACCTCTGGCCCCGTGTCTCCTTACCGGAGACTTCCCCGACACTGCGTTGGACGGGAGAGGTTGGCGATGCGTCACGTTTTCGGGTCTGGGGATCCCGAGCTTTTGTTCGCGATACGTCCGCGGACAAGCTCTCCTCTCGCGCTGTTCCTTGTGTCTTCCTTGGCTTTGTCCCGGACGCGCCTGGTTGGCAGTTTTACCACGTCACCTCGCGCCGGGTTCTGGCTTCTCAGGACGTCACCTTTGACGAGTCCGTCCCCTACTACCGCCTCTTCCCCTACCGCACTGCCCCGCTCCCCCCCCCCGCCTCTCTTCCTCGCTCCAGGTGCTGCTGTGGTAGACCCCCTCCCCCCTCAGGGTGCCGCTCCCTCAGGTGTGTCCCAGGTAGACCCGGTTGAGCCTGTCGAGGTAGCTGTAGACTCTCGTCCTGCTCGGGGTGCTGAGCCTGCGCGTGAGGAGCCTGGCGGTGCTGAGCCTGGGGGTGCGGAGCCTGGGGGTGCTGAGCTTGGAGGTGCGGAGCCTGGTGGTGCTGAGCCTGGGGGTGCTGAGTCTGGGGGTGCTGAGCCTGGTGGTGCGGAGCCTGGGGGTGCTGAGCCTGGAGGTGCTGAGTCTGGGGGTGCTGAGTCTAGCGGTACTGAGCCTGGGAGTGCTACACCTGGAGGAGCCCTCTCCTCACAGCAGCTGCAGGAGAGGTACCTACAGTACTGCAGCCTCAGGAGAGGTGCTGCTGGAGCTGGTACCAGTGCTTCCCCTCCTACCCGGGAGCTCCCCTCCCTTCAGCGGATCCGAGAGTGGTACACGCGACGCTGCAGTCTTCGGAGTGGCGCTCCTGGTGTTGCGGACCCTGGTACTGCAGGTGCTACTGGTACTGAGGAGCCGGGCGTTGGAGCTGCTGCTGGTGCTGGGGACCCGGACGGTGGAGCTGCTGCTGGTGCTGAGGACCCGGGCGGTGGAGCTGCTGCTGGTGCTGCGGACCCTGACGTTGGAGCTGCTGCTGGTGCTGAGGACCCGGGCGGTGGAGCTGCTGCTGGTGCTGCGGACCCTGACGTTGGAGCTGCTGCTGGTGCTGAGGACCCGGACGTTGGAGCTACTGCTGGTACTGAGGACCCTGACGCTGGTGTCTCTACTGGTTCTGGAGACGCTGCGCGGCCGCGACCTTACTTCGTGCCGCTCCTTCAGCAGGTTCTTGGTCAGACACCTCCTCCTTGTCCTCCTTCCTCCTTAGAGTGTCCTCCGCCTGTCCAGTCGCAGTCACAGTTACCGCCTGCCTCGCCTCTCCCTGGTCCCTCCCCTTACACTGGTCCCACAGGAGGTCTTACGGAGCATCGTGAGCCTGAGTCTCGTCCTGCGTTGCCTGTTCGTACTGCTCGCACTGGTCGTCGTGTCCCACGTGAGCGTCCTCCTCCTGTCCCTGGCACTCACTACATGACTCTGCGTCCCTCCACTGCTCCTCAGCGTGTCCCTCTGCCGTCTCCTCCTGCGTCCTCTCTACCTACTCTTCCTGACCCGGAGTCTGACTCCCGTCGTGCTGCCAGTCCCACTGTCACGCGTCTCCTCGCCACTGTTGTCACTGACCCTTCCTTTGAGTCCTCTGCTGCGTCTGCTCTGGTCGCTAAGTTGGTTGACTTTGCTGCCCGGTGTCGTCTCGACTACGCCGCTAGCCTTGTTGCTGAGTCTGAGTCTGTCTGTCCTCCGTCCGTCGGGGGTGAGTGTGCTCTTGGCACGGACGTCCTTGAGGACAGACAGGAGGATTTCCAGTGCTTTGCTGCTGCTTTGCCCCATCTCTTTGCCCCTGAGGGAGACCCGGATGCACCAGACATCCCGACCCCGCGCTCTTACGCAGAGGCGATGGCGGGTCCCTACTCTTCTCAGTGGCAGACAGCCATGGACGCAGAGATGGCTTCCTGGAAGTCCACAGGCACCTACGTCGACGAGGTTCCCCCACCTGGGGCGAACATTGTCAGTGGCATGTGGATTTTCAGGGTGAAGCGGCCGCCGGGTTCTCCTCCTGTCTTCAAGGCGCGCTACGTTGCTCGAGGCTTCAGTCAGCGAGAGGGAGTAGACTTCTTCCAGACCTTCTCCCCCACCCCAAAGATGACCACTCTTCGGGTGCTGCACATAGCCGCTCAGCGCGACTACGAGCTTCACTCACTTGACTTCAGCACTGCTTTCTTACAGGGCAGCCTGCACGAGGAGATCTGGCTGCGTCGCCCTCCTGGCTTCACTGGGTCGGTTCCTCCTGGTACCCAGTGGAGGCTCCAGCAGCCGGTCTACGGTCTCCGCCAGGCGCCACGTGAGTGGCACGACACACTGAAGACTACGCTTGCGGCTCTTGGGTTCACTCCTTCTACTGCTGACCTGTCGCTGTTTCTACGCACCGACACCTCGCTGCCGCCGTTCTACATCCTCGTGTACGTCGACGACTTGGTCTTTGCCACTGCTGACAATGAGGCTCTCGCCCACGTGAAGTCGGAGCTGTAGAAGAGACACACGTGCACAGACCTGGGTGAACTGACAAGCTATCTTGGCTTGCGGATCACTCGGGACAGAGCACGGCGCACCATCACCTTGACTCAGTCACACATGGTGCAGCAGATCCTTCAGCGCTTCCGCTTCACGTACTCCTCGCCTCAGTCCACTCCTCTGCCTACCGGTCACTCGCTCTCAGCTCTGCCTTCGGATGAGTCCGTAGAGCCGAGTGGCCCGTATCCAGAGCTTGTGGGCTGCCTCATGTACCTGATGGCCTGCACTCGACCTGACCTTGCATACCCTCTTAGCATCCTTGCACGCTATGTCGCTCCTGGCCGTCACAGGAAGGAGCACATGGATGCCGCTAAGAGGGTGTTGCGCTACTTGTGCAGTACGTCGGGCATGGGGCTAGTGCTTGGAGGGCGAGACCGAGTTGTACTTACTGGACACTCAGACGCTTCTTGGGCGGACGACCAGGCTACTCAGCGGTCGTCTCAGGGTTACACCTTCAGCCTTGGCTCTGGCTCAGTTTCTTGGCGTTCTACACGCTCTTCGTCTGTTCTCAGCTCCAGTTGTGAGGCTGAGATCTATGCCACAGCCATGGCGGCCCAGGAGCTACGCTGGCTGACCTACCTGCTGACCGACTTGGGAGAGCGGCCTCGTTCTCCTCCAGTGCTGTACGTCGACAACAAGGCTGCCATTGCCTTGTGTGAGGAGCACAGACTGGAGCACAGAACGAAGCACATCGCCTTGCGGTACTTCCTTGCTCGAGAGCTGCAGCAGCGCGGTCAGCTTCGTCTGCGTTACGTGGCCACTGAGGCCAACACTGCTGATGTGTTCACCAAGGCGCTTCAGCCTTGTGACCATCAGCGCTTCTGTACTCTTCTAGGCCTTGTGCCTGCTGGACCTCACTTGCTTACTTCTTGACTCTGTTTGTACTGTGATCTCTATATATATACCTGCATGTTTACACTTGCTAGGTTGCGATCACTGTATCTCTTGCTATATTATCAAACTGCATGTGAACTGGTCTTGTGACCGCTTGCTTGTGCTCGGAATTTGTGTGGTATCCTTGAGATCCACCCTGAGCCTGTTTTGCTTTGCTTTGCTTTGACTGGTCTTGTGACCCTCTGGTTGTCTCCCACTTCGCCTATGGGGGTGTGTCAAACATTGTATGTTTATATTGTGTAGGCTATAGTGGGTTTAGCCTTAGAGGGTACACAAACTTAGGGTTTCATACTTGTACCCACCTTCCTGCTAGTTCATCCATTCTCGTTCTATTCTAGATTCTGACAGTTTCCAAATTGGTAAGATAAAAGTGTTAGGCACTTGGTTTTTTAACAACCATAACAATTACAAGAACACACGACACTGTATTTTAGCCCTTTAGAATCAGTTGCGATTGTCAAAATTAAACAAAAAAAAATGCAGGCCAAAACGAGACACGGGGTGGCGCACAAGGTGCAGTGCATTTCGTGGCGAAGTCAGATCTTACAAATCGATGCTTCATGGCTAAGGACGATTCCACCTGGTAAAATTTGATATTTAAGATTTACCGTTTCGAACCATGACATAATGAATATGAATTGCATGCTATGAGTTGTAAAAGAAGAGAGTGCGCATAATTCAACAACACAGAAGTGATTACAACTGCTAACTGAATAATGAACCTAGCACACGTAAAGTAGAAGTCAATCTAGGCAATGTTCCAAAATCGCAAAGGTTGGGTGATGGCTTGGGATTGTTAACCTGAAGGCAATGCAAAGTATCTTTGGGAGTCGAGGTCCATCGGACTGAGCCAAGTCTTCTGAAAGTTACAGAATGACCAAGTAAGAGATTGGAAAAATTCTTTACACTACCCCCACGTTTAAGAAATTTGGTGAATGTTAGGCAAAAACAGTTGGGTAAGTTAAACATTTAAGGCCGAGTGACTCTGTAGCAAGTCCGAGGACACCCACGTATCGTCTTTGCTAGTTCGGTTAGTCCACCAAATTAAAATGTGGACTTAGCCTCCAATTATCGTCAAGTGCACACGATGGGCCAGGATCTTGGAGGGCTTGAGAATGGGCTCTGCGGCATGCCAAATAGTTGGCGCGATATTCTAACGACCGATGACTAAAGACGGGGTGTCGAATAACCACAACAGGTTGACATGGAATGCAACGTATATGTGAAAGTTGCCAGGCAATAATAATCTTGTAGTGTCAGGTGTCAGCATTTTGATAACCCAATAATGCATCACGAACCTCAAACAAAGTATTGCTGGTAAGGGTAACCGAAGGTTCTTCGTATCAAACAGTACTAGCTGTCCAGCATCAAAGAGTAAATCTCGTCGTTGCCTATCGGCATTGCGGCTAGCCACGGTTGTAGATATACTCTGCTTCTTTGTCCGGCCAGCTTGCAGATCAGTGTCGAATTGTTGTGACAGTGGTACTGGATTATCGGGTGTAGTCGATGAGGGTACCATTGCGTGATTAAGGTAGAGCGGGGACTGATTGGTTGTGGCGGAAGGTGCGTTGTTATACGCAAACCCCAACATTGGGGAGGAGTCTTCCCATTTGGACAAGACAGGGTAATTGGTGCGAATCAATTGCATTGTCTGACCGTCGGTTTGCGGTTGGTATGACTACAAAATCTGCAGGTGGGTGCCATATTGTGCCCTCGTCTTTACCAAAATTTCGACATGGATTTTGGGTCTCGATCGCTGATGATCACCGATGGTAACCCGTGTAAGCATACGACTGTCAAACATTATACATGTTGTATTTGTGTAGGCTGTAGTGGGTTAGCCTATAGGGGGGTCACAACATTAGGGTTTCATATTTGTACTCACAATCCTTGTTAGTTCATCATTCCTGTCCGTTCATTCTGACATGGTTTCAGAGCAGGTCCTTCGCTAGGACCGTTTTTTTTAAGGGCCCACCGTTCCCTACCTACCTACCTACCTACCTAGGGCGCCTCGAATTTTTTTTTAACGGCCCCTACCTCCCGCGACCCGCGACCCGCCCCTTAAGGCCCCGTCGCGCCGCCCCTTAGCCGCTCGCGCGCGGTCGTTTTCATACGTGCGCCCCGCCTGCTGCCCGCGCGCGCCTTATTTCCCTCGCGCGCGGCCCGTCGCCTACTCGCGCACGCCCCGCAGCCGCCCGTCGCCTGCTCGCGCACGCCCCGCAGCCGCCCGTCGCCTGCTCGCGCACGCCCCGCAGCCGCCCGTCGCCTGCTAGCGCACGCCCCGCAGCCGCTCGTAGCCTGCTCGCGCACGCCCCGCAGCTGCCCGTCGCCTGCTCGCGCACGTCCCGCAGGCCCGCAGCCCGCTGTCGCAGCGGCCGCCCGCCCGCAGCCGCCCGCCCGCTGCCGCCCGTCGCCTGCTCGCGCACGCCCCGCAGCCGCCCGTCGCCTGCTCGCGCACGCCCCGCTGCCCGCAGCCGCTCGTACGCCGCTGCTTCCGCTGCTGCTTGCGCACTGCTGCCTCCCGAGCGCCGCCGCTGCCTGTGCGCCGCCGCTGCCCGTGCGCCGTCGCTGCTCCTACGCTGCCGCTGCCCGTGCGCTGCCGCTGCCCGTGCACCGCCGTTCCCCGTGCGCCGCTGCCGCCCGTGCGCTTCTGCAGCCGCCGCCCGCGAGGCACTCGCTCTCACTGTTGTTTATTTTCTACCTACCGCGCACACTGCTGCCACTGCAGCTGCCACCAGTGCACCGTTGCAGCTCCTGCTGCCACGCTACCTACTACTGCCGCTCGTGTGCCACTACGGACAGTCGACCCCGCCCGCGCCTTGCCTAGCGGCCCCGCCGGCCCCGTTGACCCTCCGCACACCTTTCCAGCGGCCTGATTCCTACTACTACTGTTACTACTGCTACTACTGCTACTGCTACTGTCGCCATGGCTAGTCCGCCAGTTCTAGCTTTCGATGCCGAGGGCCGTCCAGTGAAGTTCGAAACCTGGCTAGATGACCTGCACCTGTTCCTACAGCTCACTGCCAAGGAAGATATCTCACTGTACGACCACGCCCTAGGCCATGCCACTGCCCCTGACTCGTCTGCTGACAGCACTCTGCGTTCCCAGTGGCAGACCCGTGATGCACACGCTCGCTTTGCTATTCGCAACTCCCTGCCGCTAGACGAGCGCGAGCACTTCGGCCAGTGCAAGACTGCTAAGGACCTCTACACCGCTGTAGTTGCCCGCTACTCCTCACCCGCTTCTGCCACGCTAGGCCGCCTCACTCTCCCCTACCTGTTCCCCGACCTAGCCTCCTTTCACACTGTCGCAGACCTCATCACCCACCTTAAGACTAGTGAGGCCCGCTTTCGCGCTGCTATGCCTGCCGAGTTTCTCACTAGCAACCCCCCCCCGCTCTGGATCACTCTCTACCACATCGTCACCCGCCTCCCTGACTCTCTGCGCGCAGTCAGGGACCACTTCCTCTCTCGCTCCCCCACTGAGCTCACTGTTGCCCTCCTCGAGAAGGAACTGCTTGCAGCTGAGGCGAGCATCGTCGCTGTAGGCACCTCTCGTGGCGACCCCCGCACCCCGTTCTTTGAGGGGTGTTCCCCTTCCCCCCTCCTCCCCTCTGTCGCCTCTGCTGCTGCTGTCGACCTTCTTGGTGCTGAGAAGGTCGGGACCGCGTCTGCTTCGAGCGGGCGCCGCAGGAACAAGGGGGGCAGGGGTGGGGGTGGCGGCGGAGGAGGTGGGGGTGGAGGCGGTGGGAGTGGAGGCGCGGCTGGGGAGACTAGTGGCGGCAGTGGGGGAGGAGACAGCAGCGGTGGGAGTGGTGGTGGAGGCGGCAGCGGAGGCGGAGGTGGTCGTGGCGGCGGCAGGGGTGGAGGTGGCCGGGGCGGCGGCGGTGGGGGTGGTGGTCGTGGAGGCACTGGCGGAGGCCCGAGTCAGCAGCCCGCCCCGACGCTTCAGGCCGCCCGTGAGTGGTATGCGCAGCGTAGCTTTACCTGCACGTACGTCATTCGCACAGGTGACCGCAGCGGCCAGCAGTGTGGGAGGCCGCACCCCACGCAGCGCTGCTTCGCGCGCCTTAACGACGCGTGGCGCACTCAGTTTCCTGCTGCCACTGAGCTGCCGCGCTGGGCTGATCTGGAAAAGAGGGGTGTTGATATTTGGGCTTTAGACTTTGATGCTATTCTCACTGCCATGTATGCAATGTCTATTAGTGGAGAGGGTGCTCAGTACTTGCGTGTTCCGCCCGACCCGGGCATTCAGGCCAGTCCGGCTGCCGCTCTAGGTGCTAGTGCGTCTGCTCCCACAGGTCCTGGTGAGGCTGCAGCCCTAGGTGCTCGTGCGTCCGTGCCCCCTGGTACTGAGTCGACTGCAGCACTGCACACCTTCACACTGGACTCAGGTGCTTCTCGCTCCTTCTTTCGTGACCGCACTGTCCTTGAGCCACTCGCTCGGCCAGTTGCTGTCTCCCTTGCTGACCCCTCTGGGGGTCCGGTCATTGCGACCTCCTCCACTGTCCTTCCTTGTCCGGCGGTCCCGTCCGGCACGCTGTCAGGTCTCTACCTCCCCTCGTTCTCTACGAACTTGGTGGCAGGTAGTGCGCTCCAGGACGGGGGTGTTCACCAGTTCACCCCTGCCTACGAGCGCGTGACACACTGCACGTGTGCTCGGACGGGTCGCCACCTGGCTACCTTCACTCGGGAGCCGGGGTCGGACCTTTACACACTGACCACTGAGTCCCCTCAGGTAGCTGCGTCTGCGTCAGGTCAGCTGTCCGCCCCCTGCTCGTGTCGCTCTCTGGCGCATGAGACTGTCCTTTGGCACCACCGCCTTGGTCACCCGTCTGTGCAGCGCCTTCGGGCCATGCACAAACGGGACCTTGTTGCTGGTCTTCCCAGGGTGCTCCCTCCCCTTCCCGACTCGCCTGCTCCTCCCTGTATTCCCTGTGTCGAGGGACGGCAGCGCGCCGCTCCTCACTCCTCCTCCTTTCCCCCGACGACTGCTCCCTTGCAGACGCTCCACATGGACGTGTGGGGCCCAGCCCGCGTCCGTGGTCAGGGTCAGGAGAGGTACTTCCTGATTGTTGTTGACGACTTCTCGCGCTACACCACGGTCTTCCCCTTGCGCGCCAAGGGTGACGTCCCTGATGTCTTGATCCCTTGGATCCGCAGATCTCGTCTCCAGCTCAGTGAGCGTTTCCGCTCCGACTTCCCTGTCCTGCGTCTGCACTCTGATAGAGGTGGGGAGTTTTCCTCTGGCCTATTGGAGGCCTTCTGTCAGCAGGAGGGCATTGAGCAGTCGTACACGCTTCCGGCCTCTCCACAGCAGAATGGGGTTGCTGAGCGCCGCATTGGTCTGGTCATGGAGGTCGCTCGTACCTCCTTGAGCCATGCGGCTGCCCCCCATTTTCTGTGGCCGTTTGCAGTCCGATACGCTGCGCATCAGCTCAACCTCTGGCCCCGTGTCTCCCTGCCCGAGACTTCTCCGACACTGCGTTGGACGGGAGAGGCTGGCGATGCGTCGCGTTTTCGGGTCTGGGGATCCCGAGCTTTTGTCCGCGACACGTCCGCGGACAAGCTCTCCCGTCGCGCTGTCCCCTGCGTCTTCCTTGGCTTTGTCCCGGACGCCCCTGGCTGGCAGTTCTACCACCCCACCTCGCGTCGTGTCCTGGCCTCTCAGGACGTCACTTTTGACGAGTCCGTCCCCTACTACCACCTCTTCCCCTACCGCACTGCCCCGCTCCCCCCCCCGCCTCTCTTCCTCGCTCCAGGTGCTGAGGTACCAGACCCCCTCCCCCCTCAGGGTGCCGCTCCCTCAGGTGTGTCCCAGGTAGACCCGGGTGAGCCTGTCGAGGTAGCTGTTGACTCTCGTCCTGCTGGGGGTGCTAGGCCTGGGGGTGCTGCGTCTGGGGGTGCTGAGCCTGGGGGTGCTGCGTCTGGGGGTGCTGAGCCAGGAGGTGCGGAGCCTGGAGGTGCTGAGCCTGGGGGTGCTGAGTCTGGGGGTGCTGAGTCTGGGGGTGCTGAGCCTGAGCGTGCTACACCTGGAGGAGCCCTCTCCTCCCAGCAGCTGCAGGAGAGGTACCTCGAGTACTGCCGCCTCCGGAGAGGTGCTGCTGGAGCTCGTCCCGGTACTTCCCCTCCTACCCAGGAGCTCCCCCCCATTCAGCAGATCCGCGAGTGGTACACACGGCGCTGCAGTCTTCGGAGTGGTGCTCCTGGTGCTGCGGACCCTGGGGGTGGCGCTGCTGCTGGTGCTGAGGACCCGGACGTTGGAGCTGCTGCTGGTGCTGAGGACTCGGACGTTGGCGCTGCTGCTGGAGCTGAGGACCCGGGCGGTGGCGCTGCTGCTGGTGCTGAGGACCCGGACGGTGGAGCTGCTGCTGGTGCTGAGGACTCGGACGGTGGAGCTACTGCTGGAGCTGAGGACCCGAGCGGTGGCGCTGCTGCTGCTGCTGAGGACCCGGGCGTTGGAGCTACTACTGGTGCTGAGGACCCGGCTGGTGGAGCTGCTGCTGGTGCTGTGGACCCGGACGCTGGAGCTCCTACTGGTACTGAGGACCCGGCCGCTGGAGTCTCCTCTGCTTCTGGAGACGCTGCGCGGCCGCGACCGTACTTCGTACCGCTCCTTCAGCAGGTTCTTGGGCAGGCTCCTCCTCCTTGTCCTCCTCCCTCCGTAGAGTGTCCTCCGCCTGTCCAGCCGCAGTCACAGTTACTGCCTACCTCGCCTCTCCCTGCTCCCTCTCCTTACACTGGTCCCACAGGAGGTCTTGCAGAGCGTCGTGAGCCTGAGTCTCGTCCTGCGTCGCCTGTTCGTCCTGCTCGCACTGGTAGTCGTGTCCGTCGTGAGCGTCCTCCTCCTGTCCCAGGCACTTGTTAAACTGTGTTATGTTGGTAGGCTGTAGTGGGGTAGCCAGTATGGGGTACAACCCCAACTAGGGTTTGCTACTTGTACCCAATTCTTCCATTCAATGACACATTCTTGCTTAGTCCTGTTGACATGGTATCAGAGCAGGAGGTCCCTAGGACCTATCGACCGTTTCTTTTAAGGGCCCACCACCGCTCGCATGCGGTTACCACGCTACCCCGTGCCCTAGCCTCGTAGCGCCCTCGTGCGTCCTCGTTAGCGCCCTCGCGCGCCCTCGTTAGCGCCCTCGCGCGCCCTCGTTAGCGCCCTCGCGCGCCCCTCGTTAGCGCCCTCGCGCGCCCTCGCTAGCGCCCTCGAGCGCCCCTCGTTAGCGCCCTCGCGCGCCCCTCGCAGCGTCGCCCGCCCGCCGAGCCGCCTGCTCGCAGCGTCGCCCGCCCGCCACGCTGCCCGCTCGCCGCCCGCCCGCCGCGCTGCCTGCTCGCAGCGTCGCCCGCTCGCCCCGCTGCCCGCTTCGCAGCCCGCTCGCCCCGCTGCCCGCTTCGCAGCCCGCCCGCCCGCTCGCTGCCCGCTTCGCGGCCCGCCCGCTTCGCTGCCCGCTCGCAGCGTCGCCCGCCCGCCCGCTGCCCGCTTCGCAGCGTCGCCCGCCCGCTTGCTGCCCGCTCGCAGTGTCGCCCGCTCGCCCGCTGCCCGCTTCGCAGCGTCGCCCGCTCGCTCGCTGCCCGCTCGCAGCGTCGCCCGCCCGCCCGCTGCCCGCTTGCAGCGTCGCCCGCCCGCCTCGCTGCCCGCTTGCAGCGTCGCCCGCCCGCCCGCTGCCCGCTTGCAGCGTCGCCCGCCCGCCCGCTGCCCGCTTCGCAGCCGCCCGCCGCGCTGCCCGCTCGCCGCGTCGCCCGCCCGCCCCGCTGCCCGCTTCGCAGCCCGCCCGCCGCACTTCCCGCCTGCAGCGCCGCCCGCCTCGCCTGCTGCTCCCTGCCTGTGCACCGCCGCTTGCTCCTGCTGTGGCTGCTAGCTTCGCTCTAGCGCGTCCCCTCTGCTGCTGCCGCTGCTCTGCTGTGCCCTCACGCCTGAGCTATGGCCTCTATTCGCGTTCTTTCCTTCGATGCTGAGGGCCGTCCCGTGCAGTTCACTTCCTGGCTCGACGACCTGCAGTTGTATCTTATGAGCAATAGCACGGACCACATCTCCCTCTATGACTACGCGTCTGGTGCTGCCGCTGCTCCTGCTGCCACAGCCGAGCTTAGTGTACGTTCACAGTGGCAGACTCGTGACGCTGCAGCTCGCCTGGCTATTCGCAGTCACCTGCCGTTAGCTGAGCTAGAGCACTTTGGCGACTGCAAATCGCTAAAGCCCTATACGACGCTGTCGTTGCTCGCTACTCCTCACCTGCCACAGCCGAGCTTAGCCGTCTCATGCTGCCTTACCTGTTCCCTGACCTGTCCACCTTTGCTACAGTCGCCGATCTTATCACCCACCTTCGCACTAGTGATGCTCGCCTGCGTGCCGCCCTTCCCACCGAGTTCTGCGCTAAGAACCCCCCTCCCCTGTACTGGGCACTCCACTTCATAGTCACCCGTCTCCCTGACACCCTCAGCTCAGTGCGCGACTATTTCCTTGCTCGCTGTCCCACTGAGCTCACTGTCGCCCTCCTAGAGGAGAAGCTGCTAGCAGCCGAGAAGAGCATTGTAGCTGTAGGTGCTGCTCGCGGCGCTCCTCGCACCCCCATCTTTGAGGGGTGCTCTCCCTCTCCCCTCGCTCCCTCCTATGCTACTGCTGCTGCTGTTGACTTCCTTGGTGCTGAGTCTGCTGGCGCTGCTTCTGCTCCTGGTGGGAGGCGCCGCACCGGCAAGGGCAAGGGGGGCAAGGGTGGCGGGGGTGGCGCTGGGGGGGGAGGGGGTGGGGGAGGTGGGGGGGGAGGCGGTGCTGGAGGGAGCGGTGGCGGGAGTGCCGGTGGGAGTGGGGCCGGCGGCGGAGGCGGGGGCGGCGGCGGGAGCAGTGGCGGTGGTGGCAGCGGCGGCAGTGGCGGCGGTGGCGGTAGTGGCGGTGGCGGTGGCGGTGGTGGCGGTCGGAGCGGAGGTAGTGGCGGCGGTGGAGGTCGGAGTGGAGGCACCGGCTCGGGCCAGAGCTCCCAGCAGCAGCAGCGTCCCCAGTCGACCCAGCAGCTTCGTGAGTGGCTTGCTCAGCGTGGGACGTCGGGGGGCAGTGGCCGCTGTTCCTATGTCATTCGCACAGGTGATCGCAAGGGGCAGACGTGTGGAAAGTTCCACACTCAGTACCGCTGCTTCTTCCGCCTTGACGACGCTTGGCGTGAGGAGATGGGCGAGGATGTTGAGCGCCCTCGCTGGGCTGAGCTGATGAGGGCTGGTGTTGATATCTTTGCTCTTGACTATGATGCTATTATTGCTGCCATGTATGCATTGATTGTTAGTGCCGAGGGAGACTGTTACTTGTGTGTGCCGCCTGACCCAGGTATAGGGCCCGCTGCCCTAGGTACTAGTGAGTCTGCTCTCTCAGGTACAGCACCCACAGAGACTGCTCTCTCAGGTACTGCACCGGCTGAGACCTGTCACACCTTCACCCTTGACTCAGGTGCTTCCCGCTGCTTCTTTCGAGACAGTACTGAGCTCACACCGCTTCCTGCACCGGTCCCAGTCTCCTTGGCTGACCCCTCTGGGGGCCCAGTCCTTGCCCAGTCCACCACTGTGCTCCCTTGTCCGGCGGTTCCGTCTGGCTCGTTGACGGGTTTCCACCTCCCCTCGTTCTCGACGAACCTGGTGAGCAACGCTGTCATCCAGGATCAGTGGGTTGACACCTTTACCCCTGGAGGACAGCGTGTGGCGATCTGCACGTGCTCCAGGACCGGCCGTCACCTGGCTACGTTTACTCGTCGGCCGGGGTCGAGTCTCTACACACTGACCACTGCGTCTCCTCAGGTCGCTGCTGTTGGTCAGGTGTCCGCGTCAGGTCTGGTGGCCCACGCCTGTGAGTGTCGTTCCCTGTCGCACCAGACTCTTCTCTGGCACCACCGCCTGGGTCACCCCTCCTTGCCACGCCTCCGTGGCATGCACCGTCGCCGCCTTGTGTCTGGTCTTCCCAGGTCCCTCCCTCCTCTCCCTTCCTCGCCTGCGCCGCCTTGCCTTCCTTGCGTCGAGGGGCGGCAGCGCGCCGCTCCTCACTCCTCCTCGTTCCCCCCGACAGGGGCTCCTCTGCAGACCCTCCACCTGGACGTGTGGGGCCCAGCCCGCGTTCGTGGCCAGGGCGGTGAGCGGTACTTTTTGCTGGTTGTCGACGACTACTCGCGTTACACCACGGTCTTCCCCTTGCGCACCAAGGGTGAGGTCCCTGCTGTTCTGATCCCTTGGATCCGCACAGTTTGTCTCCAGCTCCGCCGCCGTTTCCGGACGGATCTTCCTGTCCTGCGTCTGCACTCTGACAGAGGTGGTGAGTTTTCCTCCGACCTCTTGAGGACCTTCTGTCAGGCGGAGGGCATCGAGCAGACCTTCACGCTTCCGGACTCCCCACAGCAGAATGGGGTTGCTGAGCGCCGCATTGGCCTGGTCATGGAGGTCGCTCGTACCTCCTTGGTCCACGCGGCGGCTCCCCATTTTCTGTGGCCGTTTGCTGTCCGGTACGCCGCGCATCAGCTCAACCTCTGGCCCCGTGTCTCCTTGCCGGAGACCTCGCCCACACTGCGTTGGACGGGGGAGGTTGGTGATGCGTCGCGCTTCCGGGTGTGGGGTGCTCGTGCCCTTGTCCGCGATACGTCCGCGGACAAGCTCTCCTCCCGCACGCTTCCCTGTGTCTTCCTTGGCTTTGTCCCTGACGCGCCGGGCTGGCAGTTTTACCACCCCACCTCGCGCCGGGTCTTCGCCTCTCAGGACGTCACCTTTGACGAGTCGGTCCCTTTTTACCGTCTCTTCCCCTACCGTACTGCCCCCCTCCCTCCCCCGCCGCTTTTCCTTGCTCCTGGTCCCCCTCCGGTAGACCCCCTTCCCCCTCAGGGTCCTGCTCCTTCAGGTGTCTCTCAGGTAGACCCTCCTCCCGTCGCTGAGCCTGTCGAGGTCACAGGTGACTCAGGTGCTGCTGCAGGTGGTGCTGCTGGGAGTGCTGAGCCTGCGGGTGCTGGGCCTGGGGGTGCTGGGACTACGGGTGCTGGAGCTGAGGGTACTGTGCCTGAGAGTTCGGCGCCTGGGGGTGCTGAGCCTGGGGGTGCTGCGACTGGGGGTGCTGAGCCGGCGTGTGCGGAGTCTGGGGGTGCTGAGTCTGGGGGTGCTGCGCCTGCGGGTACTGAGCCTGGGGGTGCTGCTACTGAGCCTACGGAGCCTCGGGTTGCTGCGTCTGGGGGTGCTCCGGTTCGGGGTGCTGAGCAGTCTCTCACACCACAGCAGCTTCGTGACTGGTACGTCCGGCGCTTTCGCCGTCCTAGTGGCTCGGCTGGAGCTGGGGGTACTGGAGCTGCCGGGACTGGTTGTTCTGGGAGCACTACGACTGGAGCTGCTGGAGCTGGGGACTCTGGAGCTGGCGGCGCTAGCGGAGTTGTAGCTGCCGACTCTGGGGGTGCTCTTCCTTGCGGTGCTGCGGACCCTGGGGGTGGTGCTGCTGCTGGTGCTGCGGACCCACCTGGTGGAGCTGCTGCTGGAGCTGAGGACCCGAGCGGTGGCGCTGCTGCTGGTGCTGGGGACCCGGACGCTGGAGTCTCTTCTGCTTCTGGAGACGCTGCGCGGCCGCGGCCGTACTTCGTACCGCTCCTTCAGCAGGTTCTTGGGCAGGCTCCTCCTCCTTGTCCTCCTCCCTCCGTAGAGTGTCCTCCGACTGTCCAGCCGCAGTCACAGTTACCGCCTGCCTCGCCTCTCCCTGCTCCCTCTCCTTACACTGGTCCCACAGGAGGTCTTACAGAGCGTCGTGAGCCTGAGTCTCGTCCTGCGTCGCCTGTCCGTACTGCTCGCACTGGTCGTCGTGTCCGTCGTGAGCGTCCTCCTCCTGTCCCAGGCACTCACTACATGACTCTGCGTCCCTCTACTGCTCCTCAGCGTGTCCCTCTGCCGTCTCCTCCTGCGTCCTCTTTGCCTGCTGTTCCGGACCCTGAGTCTGACCGGTATCGTGCTGAGCACCCTACTGTCACGCGTCTCCTAGCTACTGTTGTCACTGACCCTACCTTTGAGTCCTCGGCTGCGTCTGCTCTGGTCGCTGAGTTGGTTGACTTTGCTACTGCCTGTCGTCTAGACTACGCTGCTCGCCTTGTTGCTGGGTTTAAGTCTGCGTCTGTCTGTCCTCCGTCCGTCGGGGGTGAGTGTGCTCTTGGCACGGACGTCCTTGAGGACAGGCAGGAGGACTTTGACTCTCTCGCGGCTGCTGTACCTCATCTCGTGGCCTGGTTGCTTGCCCCTGAGGGAGACCCGGATGCACTAGACATCCCCACTCCGCGCACTTACGCAGAGGCGATCTCGGGTCCCTACTCCTCTCAGTGGCAGACAGCCATGGACGCAGAGATGGCATCCTGGAAGTCCACAGGCACCTACGTCGACGAGGTTCCCCCTCCTGGGGCGAACATCGTCGATGGCATGTGGATTTTCAGGGTGAAGCGGCCACCGGGTTCTCCGCCTGTCTTCAAGGCTCGTTACGTTGCTAGAGGCTTCAGTCAGCGTCAGGGGGTCGACTTCTTCCAGACCTTCTCCCCCACCCCGAAGATGACCACTCTTCGGGTTCTGCTGCACGTTGCTACTCAGCGTGACTACGAGCTTCACTCTCTTGACTTCAGCACAGCGTTCCTGCAGGGCAGCCTGCACGAGGAGATCTGGCTGCGCCGCCCACCTGGCTTTACTGGGTCGTTTCCTCCTGGTACCCAGTGGAGCCTCCGCCGGCCAGTCTACAGTCTCCGCCAGGCGCCACGCGAGTGGCACGACACACTGAGGACTACACTTGCGGCTCTTGGGTTCGCGCCGTCTACTGCTGACCCGTCGCTGTTTCTGCGCACAGACACGTCGCTGCCGCCGTTCTACATTCTCGTGTACGTCGACGACTTGGTCTTTGCTACTGCTGACACTGAGGCACTCGCTCGTGTGAAGTCGGAGCTGCAGAAGAGACACACCTGCACTGACCTGGGTGAGCTGCGTAGCTACCTTGGCTTGCAGATCACCCGGGACAGAGCTCGCCGCACCATCACCCTGACTCAGTCACACATGGTGCAGCAGGTCCTTCAGCGCTTCGGCTTCCAGTTCTCCTCACCACAGGCCACACCTCTGGCTACCAGCCACTCGCTCTCAGCTCCACCTCCGGACGAGTCCGTAGAGCCGAGTGGCCCGTACCCAGAGCTTGTGGGCTGCCTCATGTACCTGATGACTTGCACGCGACCTGACCTCGCGTACCCTCTTAGCATCCTTGCTCGTTACGTTGCGCCTGGGAGACACAGGCGAGAGCACTGGGAGGCTGCTAAGAGGGTGCTGCGCTACTTGTGCAGTACATCAGGCATGGGGCTGGTGCTTGGAGGACGCGACAGAGTTGTCCTCACTGGCCACTCGGACGCCTCTTGGGTGGACGACCTGGCTACGCAGCGGTCGTCACAGGGTTACACCTTCAGCCTTGGCTCTGGTTCTGTCTCGTGGCGGTCCACCCGCTCTTCTTCTGTTCTCGGCTCTAGTTGTGAGGCTGAGATCTACGCCACAGCCATGGCTGCCCAGGAGTTACGCTGGCTCACCTACCTGCTGACTGACTTGGGAGAGCGGCCTAGTTCTCCTCCAGTTCTGTACGGTGACAACAAGGCGGCCCTTGCCTTGTGTCAGGAGCACAGACTGGAGCACAGGACGAAGCACATTGCTCTTCGCTACTTTCTTGCTCGAGAGCTGCAGCAGCGAGGTCAGCTTCGGCTTGTGTACGTGGACTCGAAGGCCAACACTGCTGATATCTTCACCAAGGCGCTCCCGCCTAGTGATCATCAGCGGCACTGTACTTCCTTAGGCCTTGTGTCCACATTCCCTCATTTGCTTACTGCTTGACTTTCTTTGTACTGTCCTTTATATATATCTCGTTGCTTGCTTGCTAGGTCTTGATCACTGTGTTGCTTGTCTTGTACTATATCTAGCACTGCATGTGAACTGGCCTTGTGGCCTTTGCTTGTGCTCGGAGTGTGGTGACGTTGTGATCCACCCTGGGCTTGCTTTGCTTTGCTAGACTGGTCTTGTGACCCTTTGTTCTCCCCCACTTTGCCTATGGGGGTGTGTTAAACTGTGTTATGTTGGTAGGCTGTAGTGGGGTAGCCAGTATGGGGTACAACCCCAACTAGGGTTTGCTACTTGTACCCAATTCTTCCATTCAATGACACATTCTTGCTTAGTCCTGTTGATAGCACTCACTCCATGACTCTGCGTCCCTCTACTGCTCCTCAGCGTGTCCCTCTACCGTCTCCTCCTGCGTCCTCTTTGCCTGACGTTCCGGACCCTGAGTCTGACCGGTATCGTGCTAAGCACCCTACTGTCACGCGTCTCCTTGCTACTGTTGTCACTGACCCTACCTTTGAGTCCTCGACTGCGTCTGCTCTGGTCGCTGAGTTGGTTGACTTTGCTGCTGCTTGTCGTCTAGACTACGCTGCTAGCCTTGTTGCTGAGTCTGAGTCTGAGTCTGTCTGTCCTCCGTCCGTCGGGGGTGAGTGTGCTCTTGACACGGACGTCCTTGAGGACAGACAGGAGGAGTTCCAGTGTCTTGCTGCTGCTTTGCCCCGTCTCGTGTCCTTGCTAGTTGCCCCTGAGGGAGACCCGGATGCACCAGACATCCCGACCCCGCGCACTTACGCTGAGGCGATGGCGGGTCCCTACTCCTCTCAGTGGCAGACAGCCATGGACGCCGAGATGGCTTCCTGGAAGTCCACACGCACCTACGTCGACGAGGTTCCCCCACCTGGGGCGAACATCGTCAGTGGCATGTGGATTTTCAGGGTGAAGCGGCCGCCGGGTTCTCCGCCTGTCTTCAAGGCGCGTTACGTGGCTCGAGGCTTCAGTCAGCGAGAGGGAGTTGACTTCTTCCAGACCTTCTCCCCCACCCCGAAGATGACTACTCTTCGGGTGCTGCTGCACATAGCCGCTCACCGCGACTACGAGCTTCACTCACTTGACTTCAGCACTGCTTTCTTGCAGGGCAGCCTGCACGAGGAGATCTGGCTGCGCCGCCCACCTGGCTTCACTGGGTCGTTTCCTCCTGGTACCCAGTGGAGGCTTCAGCGGCCGGTCTACGGTCTCCGCCAGGCTCCGCGTGAGTGGCACGACACACTGAGGACTACACTTGCGGCTCTTGGGTTCGCGCCTTCTACAGCTGACCCGTCGCTGTTCCTGCGCACCGACACTTCGCTGCCGCCGTTCTACATCCTCGTGTACGTCGACGACTTGGTCTTTGCCACTGCTGACACTGCAGGACTCGCCTACGTGAAGTCGGAGCTGCAGAGGAGACACACGTGCACAGACCTGGGTGAGCTGACAAGCTATCTTGGCTTGCGGATCACCCGGGACAGAGCACGGCGCACCATCACCCTGACTCAGTCACACATGGTGCAGCAGGTTCTCCAGCGCTTCCGCTTCACGTACTCCTCGCCTCAGTCCACTCCTCTGCCTACCGGTCACTCGCTCTCAGCTCTGCCTTCGGATGAGTCCGTAGAGCCGAGTGGCCCGTATCCAAAGCTTGTGGGCTGCCTCATGTACCTGATGACCTGCACTCGACCTGACCTTGCATACCCTCTTAGCATCCTTGCACGCTATGTCGCTCCTGGCCGTCACAGGAAGGAGCACATGGATGCCGCTAAGAGGGTGTTGCGCTACTTGTGCAGTACGTCGGGCATGGGGCTTGTGCTTGGAGGGCGAGACCGAGTTGTTCTCACAGGGCACTCAGACGCTTCTTGGGCAGACGACCAGGCCACTCAGCAGTCGTCTCAGGGTTACACCTTCAGCCTTGGCTCTGGCTCAGTTTCTTGGCGCTCTACACGCTCTTCTTCTGTTCTCGGCTCCAGTTGCGAGGCTGAGATCTACGCTACAGCCATGGCTGCCCAGGAGCTACGCTGGCTGACCTACCTACTGACCGACCTCGGAGAGCGGCCTCGTTCTCCTCCAGTACTGTACGTCGACAACAAGGCTACCATTGCCTTGTGTGAGGAGCACAGACTGGAGCACAGAACGAAGCACATCGCCCTGCGGTACTTCCTTGCTCGTGAGCTGCAGCAGCGTGGTCAGCTTTGTATTCGCTACGTGGCCACTGAGGCCAACACTGCTGATGTGTTCACCAAGGCGCTTCAGCCTCGTGACCATCAGCGCTTCTGCACTCTACTAGGCCTTGTGCCTACTGGACCTCACTTACTTACCTCTTGACTTTGCTTGTACTGTGATCACTATATATATCTATACCTGCATGTTTACTCTTGCTAGGTTGTGATCACTGTATCTCTTGCTCTGTTATAAACCTGCATGTGAACTGGTCTTGTGACCACTAGCTTGTGCTCGGAATTTGTGTGGTATCCTTGAGATCCACCCTGAGCTTGTTGTTGCCTTGCTTTGCCTTGACTGGTCTTGTGACCCCTAGGTCTCCCCCACTTTGCCTATGGGGGTGTGTCAAACATTATACATGTTGTTGTCGAGAGAATTAGGCAAAAAGAGAGAGGGGGTTGAACTAGCAAGAATGGGGATACAAATAGCAAACCCTAGAAGGGTTGTACTCGCTACAGAGCACCCCACTACAGGCTAGAGCATAATATTCTGACACACCCCCATAGCCAAAGTGGGGTGTAATCAGCAGAGGAAACAAAGCAGTACAAGCTCAGGGTGGATCACGATGTCACCACACATTCTGAGCACAAGCAAGAAGTAATAGTTTATAAGTTATGAGCAAAGCTAGAGGCGGTCACAGAGGACAAATGAGGAGGAGGAGGGCTGGCGAGAGGAGAAAGGAGTGGAGGCGACGACTGAAGCTGCAGACACACGGGCATCAGACGGCTCTGGCGCAACGCTAGTGGCTACCGGAAGCAGAGCCCCGGACTACAGGGGTAATAGTCGCTGCGGAGGGTGCAGCGGACCCACGGGCGACAGGTGCAGCCGGCTCTCTGAGCTACCGGAGGTCCGCGGAACCCCGGAATACAGGTGCTGCGGACGACACGACGGCAGTCTCCGCTCAACCTCCCCCAACAGTCCCACACCCCTCGACACACACCCCTTGCTTCACCCCTAGCTCCACTCCCACGGTACCCCCCCTTAAACCCCAAACCCTAGACTCCCACACACCACCCCCCTCAGCGGCAGCTGCAGTAGAGGGAGACTAGGGAGGAGGAGGAGTAGGTAGAGTAACGCACAACCGACACCCCCACAGCCGCCACCCCCACACTCCCCACCCCCAAACCCTAAAACGGGCGAAAGGGAGAAGGAGCGCGGGGGACGGCGAGGGGGAAGGCGCGCGACCCCCAGGGCGCCACCTCTGGGCAGCGGGGGCCGCGCGCGGCTCCCCAGGGCGCCTCGACGGGGCAGCGGGGGGCCGCGCGCGGCTCCCTAAGGCGTCGCGACGAGGCAGCGGGGGCCGCGCGTAGCTCCCCACGGCGTCGCGACGAGGTAGCGGGGGGCCGCGCGCGGCTCCCCAAGGTGTCGCGACGAGACGTCGGGGGCGACGCGCGGGGCTGCGGGGCGACGCGGGGGGTCGACGGCGACGGGGGGAGGGCGCTTCGACGGTGGGAAACCGCCGCGCGCCTCGGGGCGCACGGCGGGCAGAAAACCGCCGCGCGCCCCGAGCGCACGGCGGGATGAAAACCGCCGAAACCCTAGAAAAAATTCGCCGCGCGCGGAGCGCGCGGCAGGAAGAAGTCGTCGCGCGAACAGTAGAACAGCAGCGGAAGCATTTGGTGGTGGGCCCACCCACAGGATCGACCCAACAGGATCGTCCTGCTCTGATAGCATGTCGAGAGAATTAGGCAAAAAGAGAGAGGGGGTTGAACTAGCAAGAATGGGGATACAAATAGCAAACCCTAGAAGGGTTGTACTCGCTACAGAGCACCCCACTACAGGCTAGAGCATAATATTATGACAGTTGTATTTATGTAGGCTGTAGTGGGTTAGCCTATAGGGGGGTCACAACATTAGGGTTTCATATTTGTACTCACAATCCTTGTTAGTTCATCATTCCTGTCCGTTCATTCTGATAACGACAGTGGAGATGAATAGCTTTGTTGTGTCTTCGGTTGTGACCGTCGTGCGACACGGTGCGGAATGCGCCATCTTCGTTAGACGGTCAACAACGACCACATTCGAGACGTTGCCACTTGCGCCAACTGGCAGTCCTGTAAGACAATCCATCATCACTAGCTGTCATGGTCATTCTAGTGGCTCGAGGGGCTGCAGCAATCTAACTGGCCGTTCTTGTAACGACTTCATGGCTTGGCAGGTCGGGCAGGTTGTCACATAGCGATGTACATCCGGGAGCATATCGAGCCTGTATTAATTGCGCTGTAACACATCTAGGGTTTTTTTCAATGCTGAAATGCTCGGCGAAGTTACAGTCATGAACCTCTTGCGTCAGCAACTCTTGTAAGGGCCGGTATGATGGGACCCAAATCCGGTTAATACCAGCTTCTAGTTAATACGTCCCATGCGTTGTCGTGGCTCAATGATGATAATTTCGCTTAAAGAAGTGGTCGGTCTTGTACCCGTGGGTGAAGGCCTGATAAAAGCATGTTGGGTTGGGCAATTATAACTGCTGTGCTCCGCATCGATGTTCGGGTCAGGGCATCGACGCTGTTCTTGCCGCCCTTTTTGTACGTGCTCGTGTAGTTGAAGTTAGATTTGAGGAAGTCCCACCTGATTTGTTGCGGGTTGAGTTGTGCTTGGGCTCGCGTATACTGTAGCGACTTATGATCTGTCCAGATCATCACTTCAGCTCCCGTTGGGTAGCGGCGCTAGGTACGAAAATGCATGCACGATGACCAGCACTTTTTGTCGTAAATTGGATAGGCGCGCTCAGGTGGCTGCATCTTGCATGACTCGTATGGGATAGGTTGCTCTCCTTTGCCAAAATCGTGTAGAAGGACGGCGTCAATGGCAACTTGAAGGTTCGTATGGGATAGGTTGACTCTGTCCCGACTTGGGTATACTAGATTAAAGTACTGAAATTTAGGTCGTGAAATAATATAGTCCAAATGTTGGACGGTTTCTCGTGTTTAGGGTTGATCCGTCCCGAAATACATCCAAGTTCGATACAGGTTTTAGTTTTTTTTTTCTTCAAGTGTTGTGAATCTAATTGATTACTAAGTTATTTTTGTAGTGACTGCATAGGAAAATACGTAAGACTATTGCGAAACATTACTTTTGTTCGTGATTACACCTGAAAACCCCGCTGAGTATGTATGATATTGGCGGTGTACGCAGCACATGTGAACTTGAAAAAAAAAAAAAAAAAAAAAAAAAGACGGCATCGGAATGGCAACGGCATCAGGAATCGGGGGCGGAACCCACTGAAGAGGTTTGGGCGAGACGCCGTTCGGGAAGCTTCGGGTCCCGAAATGGGAAATGATGCAATCGCATCTGGAACCTGCATCCCCACCTTCCGCCCTATTGGCGCGAAATTTTCGCGCCACTGACCATTACCTGACCGAGGACAAAAAACTATTGGACTAGGGTAAAAATCGCAACGGAAAAAAAACCCTCATCAAGTACAACCCGATCCCACCTCGCACGACCCACTCCCACCTAGAAGGTGTGTTGGGGAGGGGAAAAATGGGGGTAGACTAACCCTCGATTGTCACACATGTGGCTCTGGTTGAGGTTCCCCTCTGATCTGCAATGCCTTCGCCATGCAATCACCATTCTCCGTAAAAGGGGGAATGACGATGGAATGGCATAGGGAGGGGTATTGCCTGGGGACGAAGCTGCTTCCCCATTTCCAGATGACGTCAGGCCGTTCGAAATGGAGGAAGATTGGGGGCGTTCACTAGGCCCTCAGTTTTGTGTTTGGTTCGGACGGCATAAGAGGCTCGACAGCATTTTTACGGGCTAACCATGCTGACGGAGTTTAACGAACCCTAACTGACGGGATCAGGAAGGCGTGACTGACGTTCCTAATCCCGTCGTTTTTTCTTTCAAAGGTGCTGGCGAACGTCGCCATTGTCCGCTGGTTTTATGCTTCCACCACGGTTCCTCTCCTCTGCGATGCTTTTCTTTGAAAAGATTATGTGTCTGTTGTATTTGCAGAGTCACACTCCAAATACTCACCTTGATGCCAACAGCCCCACAATTTGGGACTTTTGAAGTTCAATCACCAAGGAAAGCCAGGGGGCAGGGGCAACACACTTACTACTAATCAACCAAGATTACTAATCAGCCCTTCCACTCCTAAACGCCCTCCGAAATGCGTTACGGAATGATAATTTATACGATTAGGGTTACGAGAAGGTTTGCAAAAATGCGGTTATACCCTCGACGGTGAGGAAGGTCTCAATGGTGACGTACTAGTGAAGCATCAATGTCTTGTCGGTGCCTCGCAACAGTCATAACTAGAAGCCATCGTAGGTGTGTACTACTGCGGCAGTCATGACGCGATACCCAGAAAGCCTAGGGCATGTGGGCGAGGCACGTGCTCTAGCGTTGTGTACTCTCTGTGTTCCACCAGCCCGTTCATCGTCCCCCCACTCTCATGTCGTTTGCATTCAGCTCGTCGCACACCCACGCTCCGTCGCACACCCATGCTCGTCGCACACCCACGCTCGTCGCTCATCCAACCCCCGCGCTCACCTGCGCTCTTAGGGAACCCGCGCTCACGGCTCGTCTGCGCTCGAAATCTCATACGCGCTCGTCCCTCATCCGCGCTCGTCGCTCATTCGCGCTCATCGCTCATCCGCGCTCTAAATCTCATCTGCGCACCTCGCTCATCTGCGCACCTCGCTCATCCGCGCTCGTCTCTCATCCGCACTGGCCCACAATCTGTGCTCGTCTCTCATCAGCTGTCGTATTAGGTGCGGGCTCGTCGCTCACTGCATGTGCGCGTGCTGAGCGCGCCCCTAGACTGCATGTGCGCTATGCTGCCTGCATGTGCGCACTGCGACTACATGGCCGCAATGCGGCTGCATGTGCGCCATGCGACTGCATGTGCGCCATGCGTCTGCATGTGCGCCATGCGACTGCATGTGCGCCATGCGACTGCATGTGCGCCATTCGTCTGCATGTGCGCCATGCGACTGCATGTGCGCCATGCGACTGCATGTGCGCCATGCGACTGCATGGGCGCCATGCGACTGCATGGGCGCCATGCGACTGCATGTGCGACATGCGACTGCATGTGCGCCATGCGACTGTATGTGCGCCATGCGACTGCATGTGCGCCATGCGACTGCGGAAGACTGCATGTGCGCGCTCTATAACTGCAGGCGCCTCCACCTCTCTTGCCTTTACTAGATCCTTGTTACTCTCTCCCTCCGTCTCTTCTTCCGCTCTCCCCTCTGCCCCTCCCTCCCCTCCCTGTGCATGAACGACCGGCTCCAAACGTCACAGCGCCCGCGCGCCGCTCCACCCGCCGAGTCAGCGCCCACCTCGCTCACAAGGCAGCACCGCGCGCTCTGCTGGCCGCGCGGACAGCACCGGCGAGCAAGCTGCAGGCGGTGCAGGTGAGCGCGCAGTTCCCCTTTTGCGTATGCCTATCCGCCTTGCCTATGCCTATCCGCCATGCCCATTCCTTTCCCCCTTGCCCATGCCTTTCCCCATTGCCCGTCCCTTCCCCCCTTGCTCATGCCCCTCCCCTTTGCCTATGCCTATCCACCTTGCCCATTCCTCTCCCCCTTGCCTATGCCTATCCGCCTTGCCCATTCCTCTCCCCCTTGCCCATGCCTATCCGCCTTGCCCATTCCATTCCCCATTCGCTCATGCCTTTCCCCCATTGCTCACCTCCACCCCTCCCTCTTCCGTGTCCAGCTACGTTGACGGAGAGCCAACGGACAATGCGCGGCTGTCCCACGGGCACCTCCTCTGCCCCCACCAGCACGACAGCCCCTCGCCACTGGAGGCGCGGCGCTTTGCCGTGTTAGGGCCGGGCAATCGGCAATACGAGCACTTCAACCTGGTATGCCCGTGTCATGCTCCACCTTAAGCTCGGCTGCCATGCCACCCAACACGTCTCCTCCCGCATGGCTGCTCCCCCATCCATCCTCATACTTTGCTGTATCGTCCTTCAACGTCTCTTCCCGCATGGCTGCTCCCCCATCCATCCTCATAGCCATACGTCCGTCCACCTCCCTCTCCACGTCCGTTCCATTCCCCCTTCCTACCTGTACCACCCAGATTTCATGTTTTGCCTTCCCACCACCTCCTGTTCCAATGCTCTCTCTTCACTACCCATCCCCCTCGCTGTGTGTGGGTGCGTGTGTGTGCGCGCGTGCAGATGGGCAAGATGCTTGACAAGCACCTCGCTGCTCTAGGTATGCTGCTATCCCATAACCTCCCTGCCCTCCCTGCTCTAGGTATGCTTGTACACGGGAGCCCTTGGCCCCTGTGCATGTGAGCTGGTGGGCTACGTCTCATCAGCACTGATGGGCAAAAGTTCTTGGGTTTCGACAACCAGGTCGAGGAAATGGAAGGAGGACGACATTGTCCCCCGTATCATTGTCACTCGCGACCCCCAGCCCTCCCCTCATATCACCCCCTTCCCCTCCACCAACCGTTCCCCTCCCCATCCCTCTTCTTCCCATGCCCTCCCCTCCCATTCAGTGTGTGAATTGTCACACACTGCTTGCACACCGTTGCGTGGCATCCACCCCATGCCTGCAAGAATGCAGCACTGCAGATGGCGGCAGCCATGTGGCCACACGGTGTTTGCTCGCCCACTCATACAACGCTGTGCGTGTCAGTGTCTCTTACTTCCGCCATCTGCCCTGCCCTATCCGCCTTGCCCTTTCTGCTTTGCCCTATCCGCCTTGCCCGATCCGCCTTACTCCATCCGCCTTCCCCCATCCGCCTCCCCCATCCCCTGCATGCCACATTCCGTCTTTCCCCCACCAGCCTTCCCCCACCAGCCTTCCCCAACCCGCTTTCCCCCACCTACCTTCCCCCATCCGCCTTGCCACAACTGCGTTCCCCCATCCGCTTTCCCCCATCCGCTTTCCCCCATCCGCTTTCCCCCATCCGCTTTCCCCCATCCGCTTTCCCCCATTCGACTTCCGCCGTGCCTCTGGATTTCCGCCCTGCCATTGGATTTCCGCCCTGCCACTGGATTTCTGCCCTGCCTCTGGATTTCCGCCCTGCCACTGGATTTTCGCCCTGCCTCTGGATTTCCGCCCTGCCACTGGATTTCCGCCCTGCGCATGCCTTTCCGCCTGCCCATGTCCTCCCATTCCCCTCTAGCCAGCTCGGAGCGCCAAGGCTCGGGCATCAAGGCTCCCACATCCATGCTCGGGCATCAAGGCCCGGGTGTCAATGCTTGGGTTTAGAAGGCGCGGGTCATCAAGGCACACTCTTCTCCCCACCACACTCCTCCACTCCTCACCACTCTCTCCCCCCTTGGTTTCCCAACCCCTGGCCATTCTCTCTCCAACCCCCATTCATTCTCTTTCCTCCCATATAAGACTTTAATTTCCCGCCAATGTCTGTTTTGCGATGGAGGGAAGTCGGATGTTGCCCCAAGGGGTATTTCAGTTTTGCCCCCAAGGGTACTTCTGTTTTGCCAGAAGTAGAAATTTCTTACCTGCCCCCATGGAGGGACTCTGTTTCCCGCGCCTAAAGGCTTTCACTCTATATTCTCCTCGTCACCACTCTCTCCCTCCTGTTTTCCCATCCCAACCGACCAGATTCTGATTTTCAACCCCAGCCATTCTCCTTCCAACCCCAGAAGATTCTCTTTCCTACCCCAGAAGATTCTCTTTCCCTCCATGTGAAATTCTAATTCTCGGGCAAGTTCAGTTTTGCCCCCCAAGGGGTATTTTTGTTTTGTCCTTAGTAGAAATTCCACGTTGCCACCCATGGATATGTCTGTTTCCCCCACCCTATTCCATTCCAACCCATCCTCTACTTCTTCAGCAACCCATGGTTTGGTGCATCTGCTCGTTGCTCCTCGAGCCAGCCCTCGACCCCTGCATAACACCTTCACAGGTGCCATCGCCCTCGACCCCTGCATAACACCACCGGTAACAACTCCAGGTACAACTTCCCTTACAGTTGGCCGCCGCACCAATGCATGTATGTTTAGAACGCCCACGGTGGGAGGAGCAATCATATTGCACCAGCTGGCTGCCTTACGTGCGCTGTTGTCGCTGCTTGATTCATTGCACTCCCCACCCCTCTACCCTCTTCCACTCATCACTCTGTTCCATCCACTACTCCCAAGTCCGTTCCTTCTCTCGGCAATCATTTCTTCCATCCTGTCATATCAAAATTGCCCTGCTTCCATCGGACCCAACAGCTCAGTGCCACCACGCCCTTCTCCCACTTTGTTCTCAAAACCAGAATCCCCTCGCCTATCTCATTCCGTGAACACACCTTACCTACTCCAAACTCACCCTGCATCTCGCATCCCCATCCCCACAACTTCGGGTTCCGAACACACCCACTCTGATATCGCATGCTCTTGCCCACCCTTATTTCTCCACTACGACCCCCACCACTCACAAGGCTTGATTTCTCCATTCCTATGCCGCCTTTTCACACACTCCTGTGTGCAGGCCCTGTTGACGGCATTGTTTCGGTGCATGCGTTCGCCTCATGGATCAACCTACCAAACTATTCCAACAATGCAGAGTTAATTATACGGAAGAGAGATTATATATTAGGATGCCTAGCATTGGAGAATGGTATGGGTTGTGGAATCAAAGGTGGATGGGGAAGGTGGATGGGGAAGGTGGTTGCGGGAAGGGGGATGGGGAAGGTGGTTGGAGAAAGGTGGATGGGGAAGGTGGATGGGGAAGGTGGTTGCGAGAAGGGGGATGAGGCAAGGCGGAATGGGGAAAGGTGGATGGAGGAATGTGGAATGGGGGAATGCGGCGCATAGGGGAATGGGCGAAGGTGGATAGGCGAAGGTGGATGGGGGAAGGGGGATGAGGCATGGCGGAATGGGGGTAGGTGGATGGAGGAAGGAGGAATGGGGGAATGCAGAGCAAGGCGGAATGGGGGAAGGTGGATGGGGGAAGTTGGTTGCGGGAAGGGGGATGAGGCAAGGCGAAATGGGGGAAGGTGGATGGGGGAAGGTGAAATGGGGCAATGCGGATCAAGGCGGAATGGGGGAAGGTGGAATGGGGCAATGCGGATCAAGGCGGAATGGGGGAAGGTGGATGGGGGAAGTTGGTTGCGGGAAGGGGGATGAGGCAAGGCGAAATGGGGGAAGGTGGATGGGGGAAGGTGAAATGGGGCAATGCGGATCAAGGCGGAATGGGGGAAGGTGGAATGGGGCAATGCGGATCAAGGCGGAATGGGGGAAGGTGGATGGGGGAAGTTGGTTGCGGGAAGGGGGATGAGGCAAGGCGAAATGGGGGAAGGTGGATGGGGGAAGGTGAAATGGGGCAATGCGGATCAAGGCGGAATGGGGGAAGGTGGAATGGGGCAATGCGGATCAAGGCGGAATGGGGGAAGGTGGATGGGGGAAGGTTGTTACGGGAAGGGGGATGAGGCACCGCGGAATGGGGAAAGGTGGATGGAGGAATGTGGAACGGGGGAATGCGGAGCAAGGCTGAATGGGGAAAGGTGGATGGGCGAAGGTGGTTGCGGGAAGGGGGATGAGGCAACGCGGAATGGGGGAAGGTGGAATGGGGGAATGCGGAGCAAGGCGGAATGGGGGAAGGTGGATGGGGGGAGTTGTTTGCGGGAAGGGGGATGAGGCATGACGGAATGGGGGAAGGTGGAAGGGGGAAGGGGGATGAGGCATGGCGGAATTGGGGATGGTGGATGGGAGGAGGTGGTTGTGGGAAGGGGGATGTGGCATGGCGGAATGGGGGAAGGTGGATGGGGGAGGAGGATGAGGCATGGCGGAATGGGGGTAGGTGGATGGAGGAATGTGGAATGGGGGAATGCGGAGCAGAGGGGAATGGGGGAAGGTGGATAGGCGAAGGTGGATGGGGGAAGGGGGATGAGGCATGGCGGAATGGGGGTAGGTGGATGGGGGAAGGTGGAATGGGGGAATGCGGAGCAAGGCGGAATTGGGGAAGGTGGATGGGAGGAGGTGGTTGCGGGAAGGGGGATGAGGCAAGGCGAAATGGGGGAAGGTGGATGGGGGAAGGTGGAATGGGGCAATGCGGATCAAGGCGGAATGGGGGAAGGTGGAATGGGGCAATGCGGATCAAGGCGGAATGGGGGAAGGTGGATGGGGGAAGGTTGTTACGGGAAGGGGGATGAGGCACCGCGGAATGGGGAAAGGTGGATGGAGGAATGTGGAACGGGGGAATGCGGAGCAAGGCTGAATGGGGAAAGGTGGATGGGCGAAGGTGGTTGCGGGAAGGGGGATGAGGCAACGCGGAATGGGGGAAGGTGGAATGGGGGAATGCGGAGCAAGGCGGAATGGGGGAAGGTGGATGGGGGGAGTTGTTTGCGGGAAGGGGGATGAGGCATGACGGAATGGGGGAAGGTGGAAGGGGGAAGGGGGATGAGGCATGGCGGAATTGGGGATGGTGGATGGGAGGAGGTGGTTGTGGGAAGGGGGATGTGGCATGGCGGAATGGGGGAAGGTGGATGAGGCATGGCGGAATGGGGGTAGGTGGATGGGGGAAGGTGGAATGGGTGAATGTGGAGCAAGGCGGAATGGGGAAGGTGGATGGGGGAAGGTGGATGGGGGAAGGTGGTTGCGGGAAGGGGGGTGAGGCTAGGTGGAATGGGGGAAGGTGGATGGAGGAATGTGAATTGGGGGAATGCGGAGCAAGGCGGAATGGGGGAAGGTGGATAGGCGATGGTGGATGGGGGAATTTTTTGGTTCTGACGGCATAAGAGGCTCGACAGCATTTTTACGGGCTAACCATGCTGACGGAGTTTAACAAACCCTAACTGACGGGATCAGGAAGGCGTGACTGACGTTCCTAATCCCGTCGTTTTTTTTCTTTCAAAGGTGCTGGCGAACGCCGCCATTGTCCGCTGGTTTTATGCTTCCACCACGGTTCCTCTCCTCTTGTGCGATGCTTTTCTTTGAAAATATTATGTGTCCGTTGTATTTGCAGCACCTCATTTCATGTCGTCATGACAGTGCGACATCACTCCATTAGCTTGTTAGAGAGCCCTACGACAGCAAGGGCCCTCGACGACCGTTTGACTTGGCAGGTCGACTTCTGGCGACTTCATCTACTCGGCTCCGACGCATGAGTTTGGTGGTGGTCGGTGTGTGACTACGTGTGACTATGTGTAGCTGCGCGGGAGTCCGCATGAAGAAGCACGAGTCTGTGCGAGTCGTTGGTGCTTCCCTGAGAGCCGCACCACTCCTTGTGTTGGTGGAATGGCGTGCACGGAAGCGAGAAGTCGATGCTGAGTTGGGTTGGAAATGTGCGGGGTGTTGAAATATATTCCTTATATAAACTATTTGTAGCAGTAGTTAGTGTAGTGTTACATTGGTGGTGCACCTTGCTTGCTTTGCCTATAACCTTGTACCTTCTCTCCTTATTGAACACCTTTTCCCTCTTGAACCTTAAACCTAAGCTACTAAGTCACTCTAGCCATGGCTTCTAAGCCCAACTAGCTTAGTATCTGAACATGGTTTCAGAGCATTTATGCTCCTGGCCTGTGGGCCCGCCTACTGCTTCCGCTGCTACTTTTTCATCCCGCCGCGCGCCATGAGCGCGCGGCGGTTTTCTGCCCGCCGTGCGCCCCGAGGCGCGCGGCGGTTTCGTCGCCCGTCGTGGCGCCCTGGGGGCCCGCGCGTCGCCCCCTCCCGTCGCCTCGTCGCGGCGCCTTGGGGACCAGCGCGCTGGCCCCTCCCGTTGCCTCGTCGCGGCGCCTTGGGGGCCCACGCGTCCCCCCTCCCGTCACCTCGTCGCGGCGTCTTGGGGGCCCGCGCGTCGCCCCCTACCGTCGCCTCGTCGCGGCGCCTTGGGGGCCCGCGCGCCGCCCCCTCCAGTCGCCACGTCGCGGCGCCTTGGGGGCCCGCGCGCGGCCCCTCCCGTCGCCCGTCGAGCCGCCCTCGGGGGCCCGTGCGCGGCCCCCCTCCCGTCACCCGCCGTGGCGCCCTCGGGGGGCCCGCGCCCTGCTCCTTTGTGGCGCCCAGGAGACCCCCCGCCGCCTCCCTTTCCCTCCGTGCCCCGCCCCTGCTGCTTCCTGCGCTCCTGCCTGCGTTAGGGTTTGGGGGTGGCGGGCATGGGGGTGACCTGCTGCTCCTCCTCCTCCTCCGTCTCCCACTGCTGCAGCTACCGCTGAGGGGGGTGGATGTGTGGGAGCCGAGGGTTTAGGGTTTAAGGGGGGTGCCGTGGGAGTGGAGCTTGGGGTATAGCAAGGGGTGTGTGAAAGGGGGGTGGGACAGTTGGGGGAGGTTGAGCGGAGGCTGCCGTCTTGTCGTCCGCAGCACCTGTAGTCCGGGGCGCTGTCCTGGTAGCCCAGAGAGCCTGCTGCGCCTGTCGCCCGTGGGTCCGTTGCTCCTGCCGCTCGTCTTAGCCGCGGAGCCTGTTACTCCAGTAGTCCGGGGCGCTGTCCCGGTAGCCACTGTGCCAGCCGCTCCTGTTGCCCGTGTGTCTGCAGCTTCAGCCGTCGCCTCCCATCTCCTCTTCTCTCACAGTTCCTCCTCCTCCTCACTTCCCCTCTCCTTCTGCTGTGCTTGGTGTACCCCTTCAGGGAGTGTCTCTGCATTGGCTTCCTGCTGCAAGCAGTTTAGGGGGTGTGTTGAAATATATTCCTTACATAAACTGTTTGTAGCAGTAGTTAGTGTAGTGTTACATTGGTGGTGCACCTTGCTTGCTTTGCTTATAACCTTGTACCTTCTCTCCTTATTGAACACCTTTTCTCTCTTGAACCCTAAACCTAAGCTACTAAGTCACTCTAACCATGGCTTCTAAGCCCAACTAGCTTAGTATCTTAACACGGGGCGCGTTCACCCACATGTACAGCACTTTCGTGTGGGTTGGGACACTCGCAGTGCCACGCAACATTTGTGAACTCTTGCTTGCCTATATTTGCAAGTGTGTTTGCTTTTGTATTCATAGTTCATATTACATTTCTAGTGAAGTCCAATTGCTACTCAAATTCTCACTAACTCCTTGGAGACGAACACTACCGAAATGCTACAGAGTTGCTAGTGCAACACCATCGTGTTAGTAGAAGCTCTCTCGCTGTCGCAGCGCTCTCTATTCTATTCCTTCATGGTGCGGTGAGTGTGGAACGAGCACACATAGATTTCCGTCATCGATTTTATCGGCGTTCGTAGACTCGCCTTGGCGTGCGGCGTTAGTGAAGGGCGCTTATTAATTTAAGTTGAACCTTTCTTAATTTCCCTCCAGTTACGCTTTCAAACCCAAGGATAGGGCGTTTGGTAATTCTTTATCATTCGTCTGAGGACCCTTGTGAGGTGACCCCGAGACGAGGGATTTAAGGAAGGACCAATATATTTAATTTGTGGCACCTTATAGAGACGTCGTAGAGGATGAGTACAGAGGAGGCGGACGTTGAGGCCGGAACCTTTCGAGCACTAGAGGATGATCTCTTAGCTCGTCATTCTTGTGGTGAGCTTAGTGATATTGAATACGAGCTTATGCAGGAGGGGTTATGCGCTCGTCGGCGTCGCGTTCATCCCTCACCACGTGTAGGGAATGTTGAGCAAGCAGCGGGAGGAACTAGTGCGTGGGATATGGCTGTCGATGGCGGAGATAGCGATAACGAAGATCTTGATGGGTTGAGGTCATGTGGGGTCCTGCGAGGACCGACTCGGTTTAGTACGACTAGCGTCGACGGTATACAAGAGCGTGTTCATCGCGCGGTGGTGTCACATGAGCATGCGAATGTAGGACGTCGGAGCGTTGTTGGAGGAGGGAATACGGAGTAGTACGATAGTGAGGCTATGCCGGGCGTTACCCTGATTGGATCATGGTGAGGGACGAGGGAATAGCCCCCAACTATGGCTACTTCAAATTCACTCCAGACAAGATCGTCATTCCTAGGCCGCTAGAAGGACGCCACGACCTGTCGACGTGGACAGAATCGATAGCGCCGCAACTTGAGATTGCTCAGTTGAAAAGATTCATCGACGGTACCACACCCGTTCCCCCTGTGCATGCAGTTGCGCTTCTCACACAGTTTCGTGCAATGCGGTTACTAACGTTCACCATGATTCCCCGATGCTGTTCCCCAACCGTACAGATCACCCTTAAGGGGTGTCGCATGAAGGTAGATGCCGGCTATCAGGCATGGCAGTTCATCATGCGCACGTACATGGCGAAGGACGATCTGTACATCGGTCAGTTAGAGCAGGCGCTCACTAACCTCGAGATGGGAGAGCACGAGTCTATTGCAATCGTGCACAGCAGATCCTAGTTAACTTGAGGATGGCTGACGTAGATTACCCACAGGCGTCGTACATTACTCACGTCGTGAAGGGGTTGCCGCAGCAGTACAACTGCTTGCGCAGGATGCTGAAACTGCCGCAAGTGCACAAGGATCTGGACGATGGCACCCTCGCTAGCTATATCATCGAGGAGGAGTGTACGCTGGCGGCGGAGGGACGGAAGGACCAAACTCTTCCCCAGGCTAACCAAGTCTTTATCAAGAAGGGTAAGCCCCAATTCCAGCAGACTTCATCCCCTTCCCCTCCTTCGACGACACAGCAGAAGTAGCCTAAGAATGGGGGGGGTGGTGGCGGAGGGGAGAAGTGGTAAGGGGCTAAGGATGGCCAGCCGAAGGTGGGGGAAGGGGACTTCAAGGGGAAGTGCTATGTGTGTGGACAGACAGGGCATGTTGCTAAGTACTGTCAGCAGCGGGCGGATAAGGAGGCAGACAACGGTGGAGAGGGTTCTTAATGTTAAGAATAGCTCCCATGGCTGCCATGAGGGAAGTTGACGAGAGGATAAAGTTGCACTAACAAAGTGTCGAGATACAATTGTAAGAAACCCTAATCGAACTTAGGGTATGTTCAGTTTGTACTAAAAACTAAAAAATGAACCTAAAATGAACCTGAATGCATAACTTTCTCTAAGCCCGGAGAAATAAGACTAGAGCGAGCTCTAGCCTACTCCAACACTAGAGGCAGCAGCGCGAGTGGCAAGGGGGGTGACGGCTCTAAGGGGAGTGGGCACTGATCATGTGCGATAGTGAAGCCCGTTGTAGAGCAGACTACTCCCATTGTGCTGGAGCTTGAGGCCGGGGAGGGCTTACAGGCTGTTGCAGCTGCTGTGAAGGCGAATCCGAGCATCGTGCTGCTTGATAGTGGATGCTCCCACCATCTCATGGGAGATTGTTATGCCTTTGTGGAGATGAGCAGCGGTGGCAGTATCAAACAGGTTAAAGGCTTCAACGGTTGCTCTTCTTGGAGAGGGGGGGCAGGCGTGGCTTGATGTCGAACGTGCTGTACGTACCTGGAGTGCAGGCGAATCGTCTTTCTGCTGGGCAGCTGCGTGATAGTGGCGTGCAGCTGCTGGATGCAGGCGACGTGACTCTGCTGCGGGCACCAGACGGATCGCTTCTTGGTTGTGCAGAGTTCAAGGGTCGTGTTCTCTGCACGAACTTCCAGCCGTGTTCGACGCAGCAGCAGGAAGGCAAAACGGTGTTACTTCGTACCTTGGCGACGGGCGTGCGGTCTAAGGCGGACATGTGGCATGCGCGCATGCCACACGTTGGTGTTGATGCCATCGAGTGCACTGCGGCTCATGGGTCAGTGAAGGGCTTGGATCTGGAGAAGGGGGGCAAGTCAGGCATACCTTGTGTCTCCTGTGTTGGGGGGAAGATCACTCATCATACATTTCCTTCTATGGGAGAGGAGGAGGATGAGTTGCTTGGGGTGGTGCATGCTAACATGTGTGGCCCTTCTCGTGAAGCAGCTAAGGACGGCAGCCGCTACTTCCTGGTGCTGAGGGCCTACCCTTTGGCTCAGAAGAGTGATGCGCTGGCGGCGTTCCAGAAGTGGCTCCCGATGGCAGAGCGAGGGTGCAAGACCACGGTGCAGGCGCTGCGCACTGATCGGGGTGGCGAGTTCCTGGGGCATGACTTCACGCTCTTCCTTGACGGAATAGGCATCATCCACGACCTCACGTGCACGTACACGCCGGAGCAGAATGGGATGGCCGAGAGGGAGATGCGCAGCATTGTGGAGGCGGTGCGGATGATGCTGCTGCACATGGGCGTGCAGCATCACTGGTGGCACCTGGCATTGGCACAGGCCATCTGGGTGCGCAACCGCGTGGAGCACGCCTCGCTGCCCTCTGGTATGACGGCGTACGAGCTCGCCTTCCAACGCAAACCCGATGTCAGCATGGTGCATGTTTGGGGCTGCATGCTGCAGTATATGGTGCCGCAGTCGCAGTTTGGGGGGAAGCTGGCGCCTAAGGCTCGCTGGGGGTTGCACTTGGGGGTGTCAGCAATGAGCAAAGGCTGGACCATGCTAGACTTGGAGTCCAACCGCCTCATCACCACTGTGGAAGCTGTGTTCTATGAGACCATGTCCTTGGCAGGATGGAAGGGTTGGCATCAGCAGGAGCATCGGGGGCGTCCGATGCCCTATGAGTCCCTTCCCTCCCTCTTCCCGATCACTCTTGAGGAGGCAGAGGAGGAGGAGGAGGTGGTCGCACCTCCTGCTATGCCCTATGTCCCTACCTCGGTCCCCACCCCACCTCCGCCTTCAGTTTACCCTCGTGTGGTTCCCCCTGCCCCGCATTCTGCATCCTCACCCCCCTTGGCTTCCCCTCCTCCTCCTGTTATTCCCTCTCCCCTTCCACCCTCCATCCCTCCTGCACCTGCTCCACCCTCCTCTTCATCTTCCACGGCGCCGCCCGTTGGTGAGTGGGGGAAGTCGTCCGCCATCTGTGGTGATTACCGACGGGCTGCGCCTTGTGATGGAGCAGCTGCAGGACGAGAGCAGTATGGATGGAGTACAGCAGAGTGGGGGGTAGGAGACAGGGGAGCAGCAGAGTGGGGAGCAGCAGATAGGGGAGGAGCAGATTGGGGAGCAACAGTAGTAGACCAGCAGCTAGGGGAGCAGCAGACAGGGGTGTTGCAGACGGGGGAGCAGGAAATGTGGGAAATTAGAGAAGGTGGTCGTGTATTGGCTTCTAGGACGATCACTTTACCGTTGCGTCGCTCCACTCGCATCACTCGTGGTATCCCGCCTCTTAAGTATGCTTGGGCAGTAGTGGTTGAGCCGACGGGTTTGTATGACGAGGAGGAGGACGAGGAGTGGACGGACCTGGACCCAGACGTAGTGGCCGACCCTGAGAGGCAGTGGGATATAGCGAAGATGACAGTGAAGGAGGCCTTGGGCTGCTGGAAGGGCGATAAGTCGAAGGACGCAATGGATGAGGAGATGCGGAGCTTGATGCTGAGTAGGGGACGTGGGAGTTGGTTCCGCGTCCGCCAGGGGTGAATGTGATGAAGAACCGCTGGATCCTGAACACCAAGTTCGGAACGGATGGGGTAGTGGATCGTGAGAAGGCGCGGCTGGTGGTAAAAGGGTTCAAGCAGATGGCAGGGGTGAACTATGAGGAGACATACGCCCCTGTGGGAAGCTATGTGATGGCACGTGTGCTTCTGGCGATCGCAACTGCACTCGATTTGGAGCTAATGCAGCTGGATGTGAAGAATGAGTTCCTCCATGGCGTGTTGGACCGAGACCTTTACATGGAGCAGCCGAGCTACTACGAGGATGGGACTCCTCGTGTCTGTAAGTTGCTTAAGAGTCGGTATGGTCTCAAGCAAAGCCCGATGCTGTGGTATGAGGCCTTGGATGGGGTGCTGCTTGGGGCTGGATGGAAGAAGAGAAAGGTGGATGAGGCTCTGTACTTCAAGAGTGATGATGAAGGGGGAGATGTATTTGCTGCTGGTCTATGTGGATGATCTGCTTGCTGCCAGCCGCAGTCAGAGCATGCTGGGGGAGCTGCGTGAGCTGCTGCAGACTGCATTTCAGCTGCAAGAGATTAGCCCTGTGGAGAAGTATTTCGGGTTGCAGCTGATTCGGGACAGGCCTACGAGGAGGCTGTGGCTGCACCAGGGGGCCTATGTGGACAAGGTCCAAAGGTGCTTCTTCGACGGGAAGCAGCCGTTGCGAGTGCCTCGCACCCCTCTTTCCTCTGACCCTTTCAGTGTGCAGACCTTTGAGGATGCGGGATGGCAGTCTCGCCAGGAGGAGGACCTCATTCTCACAAGCCCCCCATTAGCTCCCATCACCTTGGCATTCCCAACACCAATCACAGGGAGCAAAGCACCTGAAGCGGCAGCCACAAACTTGATCTTCCCGGGGGGTTTCACCTCATCAAGTAAATCTGCCCGCGGAGTCATGTGACTCGTGCAACCTGAATCGATCACCCAGAGGGTGAGGGGGTGCATCACAACCTTCCCAACCGAACCCACATCATCCTCACTCACTTTCACATCCTCAACCATGAGGAACAACCCAGGGTCGGCTTTACCTTGTGCACCATCACCTTGTGCACCTGAACCTTGCACAGCGCCACCTCGTGCGCGTTCACCACTTGGCGGCTTCATGCCTGGAGGTGCCCATCCCTCAGGCCGGCTGAAACACTTGAACCACGGGTGTCCAGCCTTCTTGCAGTTTCAGCAAGCACCCTCCATTCGGGTGCTTCCCCATGCCCGTCGTTGTAGTCACCTCGGCCTCTCCCTCTGCCAAAGCCTCTCCCGCGGCCTCGGCCTCTCCCTCCCCCTCTTCCTCTGCTGCCACGTGGAGCTCCATACCCCTCAGCAGTCTTGTTGGCAGCACCACCTCCCGTGTGGCGCCTGCGGAAGTCCTCCTGCAGGATCTGCTGCCGTAGCCACTCAGGCGTCCACTTGTCCTGCTGAACGTTGAGGGTGGGGATGAGGTTGTCCCACGAGTTGTCGAGCACCGAGATGATCTTGGTGCACTGCTGCATCTGCGACACCTTGCTAACCACTGCTGCCATCCTCGCATAGGTGTCCTTGATCTTGTCAAGCACCGGCTTCACATCGTCTCCCGGCCGCATGGAGAGGGCAGCCAGCTCCTTCTCCAATACGATCACCATCGGCAGCGTGTTGGGCTGAACCACATCGCGTAATAGTTTCGACGCCTTCGGCCCGGAGTCGTCCAGCTCCACTAGGTCTTTGATGTGCTGGAACATGTCGTTGTTGACGGATTGGAGAATGAGGTCATACAGCACCGCGCTCTTCTCAATCCACCGATCGCGGGCATCTCCTTCCTCCGGCATCTTCTCTTCTCCCATCGCAAGTTTCAGCAGCTTGTAGCGCTTGAAAGCGCTCCGCATCCGCCCGCTCCATTCCTCATAGTTGGAGCCGTCCAAAGCCTCGATCTTGGACGGTGGCGGTTCACTCTTCTTATCAGCTGCTTCTCCACTCCCTTGACTCATCTCCTCTGCTCCCAATCAGAGGTTTCAGCTCCCCCTTTGCTGTCCACACCGAAGTCCCACACAATTTCCACAAGTGTCGGCGCCAACGAAATTTCGGCAGAGTTTCCCCTTAACGGAAGTCACTCCCAACCTCCAGAACTCCACTTAGGCACGCCCACAAGCCATGGTGGGTCTAAGAGGGTCTTCACACTTCAGTAGACTCTTCACAACGTCCTCAATCAGCTCTGATACCACTTGTTAGAGACTAAGGACCGTATTCCATGAAGAATTAGGGGCCGAAATATCTTAAAATCGTTGGACCAAGTTTCTAGACAGAAACGTCGAGTTAACAAGAATCGCCGTCGACAAAAACATAACCGTTAGAATTCCGCAAAACTCGATATGTTGTAGCCCTTGACCAAGGCTATCTTTCCCAATTTGAATCGTATCAAATGATGGAGTATATCTCGTATTATCAATTTCGGCGCACTAGGGGGTATGCTGCCACAGAAACTTTAACTCAATCAATAGAGTCTCACAAGTTCCACAATCAACACACAAGAGAGTTAGAGTAGCTAGAAACCAGGTAGGAGGGAAGAGGAGGACGAGAGGGAAGGTCCCAAGGGAGTCCCCAACCAAGGAAACCCCATGCCACACAATTCCCTTCTCCATAGGTTACCCAACTTTGACCTTTGTCACTATCCCAACCCATGCCATCCACCTCAACCCACTTGGCCACACTTGCCAACCTGGTTTGGCTTCTCCCAACCACTTGGCAGCATCTACAGTAATAGGTTCGAATTTCCCAACCCCAAATGTCTGTACCCCATATAAAGTCAACCCCACAACTTCCCACAGTCGCCGCAACCAAAGTACAGAAAGCATACGAACTCCAACGTTCGTAACTTTCTTGTTCTTGCTCCGATTGCGACGATTCTTGGACCGTCGGAAAGCTCTTGAGCAGATGAGTCACTTCAGTTATCTGCCCAATTCCAATAACAATCACACACACTCAGGAAATCCAAACCGCACAAAACACAAACTCTTGCACACGCTCACACCACGCATGCAACACACGAACATTTGATGGGAGGCAGACAGACGTGATTGCGAATGATAGCATCACACAACACGGAGTCCTTGTAGCTGGTGGGCTATGCTGATGCAAACGATGTGGGAGACAAGCAGAACAGGACAAGCACATGTCTTCGTGCTCGGAGGTGCTGCTGTCTCTTGGGCGAGCCAGAGGATTCGTTGCGCCACCCTCTCCTCCACTGAGTCTGAGAACATTACTGCTGTGGAGGCTGGAAAGGAGGCACGCGGGCTACGCTTCTTGCTGGCAGAGTTTCGACTGTTGAGGAGTGAGGAGCCCACTACTCTCTTTGTGGACAACTCCTCCGCCATTTCAGTGGCAGGTGGCATTTGGCTCAAGGGGAGCCTTAAGCACATGGAGCATCGTCAGATGTGGCTGCAGCACATGGTCAAGCGCAGGAAGCTGCAGCTGCAGTACATCCCTACGAGCGAGTAGCCGGCTGACTACCTCACAAAGGCATTGCATTTCCCCGCCTTCAGCCGTTGCTTCGAGGCTGTGGGGCAGGTGAGGCTTTCGAGCGAGGGGAGTGAGACCTAGACACTCTATGACGAGGATGGCGCCATGGCCTATCCATGGCTGGTGCGGTGCAGGGCCCAAAATAGGTTTTAGCCCACTCTTTCAAATCAGGGTGGCAGGCCCTCCGTACCCTGACTGGTAGGGTAATTTTTCGGGTACATTGATTGTAGCTACCTAAAAATTATGTTACACTGATGTCAGCAGGGTAATATATCCCATACATTGTTTCCTATGCACAAATATTTACTACACCAACACTTACTACTCACTAAATTTATCAGCACACAAACTTTACTATCACGTTAAATAAACCATCCTAAAGCCACTACTCAACGTCTGCTGCACTAGCAACTGCTTTGTTAAATTGTGCAGTGCTGGCCTTCATGCCGGAGAAGTCCTTGGTGGATCGCCTGAGCTTCTCACCGCGGAATATGGCGACCACCTTGTACCAGTCTATGTCGTACTGCAGGAGGGAGCACCGCATCAAGTGCTCAAGGCTTGTGTCGCCGAGGCTGCCGCGGTCCCACGTCTTGATCAGGTTCTGCTTGCTGAAGCCGCGCTCACATTCAACCGTGCTCAGTGGTAGCACGGCGACATACTACCACATCCGAACGATGTTGGGAAACGAAGCACGCCACGCCTCGTCGCGCAGCATGTTCCCCAGCGTCTGATGAAACTCCTCGTTGTTGTGCTGGGAGAACATGGTCGAGGTAAACATCCAAAGCTCCAGGCCAGCACGCTTGTAGTCGAACCCTGGTAGTGCGATAGGGGTTGAAAATTTGCATATGCTCATACATATGGGTTGGAGTGGGAGGCATTAGTCCAACAATACAGGGCCGGGTGATGAGCAGCAACAAGCGCATTGGGACACAAGCTAGTGCAAAGCAAGGAACATCAAGTCAATCTCAGATAGCCGACACATCAGACACGGACGCTTACCAGGCAGTTTGTGGTTGTACAGCTTGTGGAGCTGGCCAAGCCACTTCTTGAAGGACTCCAGCCGCTTCGTGTCGTCGGACACATACGACACCGTCCGAAACAGCTTGGCGCCTTCCAGGAGGTTGAGGTCGCGCATGCGCCACTCCATCTCCTCGTCCACGGCGTGGATGAACTTGAGCGAAAGCTCAAAGCACGCGGTTACATCACCCGCAGTCTCATGGCCTGGCAGTGGGCGTTTGTGCAGGGTGAATTCGAAGGAGACGGCGTTGCCATCCGCGTCAACGCCTTCCGCTTTCATTTCACGCTTATCCAGCTTCTGGTGAGCCTTGATGAAGTCAGGCAGCTGCATCTTCTCTCCGCTGCCAAACGAGTGACCAGGGGACCTGTCGAAGTAGCGCATCTTCAGGCGCATCCGCGTCTGTTGTACAAGGTGCACCACGAGGGTGACGTCCACCTGCTCACATACGATACATGAGGTCAGAACGAGAAGTAGGGGCGTGCGTGAATGTACAAATTAGCTTGACAGTGTGTTACCTGACGTTGCTGAAAGTGCAGATTGAGTTGGTTGAGCTCCCACAGCACATCCGCGAGGAAGCGGATGAGCCAGTGGAACTTGAACGAGGTAACTACCTCGTACAAGTCCTTCTTGTAATCTTTCAGCACGATGGTGGCTGCTGGCAGAACGTCAAGGAACCGTTGGATCGCCTCGCCACGGGAGAGCTAGCGCACGTCGTGTATGCCCTGCGCCTCCAGATTCGTCTGGCAGTAGACGCGCTGCAGATTCTGAAACTTGGTGTAATCCACGCTGCTGCGGCCGATGTGCTCAGAGAACGCACCCACCACGTCGTCCACCGTGCCGAGCTCGGGGACTGCCTCCGCGGCATCCTTTGCGGCCAATGCCTCCCTGCGCATTCAAGAAGAGCATGTCAGAACGTTACTTTGTTGCTGATTCGGTCCTTAATGCAACTCAATTTCAAACCACCATACCTGTGAGCGACACAATGAGTCGAAGCCAAGTGTGGAATGCGCAGTCGCAGCCTCGCCACGACCCCGTTGTTCTTGCCGGTCATCACACTGGCCCCGTCCGTAGATACTCTGGAAATCTTCTGAAGATCTACCCCGATTCCTGTAAGGTAATGCACGACAGCGGAGGTTAGCGAGGCCGCATCGGCACGGTCCACGGTAATCAGAGTTAAGAACTCCGTTACCGGTGCGGTCCCTTTGAAGAAAGTCGCATACAGAATCAGGTGCTTGCCATTCACACGGTCGGTGCTCTCGTCGAGAAAAATCCCTATCCATGGGGATTCCAGCAGGTGACTGCGTTGAGTCTCTTGAAGGTACGTGGAGGTGGCGCGTAGCATCTCTTTGAATCCGTAACTGCCACGGACAAAACACACGGCACACGAACACACATTGCATTAGTATCTCGTGAGCTTGACTCATGGAACAAACATAAGCGCCATAAGCCGCACTTACTCGGTGTAGTAGGCGCCGTACCCTCCAGACGGAGGAAGGTCCGGCAATCCTTCCTTAGCCAAAAACCAGCACAACGGAACAAACATGGCTATTGGCGCGTCAGCCTTGCAGATGAAGAGCGCGATGTGGAGGCAGCGGATGATGTGCCGTGTAGCTGCGTCGGTGCTCTGCCACCTTGTTAGTGTGGCTTGCTTCGCCTTTTCCGCGTCTGCTTTGGCCTCGTTTTCCACGGCCTGCTTGTGGGCTCTGCTTAATGTGTGCGCGCGGATGCTCCCTAGCTGCATGTCTCGCGCACCCTCACCTCTGACGCCGTAGGCAGTGTGCGCGTTTGGATCTTCGTGCTTGATGCAGATGGCACATTTCAATGACGGCCTGCCGTTAGTAATGCGCATTAAGCGCAGCCAGCTGAATTTACCTGACCATTGGGAATCGAACGTTGCTTTTACCGCTTCATACTCAGCTTCTGCTGAAGCGGTTGGAGGCTTCGGCTCGGCAGGAGCAGCACGGCGTGGCGGTGATGCCGCTTGTCGTGGAGGAGGGGCGCCCCAGAGCCTCTGCTGCTTGTATGTCACGCCCACACGCTGTCGCTTCACGGGCGCTGAGCTAATTGTGGACGGGGCTGCTGTGGCTGGCTTCGACGGGCCTTCGCCGCCATCGGGAACAAGCTCGAGAGACGGGTGTGGCTCCCATAACTTCGGCGAAGCTGAACGCTCGCACGGGAAAACGGTGCCGACAACATATTCAGGGGATGCCTCATGCGCAGGTTGAGAGATAGGAGCGCTATAGTTCTCTCTCAGCCGAGGTAACACACCGAGAACGGAGAGACCGTTCCTGGTGCTACCAGGCGGATCTGGCTTTGAGGCAGGCATTCGTAACAACAAACGAGAGACAAGTGAGAGAATGGTGAGAGTCTGAGAGACCCCTTGGGAATCACAAAGCCCAAGGGCCTCAGGCAGCACGGTTCCCGCGCACCGCGGAAACTGCATGGCAGAGGCTGCAAGACCACAATGACTACCAGGTGGTGCAAACGACAGCACGTAAGCCATCTGGCGCCCAATTTGGCAACGTTGGCAGTGAGCGGTGCTTCGGGAGCACACGAAAACCGGGTGTGTTGGCTTTGATGTTGCTCAACGGACCAATCGTAGGTGTACGCATGCATCTGCACTGCTTCTACGTTGGCGCGCCAGTGGGTGTATCGAACAAATGGTCCAGTGGGACCGTGGTGCATTTTTTCATGGCGCGTACTGGGGCGGAATCCTCGGTAAAACAGAGCTTTGGTAAAAGGGTAGTTGAGCCCCTACCCTGATACAGTCAGTGTAACAAAAAAAACCTACAAGAGTACTTTTTATCGTATCCTGATTTCACTAGGGTAAAAAGTTCCATACCCTGATTTCAAAAGGGTAACTGCCAAAAAGTGGCCTACCATCAGGGCAAAAAGGGTAAAATACCCTTGAAATTTGGGGCTTGGTGCGGTGTGTGTTTGCACTTTGAGAGTGCTTCGTTTGTGTGTGTTTCCCTTTGTTTGGTGTGTATGTGTTTATGCATGCCCTGTGATTATAAAGGGCCTTGCTGTAGTATGGCAGGGGAGTGTTAGAGGGTGCTCGACAGCAAGGGCCCTCGACAAATGTTTGACTTGGCAGGTTGACTTATGGCGACTTCGTCTACACGGCTCCGATGCATGAGTTTGGTGGAAATCGGGTGTGACTACGTGTGACTATGTGCAGCTGCGCAGGAGTCCGCATGAAGAAGCACAAGTCTGTGGGAGTCGTTGTTGCTTCCCTGAGAGTCGCACCACTCCTTGTTGTGTTGGTGGATTTGTCAGAATGTTATATTATCTAGCCTGCAGTGGGGTGCTCTATAGCGAGTACAACCCAGTTAGGGTTTGCTATATGTATCCAACTGCTTGCTAGTGAACCCCCTCCTTTCTTCATTCTTGTTTCTGCCTGCTAACTTTGATAGGAATGGCGTGCACGGAAGCGAGAATTCGATGCTGAGTTGGGTTGGAAATGTGCAGGGCCATGCAAAATTTTGTGAACTCTTGCTTGCCTATGTTTGCATGCGTGTTTGCTTTTGTATTCAATAGTTCAAATTGCAATTTCTAGTGAAGTCCAATTGCTACTCAAATTCTCTCACTCAGTTCTTGGAGACCAACACTACCGAAGCGCAACCCCACCGTGCTAGTAGAAGCTCTCTCACTGTCGCAACGCTCTCTGTTCTATTCGTTCATTGCTCAGGCACAGTAGCCGAGTTCACCGTCAGCGGTGCTGCAGAAACTTCTCCGAGTTGAGATTTCCGCGCTTTGAGGAGATTTCTCGAGTCAGCAGGCTATTTTATCTGCGCTGCGAATAATCTGCTCTCCGCCGCGAACGGTGATGTCGTCGACGTCGATGTTCCTCTCGCGACCCAAACCTGATGGTAGCTTATCGTCGTCCTCTCGCTCCTCTGCCGGCGCCCGATTGCGACGGCCTCCTGTGACCTCGTCGCCGGAGACGACCAAGTTGGCACGCCGGCGACGACCGCCGACGCGGTGTGCGACTGTCCGCTGCGTCGCCACAACGTGCACGTGATTGGGACCGGCAAAACGTCGCTGCTGCTGTCGCACGGATTCGGCAGCAACCAAAAAGTACCCCCTGCTTCCACTCAGCCTCTTCCCCCCTTTCCTCACAGCTATTTCCCTCGTACCCCTTACAAACCGCCTCAAAACACCACATAGCTGTCCCATTTTCCTCATCACCGCGCGTATCACCCCGCATATTACCCCACAGGTGTGGGACGGCGTGTTGTCGCACCTGGACCTGCGGCGCACGTTCCGCGTGGTGCTGTGGGACCTCATGGGCGCCCTTCTCCTTTTGCGTCGACTCAAAAGTCAATCCTCCTCACCACCACAACCACCCCAACCACCCCAACCACCCCGCAGGTGTGGGACGGCGTGCTGGCCCACCTGGACCTGAGCCACACGTTCCGCGTGGTGCTGTGGGACCTTATGAGTTAACTTGATTGTCATAATGTCTCACCACCACAACCATCCCGCAGGTGTGGGACGGCGTGCTATCCCACCTGGACCTGCGCCACTCGTTCCGCGTGGTGCTGTGGGACCTCATGGGCGCGCACAGCACGCCCTGCGCGTCGTACGACTTCCAGCGCTACGCCTCGCTCTGCTCGCACGCCGACGACCTGCTTGAAGTGCTACACGCGCTGGGGTTGGCGGGGGGGGAGGCAGAGGGGGACCCGCTGGGGGAGGCGGTGGGCCAGGGGCAGGGCGAGGGGCAGGGCGAGGGGCAGGGCGAGGAAGGGCGAAGGGGGGAGAGGCAGGGCGAGGCGGAGCAGGGCGAGGTGCTCGACGTGCTGGGGGTGGCGGGGGGCGAGGCGCTGGGGGGCGCGGAGGGCGAGGCGGAGGGCGAGGTGGAAGGGGAGGCGGAGGGGAAGGCGGAGGGGGTGGCGGAGAAGAAGGCGAAAGGGGGAGCGGAGGAGGAGGCGGAGGGGGAGGCGGAGGGCGTGGTGTGTGTGGGGCACAGTGTGAGCGGCATGGTGGCGCTGCTTGCGAGTCTTGAGCGGCCCAGCGCGTTCAAACGCCTTCTGCTGCTCGGTGCCTCGCCCAGGTGAGGCCACACAGGCGGTTAAAAACCGGCGGAATCGCACGGGTTGCTCGCCTCGGTGAGGCACCAGGTCTTTTTGAGACATTTCAAACACCCTTCCCCTCCCCACCACCAGGTACCTGAATGAGCCATCTACAGGGTACGTGGGCGGCTTCGACCCCCCAGACCTGGAGCAGCTGTTCCTGGCGGTGAGGGGGAACTACATCGCATGGGCGTCTCAAGCGCCCTCCCCATCCCCTTACCTCCCCACGACCACCAGGTACCTCAACGACCCGTCTACAGGCTACATTGGTGGCTTCGACCCTCCAGACCTGGAGCAGCTGTTCCTGGCAGTGAGGGAGAACTACATAGCGTGGGTGTCGGGGTTCGCACCGCTCATGGTGGGGCGGGACATCAGCAGCGCCCAGGTGCGACAGTTCAGTGAGGGCGTGCTGCTAGTGCGCCCGGACATTGCTCTCAGCGCCCTTCGCACGGCCTTCCAGTCGGATTACAGACATGTGCTGAGACAAGTGGGTTGCTTGTGAATCGTGCGGTGAGAAGCGGGGGGGAATTTGAGGAGGAGCTGGCTTTTGAGCTGACTGGAATGGAACGGACACCTGCTGCTGCCACGGGTGGTTTTTTGAGACGTATCAGAAACGCGAGGTGCGGCAGTTCAGTGAGGGCGTGCTGCTAGTGCGCCCGGACATTGCTCTCAGCGCCCTCCGCACAGCCTTCCAGTCGGACTACACTACAGGCACCTTCTGGGACGGGTGGGTTTGTGAGACATATCGAGTGGGGCTGGGAGGTGCGGCAGGTCAGTGAGGGTGTGCTGTAAGTGCTTTGAGGCATCTCAAAACAGGATCGCTCATGGAGGGCCGGGACATCAGTAGCGCCGAGGTGCGGCAATTCAGTGAGGGCGTGCTGCTTATGCGCCCAGACATTGCTCTCAGCGCCCTCCGCACGGCATTTCAGTCTGATTACAGGCACCTGCTTGGACGGGTAGGTATTTGAGACGTATCACATTGGGTTGGGAGGTGCGGCAGGCAGGTTAGTGAGGGCGTGCTGCTGGTGCGCCCGGACATTGCCCTCAGCACCCTCAGAACAGCCTTTCAGTCGGATTACAGGCACCTTCTGGGACGGGCGAGTTGCTCGTGGTTCGTGCGATAGGAGAGGGATGAAGAGCCGCGGAGGGGAGGAAGATGGGTAGCCTCACGTTCCTGCTTGAAGAATTTTGGCGTGTTCCTGCTTACCAACACCCTCTCCCTTTTCTCATGCACTGTGCATGTAATGCGACGCCGTTCCCGCATCGTATTGACCTTTTTCCCATTCGTCGTTGCCCTTCCATCCTCTCTCCCAGGTATCATGCCCTGTGACAGTGCTGTGTACAAAGAGTGACGCAGCAAGTGAGCGAGTATCTGAGTGGACTCGAAATTTACCACTGAATCAACCCTTCTTCGCGCTCCTCGTTGCCCCCCCTCGCTCCTTGTTGCCCTTGTCTCGCCAGGTATCATGCCCCTTGACAGTGCTATCCACAAAGAGTGACCCGGCAGTGCCAATGCAAGTGAGCGAGTATCTGAGGGAGGCGATACCTGGGGCGAGCATGGAGGTGCTACCCACACATGGCCACCTCCCCCACCTCACCCACCCTGCTGTCGTTGCTCAAGCCATCCAACGCCATGCTGCTGCCCACGCCGCTGTGGACCACGCTGTAGAGCACCGTACCGCACCACACCGCACGGAACCGCATAGCACTGCACGGTGTTGCGTAGAGGCAGGAGACGCACTGCAAAAGGCTTGGGGATGCGGAGGTGGGGTGGACAGGGCTGGCTTGGATACCCAGCAGTCCGACCGTTGGATCTCTCCTTGCTGCTGCATCCAACACAGAGGGCTTTCTGGAGCATCCCACACAGAGGCACAGAGGGATTGCTTGCTGCAGAGGCAGCAGGGCAAGGCACAGGCAAATGCAGCAAGCAGAGGCAGCAAGCAGAGACAGCAGGAAGCGACAAGAAGCAAAGCAGGAGGAAGAGACAACAAGCAGAGCAGCAGGAAGAGACAACAAGCAGAGCAGCAGGAAGAGACAACAAGCAGAGCAGCAGGAAGAGACAACAAGCAGAGCAGCAGGAAGAGACAACAAGCAGAGCAGCAGGAAGAGACAACAAGCAGAGCAGCAGGAAGAGACAACAAGCAGAGCAGCAGGAAGAGACAACAAGCAGAGCAGCAGGAAGAGACAACAAGCAGAGCAGCAGGAAGAGACAACAAGCAGAGCAGCAGGAAGAGACAACAAGCAGAGCAGCAGGAAGAGACAACAAGCAGAGCAGCAGGAAGAGACAACAAGCAGAGGCAGCTGGAAGAGACAACAAGCAGAGCAGCAGGAAGAGACAACAAGCAGAGGCAGCTGGAAGAGACAACAAGCAGAGCAGCAGGAAGAGACAACAAGCAGAGCAGCAGGAAGAGACAACAAGCAGAGCAGCAGGAAGAGACAACAAGCAGAGCAGCAGGAAGAGACAACAAGCAGAGCAGCAGGAAGAGACAACAAGCAGAGCAGCAGGAAGAGACAACAAGCAGAGCTAGGAAGAGACAACAAGCAGAGCAGCAGGAAGAGACAACAAGCAGAGCAGCAGGAAGAGACAACAAGCAGAGCAGCAGGAAGAGACAACAAGCAGAGCAGCAGGAAGAGACAACAAGCAGAGCAGCAGGAAGAGACAACAAGCAGAGCAGCAGGAAGAGACAACAAGCAGAGCAGCAGGAAGAGACAACAAGCAGAGCAGCAGGAAGAGACAACAAGCAGAGCAGCAGGAAGAGACAACAAGCAGAGCAGCAGGAAGAGACAACAAGCAGAGGCAGCTGGAAGAGACAACAAGCAGAGCAGCAGGAAGAGACAACAAGCAGAGCAGCAGGAAGAGACAACAAGCAGAGCAGCAGGAAGAGACAACAAGCAGAGCAGCAGGAAGAGACAACAAGCAGAGCAGCAGGAAGAGACAACAAGCAGAGCAGCAGGAAGAGACAACAAGCAGAGCAGCAGGAAGAGACAACAAGCAGAGCAGCAGGAAGAGACAACAAGCAGAGCAGCAGGAAGAGACAACAAGCAGAGCAGCAGGAAGAGACAACAAGCAGAGCAGCAGGAAGAGACAACAAGCAGAGCAGCAGGAAGAGACAACAAGCAGAGCAGCAGGAAGAGACAACAAGCAGAGCAGCAGGAAGAGACAACAAGCAGAGCAGCAGGAAGAGACAACAAGCAGAGCAGCAGGAAGAGACAACAAGCAGAGCAGCAGGAAGAGACAACAAGCAGAGCAGCAGGAAGAGACAACAAGCAGAGCAGCAGGAAGAGACAACAAGCAGAGCAGCAGGAAGAGACAACAAGCAGAGCAGCAGGAAGAGACAACAAGCAGAGGCAGCTGGAAGAGACAACAAGCAGAGCAGCAGGAAGAGACAACAAGCAGAGCAGCAGGAAGAGACAACAAGCAGAGCAGCAGGAAGAGACAACAAGCAGAGCAGCAGGAAGAGACAACAAGCAGAGCAGCAGGAAGAGACAACAAGCAGAGCAGCAGGAAGAGACAACAAGCAGAGCAGCAGGAAGAGACAACAAGCAGAGCAGCAGGAAGAGACAACAAGCAGAGCAGCAGGAAGAGACAACAAGCAGAGCAGCAGGAAGAGACAACAAGCAGAGCAGCAGGAAGAGACAACAAGCAGAGCAGCAGGAAGAGACAACAAGCAGAGCAGCAGGAAGAGACAACAAGCAGAGCAGCAGGAAGAGACAACAAGCAGAGCAGCAGGAAGAGACAACAAGCAGAGCAGCAGGAAGAGACAACAAGCAGAGCAGCAGGAAGAGACAACAAGCAGAGCAGCAGGAAGAGACAACAAGCAGAGCAGCAGGAAGAGACAACAAGCAGAGCAGCAGGAAGAGACAACAAGCAGAGCAGCAGGAAGAGACAACAAGCAGAGCAGCAGGAAGAGACAACAAGCAGAGCAGCAGGAAGAGACAACAAGCAGAGCAGCAGGAAGAGACAACAAGCAGAGCAGCAGGAAGAGACAACAAGCAGAGCAGCAGGAAGAGACAACAAGCAGAGCAGCAGGAAGAGACAACAAGCAGAGCAGCAGGAAGAGACAACAAGCAGAGCAGCAGGAAGAGACAACAAGCAGAGCAGCAGGAAGAGACAACAAGCAGAGCAGCAGGAAGAGACAACAAGCAGAGCAGCAGGAAGAGACAACAAGCAGAGGCGGCAAGCAGCATCGGTGGATGGCACTGCAGTTAGTAACAACTGATTTGTGCAGCCAAACTCAAGGCACACTGAGCTCAACGAATGAGGGTGGCACCAGTACTTCTCTGTGTGGGTATGGGTGGGACCCATTCAAAGAACTGCAAGCATGGCTAGCAGCAAGCAATGGCAGTTGCATGTGTATTCATTCATTCATTCCCCTGTACAGCTGTCCATGTAGTGATGAATACAATTCGGTTAAATGGTGTTGTGAGCTTATTGCTTTGCATGCAACAAGTCAAACCAGGAAAAACTACTGTGGTTTTAAGCGAGCCAGCCTCTCTGCAAATCCCCATTGGTTACTCGATGATGCGAGTGGCGATTCATCCCTGGCTGTGTCATCCGCAGCACCCACACCATCACCATCGCCATCACCATCACCATCACCATCACCCCCAGTTACACTACCCGTTAGACTTGCTCTGTTCCCCCTGCCACCTTGTATCCCAGCTCCACTTTCAGAATCCTTTGCCTCATAAGCCGTCTCCTCATACTCAGATACTTGATAAACACTTGAGTCATATGCGTCTGTGTGCTTAGCTCTAGTCCTGCCTTCCACATCTTCAGCGTGAGCTGGCAGGTCTGTCTGTGGGAGGTTCGGAGCAGGGGAGGTTTCTTCCTGCAGTGCTGCTGGCATGTGCGAGAGAGGCAGGTCGGAGTGAGCACTCATAGTAGACTGTGCTCCTGGGGACTTGGGCACCACTGTAGACGGGGTGTTTTGTGATTGTACACCGTGTGACTGTAGCGCAGGTAGATGTAACCCGTAAGATTGTGGCTGCACCCCGTGTGGCTGTACCTTATGTGACTGTACCCCATGTGACTGTACTCCGTGTGACTGTATGCCATGTGACTGTAAGCCATGCAACTGCGGCCCCAGGAGTGGGGTGCTGTGGGGCAGCAGGTGGCTGTCAGTGCTGCTGGCGGGGGTGTGCAGGGAGGAGCGTGTGGAGGAGGCTCGCTTGAGCAGCAGCGAGCGCAGGAAGGCGGGGAACTGCGGGTTGGCGGCATCGTGATGAATGAAGGGAAACCACTCCGTGCTGTCTGCTATGCTCACAGGGGTCCTGCATGGGAGGCAGTGAGGAGAGAGCATGGTAACGTAGAGATGAGAGCAAGGCAACGAGGCATGGACAAGGAAGGCGGGGAACTGCGGGTTGGCGGCGTCGTGGTGAATGAAGGGGAACCACTCCGTGCTGTCTGCTATGCTCACAGGCGACCTGCACACTTGGCGGGTGAGGGGGATAAAGACGGAGGCATGAGAGCATGGCAATAAGGGATCACAAGGGACCTGCAAGGAAGGAGGGCAAATGCGGGTTGGCGGCGATGTGGTGAATGAATGGGAACCACTCCGTGCTGTCTGCTATGCTCACAGGGGACCTACATGCATGGGAGACTATCAGATAAGCACATGGACATGTGAGCGAGGCAAGATGGCATCGACAGGAAGGTGGTAAAACTGCAGGTTGGCTGCGTCGTGGTGAATTAAGGAAAACCATTCCGTGCTCCCCATGCTCTCATGTTTGCATCTTTATCTGCCTGCCTCCCATGCAGGCAACCTGCTCCCATCCTTTTGAGGCGCCTCAAAAATCATGTGGGGCATGAGGGCAATGCGCGGTTGGTGAAGAAGAGCCGCTGCATGGTGTTTGTTATTGTTGATATTTCTAAAAATCCGCTCTCAAGGAAGGAATACACCTGCATGGAGGGTATGTGTGCCAGTATGTGCGATGGGGCCAGGTGGAGTGGGAGCATGTGCGGTGTGGGTATGTGAGGTGCGGGGTTCTTAGGTGTGGCCATATGTGTGAGTTTGGAGCGGAAATGTGAGGTGCAATGGGTGGTGCGGGAGGAGAACAATTGCATTCCACTCCATGGCACGTCACTACCCACCTGGGGCTCTCTTGCAGCAGCATGGGCGTGCGTTCATCCACCTCCCCCCACAGCTGGTCCACCACAGCAGCGGGCAGCCCCTGTGTGCTGTAGCAGTCGTCCTGGTACCACACGCACAGATGCACCAGCTGATTCGCGTTCAGGTCTGGACACAGCGAGCGCAGGTGCTGCAGCGAGCACGACGGCTTGTGCTCCATTGCCTGAGGAGGGGAATGGAGGGTTGGAAAAGGGGAGAAGAGAAAGGGCTGATGAGGAAGGGGGGTGTGGGCCAGAGCAAGCACAGGTGCAACAGCGAGCATGAGGGCTTGTGCTCCATTGCCTAGAGGAGGGGGGATTGGGGGGGACGGGCGGGGACAGGAGGGATGAAGAGGGGGTGAGGAGCAGGAAAGAGCAGAGAACAGCTGGATCGGTCAAGAGAGCAGTGCAGATAGGTGCGGCAGTAAGCATGAGAGTTTGTGCTCCATGGCTTTGGAAAAAGGGGGGGGGGGTTGAGTGGAGGGAAGAAGGAGAGTTCGGAGCAGAAAAGAGAAGAGACGTGTGTTCTGAGTCGACTCAAAACACACCAGGGCACGCAGGTGCAGCAGCAAGCACGAAAGTTTGTGCTCCATGGCTTAGGAAAGTGGGGGGTTGGGTAGTGGAGAGGAGAGTGAGGAGCAGAAAATAGCAGAGAGGACTTGAGGCAGGGGGCATGATCATGCATACACACTGCAATGATCAGCACCACACTGCACCCACCAGCACCACACTGCACCCACCAGCAGCGACACGGCTTGCTGTAGATGCCTCAAGTGCCGCCACACAGACTTCTTCGCCTGCCCTGCATCCTCCTCCTCCTCACTCGCTTCCCCCTCACCTCCCTCCTCTCCTCCCTCCTCCCCTCCATCTCTCCCATCCTCCCCCTCCCCTCCATCCATCCCCATCCCAGCGTCCCCTCGGTGCGCATGCAGCGGCTCCCAGAGCACCTCGGGGAGCTCTTCCAGGAAGACGTTCAGCAGGGCCAGCGCGTCGCACAGCAGCTTGCCGTTGCTGTGCGTGCACGGACACCACGTGCTGCGCACCATCAGGCTGGGGTGGGGAAAGAAAGGGGACAGGAAATCACTTGCCCTCATTGCCGTTGCTGTGCGTGCACGGACACCACGTGCTGCGCACCATCAGGCTGGGGTGGGGAAAGAAAGGGGACAGGAAATCACTTGCCCTCATTGCCGTTGCTGTGCGTGCACAAACACCACGTGCTGCGCACCATCAGGCTGGGGTGGGGAAAGAAAGGGGACAGGAAATCACTTGCCCTCATTGCCGTTGCTGTGCGTGCACGGACACCACGTGCTGCGCACCATCAGGCTGGGGTGGGGAAAGAAAGGGGACAGGAAATCACTTGCCCTCATTGCCGTTGCTGTGCGTGCACGGACACCACGTGCTGCGCACCATCAGGCTGGGGTGGGGAAAGAAAGGGGACAGGAAATCACTTGCCCTCATTGCCGTTGCTGTGCGTGCACGGACACCACGTGCTGCGCACCATCAGGCTGGGGTGGGGAAAGAAAGGGGACAGGAAATCACTTGCCCTCATTGCCGTTGCTGTGCGTGCACAAACACCACGTGCTGCGCACCATCAGGCTGGGGTGGGGAAAGAAAGGGGACAGGAAATCACTTGCCCTCATTGCCGTTGCTGTGCGTGCACGGACACCACGTGCTGCGCACCATCAGGCTGGGGTGGGGAAAGAAAGGGGACAGGAAATCACTTGCCCTCATTGCCGTTGCTGTGCGTGCACGGACACCACGTGCTGCGCACCATCAGGCTGGGGTGGGGAAAGAAAGGGGACAGGAAATCACTTGCCCTCATTGCCGTTGCTGTGCGTGCACGGACACCACGTGCTGCGCACCATCAGGCTGGGGTGGGGAAAGAAAGGGGACAGGAAATCACTTGCCCTCATTGCCGTTGCTGTGCGTGCACAAACACCACGTGCTGCGCACCATCAGGCTGGGGTGGGGAAAGAAAGGGGACAGGAAATCACTTGCCCTCATTGCCGTTGCTGTGCGTGCACGGACACCACGTGCTGCGCACCATCAGGCTGGGGTGGGGAAAGAAAGGGGACAGGAAATCACTTGCCCTCATTGCCGTTGCTGTGCGTGCACGGACACCACGTGCTGCGCACCATCAGGCTGGGGTGGGGAAAGAAAGGGGACAGGAAATCACTTGCCCTCATTGCCGTTGCTGTGCGTGCACGGACACCACGTGCTGCGCACCATCAGGCTGGGGTGGGGAAAGAAAGGGGACAGGAAATCACTTGCCCTCATTGCCGTTGCTGTGCGTGCACAAACACCACGTGCTGCGCACCATCAGGCTGGGGTGGGGAAAGAAAGGGGACAGGAAATCACTTGCCCTCATTGCCGTTGCTGTGCGTGCACGGACACCACGTGCTGCGCACCATCAGGCTGGGGTGGGGAAAGAAAGGGGACAGGAAATCACTTGCCCTCATTGCCGTTGCTGTGCGTGCACGGACACCACGTGCTGCGCACCATCAGGCTGGGGTGGGGAAAGAAAGGGGACAGGAAATCACTTGCCCTCATTGCCGTTGCTGTGCGTGCACGGACACCACGTGCTGCGCACCATCAGGCTGGGGTGGGGAAAGAAAGGGGACAGGAAATCACTTGCCCTCATTGCCGTTGCTGTGCGTGCACAAACACCACGTGCTGCGCACCATCAGGCTGGGGTGGGGAAAGAAAGGGGACAGGAAATCACTTGCCCTCATTGCCGTTGCTGTGCGTGCACGGACACCACGTGCTGCGCACCATCAGGCTGGGGTGGGGAAAGAAAGGGGACAGGAAATCACTTGCCCTCATTGCCGTTGCTGTGCGTGCACGGACACCACGTGCTGCGCACCATCAGGCTGGGGTGGGGAAAGAAAGGGGACAGGAAATCACTTGCCCTCATTGCCGTTGCTGTGCGTGCACGGACACCACGTGCTGCGCACCATCAGGCTGGGGTGGGGAAAGAAAGGGGACAGGAAATCACTTGCCCTCATTGCCGTTGCTGTGCGTGCACAAACACCACGTGCTGCGCACCATCAGGCTGGGGTGGGGAAAGAAAGGGGACAGGAAATCACTTGCCCTCATTGCCGTTGCTGTGCGTGCACGGACACCACGTGCTGCGCACCATCAGGCTGGGGTGGGGAAAGAAAGGGGACAGGAAATCACTTGCCCTCATTGCCGTTGCTGTGCGTGCACGGACACCACGTGCTGCGCACCATCAGGCTGGGGTGGGGAAAGAAAGGGGACAGGAAATCACTTGCCCTCATTGCCGTTGCTGTGCGTGCACGGACACCACGTGCTGCGCACCATCAGGCTGGGGTGGGGAAAGAAAGGGGACAGGAAATCACTTGCCCTCATTGCCGTTGCTGTGCGTGCACAAACACCACGTGCTGCGCACCATCAGGCTGGGGTGGGGAAAGAAAGGGGACAGGAAATCACTTGCCCTCATTGCCGTTGCTGTGCGTGCACAAACACCACGTGCTGCGCACCATCAGGCTGGGGTGGGGAAAGAAAGGGGACAGGAAATCACTTGCCCTCATTGCCGTTGCTGTGCGTGCACGGACACCACGTGCTGCGCACCATCAGGCTGGGGTGGGGAAAGAAAGGGGACAGGAAATCACTTGCCCTCATTGCCGTTGCTGTGCGTGCACAAACACCACGTGCTGCGCACCATCAGGCTGGGGTGGGGAAAGAAAGGGGACAGGAAATCACTTGCCCTCATTGCCGTTGCTGTGCGTGCACGGACACCACGTGCTGCGCACCATCAGGCTGGGGTGGGGAAAGAAAGGGGACAGGAAATCACTTGCCCTCATTGCCGTTGCTGTGCGTGCACAAACACCACGTGCTGCGCACCATCAGGCTGGGGTGGGGAAAGAAAGGGGACAGGAAATCACTTGCCCTCATTGCCGTTGCTGTGCGTGCACAAACACCACGTGCTGCGCACCATCAGGCTGGGGTGGGGAAAGAAAGGGGACAGGAAATCACTTGCCCTCATTGCCGTTGCTGTGCGTGCACAAACACCACGTGCTGCGCACCATCAGGCTGGGGTGGGGAAAGAAAGGGGACAGGAAATCACTTGCCCTCATTGCCGTTGCTGTGCGTGCACGGACACCACGTGCTGCGCACCATCAGGCTGGGGTGGGGAAAGAAAGGGGACAGGAAATCACTTGCCCTCATTGCCGTTGCTGTGCGTGCACGGACACCACGTGCTGCGCACCATCAGGCTGGGGTGGGGAAAGAAAGGGGACAGGAAATCACTTGCCCTCATTGCCGTTGCTGTGCGTGCACAAACACCACGTGCTGCGCACCATCAGGCTGGGGTGGGGAAAGAAAGGGGACAGGAAATCACTTGCCCTCATTGCCGTTGCTGTGCGTGCACGGACACCACGTGCTGCGCACCATCAGGCTGGGGTGGGGAAAGAAAGGGGACAGGAAATCACTTGCCCTCATTGCCGTTGCTGTGCGTGCACGGACACCACGTGCTGCGCACCATCAGGCTGGGGTGGGGAAAGAAAGGGGACAGGAAATCACTTGCCCTCATTGCCGTTGCTGTGCGTGCACGGACACCACGTGCTGCGCACCATCAGGCTGGGGTGGGGAAAGAAAGGGGACAGGAAATCACTTGCCCTCATTGCCGTTGCTGTGCGTGCACAAACACCACGTGCTGCGCACCATCAGGCTGGGGTGGGGAAAGAAAGGGGACAGGAAATCACTTGCCCTCATTGCCGTTGCTGTGCGTGCACGGACACCACGTGCTGCGCACCATCAGGCTGGGGTGGGGAAAGAAAGGGGACAGGAAATCACTTGCCCTCATTGCCGTTGCTGTGCGTGCACGGACACCACGTGCTGCGCACCATCAGGCTGGGGTGGGGAAAGAAAGGGGACAGGAAATCACTTGCCCTCATTGCCGTTGCTGTGCGTGCACAAACACCACGTGCTGCGCACCATCAGGCTGGGGTGGGGAAAGAAAGGGGACAGGAAATCACTTGCCCTCATTGCCGTTGCTGTGCGTGCACGGACACCACGTGCTGCGCACCATCAGGCTGGGGTGGGGAAAGAAAGGGGACAGGAAATCACTTGCCCTCATTGCCGTTGCTGTGCGTGCACGGACACCACGTGCTGCGCACCATCAGGCTGGGGTGGGGAAAGAAAGGGGACAGGAAATCACTTGCCCTCATTGCCGTTGCTGTGCGTGCACAAACACCACGTGCTGCGCACCATCAGGCTGGGGTGGGGAAAGAAAGGGGACAGGAAATCACTTGCCCTCATTGCCGTTGCTGTGCGTGCACAAACACCACGTGCTGCGCACCATCAGGCTGGGGTGGGGAAAGAAAGGGGACAGGAAATCACTTGCCCTCATTGCCGTTGCTGTGCGTGCACAAACACCACGTGCTGCGCACCATCAGGCTGGGGTGGGGAAAGAAAGGGGACAGGAAATCACTTGCCCTCATTGCCGTTGCTGTGCGTGCACGGACACCACGTGCTGCGCACCATCAGGCTGGGGTGGGGAAAGAAAGGGGACAGGAAATCACTTGCCCTCATTGCCGTTGCTGTGCGTGCACGGACACCACGTGCTGCGCACCATCAGGCTGGGGTGGGGAAAGAAAGGGGACAGGAAATCACTTGCCCTCATTGCCGTTGCTGTGCGTGCACAAACACCACGTGCTGCGCACCATCAGGCTGGGGTGGGGAAAGAAAGGGGACAGGAAATCACTTGCCCTCATTGCCGTTGCTGTGCGTGCACAAACACCACGTGCTGCGCACCATCAGGCTGGGGTGGGGAAAGAAAGGGGACAGGAAATCACTTGCCCTCATTGCCGTTGCTGTGCGTGCACAAACACCACGTGCTGCGCACCATCAGGCTGGGGTGGGGAAAGAAAGGGGACAGGAAATCACTTGCCCTCATTGCCGTTGCTGTGCGTGCACAAACACCACGTGCTGCGCACCATCAGGCTGGGGTGGGGAAAGAAAGGGGACAGGAAATCACTTGCCCTCATTGCCGTTGCTGTGCGTGCACAAACACCACGTGCTGCGCACCATCAGGCTGGGGTGGGGAAAGAAAGGGGACAGGAAATCACTTGCCCTCATTGCCGTTGCTGTGCGTGCACAAACACCACGTGCTGCGCACCATCAGGCTGGGGTGGGGAAAGAAAGGGGACAGGAAATCACTTGCCCTCATTGCCGTTGCTGTGCGTGCACAAACACCACGTGCTGCGCACCATCAGGCTGGGGTGGGGAAAGAAAGGGGACAGGAAATCACTTGCCCTCATTGCCGTTGCTGTGCGTGCACAAACACCACGTGCTGCGCACCATCAGGCTGGGGTGGGGAAAGAAAGGGGACAGGAAATCACTTGCCCTCATTGCCGTTGCTGTGCGTGCACGGACACCACGTGCTGCGCACCATCAGGCTGGGGTGGGGAAAGAAAGGGGACAGGAAATCACTTGCCCTCATTGCCGTTGCTGTGCGTGCACAAACACCACGTGCTGCGCACCATCAGGCTGGGGTGGGGAAAGAAAGGGGACAGGAAATCACTTGCCCTCATTGCCGTTGCTGTGCGTGCACGGACACCACGTGCTGCGCACCATCAGGCTGGGGTGGGGAAAGAAAGGGGACAGGAAATCACTTGCCCTCATTGCCGTTGCTGTGCGTGCACAAACACCACGTGCTGCGCACCATCAGGCTGGGGTGGGGAAAGAAAGGGGACAGGAAATCACTTGCCCTCATTGCCGTTGCTGTGCGTGCACGGACACCACGTGCTGCGCACCATCAGGCTGGGGTGGGGAAAGAAAGGGGACAGGAAATCACTTGCCCTCATTGCCGTTGCTGTGCGTGCACGGACACCACGTGCTGCGCACCATCAGGCTGGGGTGGGGAAAGAAAGGGGACAGGAAATCACTTGCCCTCATTGCCGTTGCTGTGCGTGCACAAACACCACGTGCTGCGCACCATCAGGCTGGGGTGGGGAAAGAAAGGGGACAGGAAATCACTTGCCCTCATTGCCGTTGCTGTGCGTGCACAAACACCACGTGCTGCGCACCATCAGGCTGGGGTGGGGAAAGAAAGGGGACAGGAAATCACTTGCCCTCATTGCCGTTGCTGTGCGTGCACGGACACCACGTGCTGCGCACCATCAGGCTGGGGTGGGGAAAGAAAGGGGACAGGAAATCACTTGCCCTCATTGCCGTTGCTGTGCGTGCACGGACACCACGTGCTGCGCACCATCAGGCTGGGGTGGGGAAAGAAAGGGGACAGGAAATCACTTGCCCTCATTGCCGTTGCTGTGCGTGCACAAACACCACGTGCTGCGCACCATCAGGCTGGGGTGGGGAAAGAAAGGGGACAGGAAATCACTTGCCCTCATTGCCGTTGCTGTGCGTGCACAAACACCACGTGCTGCGCACCATCAGGCTGGGGTGGGGAAAGAAAGGGGACAGGAAATCACTTGCCCTCATTGCCGTTGCTGTGTGTGCACAAACACCACGTGCTGCGCACCATCAGGCTGGGGTGGGGAAAGAAAGGGGACAGGAAATCACTTGCCCTCATTGCCGTTGCTGTGCGTGCACAAACACCACGTGCTGCGCACCATCAGGCTGGGGTGGGGAAAGAAAGGGGACAGGAAATCACTTGCCCTCATTGCCGTTGCTGTGCGTGCACAAACACCACGTGCTGCGCACCATCAGGCTGGGGTGGGGAAAGAAAGGGGACAGGAAATCACTTGCCCTCATTGCCGTTGCTGTGCGTGCACGGACACCACGTGCTGCGCACCATCAGGCTGGGGTGGGGAAAGAAAGGGGACAGGAAATCACTTGCCCTCATTGCCGTTGCTGTGCGTGCACGGACACCACGTGCTGCGCACCATCAGGCTGGGGTGGGGAAAGAAAGGGGACAGGAAATCACTTGCCCTCATTGCCGTTGCTGTGCGTGCACGGACACCACGTGCTGCGCACCATCAGGCTGGGGTGGGGAAAGAAAGGGGACAGGAAATCACTTGCCCTCATTGCCGTTGCTGTGCGTGCACAAACACCACGTGCTGCGCACCATCAGGCTGGGGTGGGGAAAGAAAGGGGACAGGAAATCACTTGCCCTCATTGCCGTTGCTGTGCGTGCACAAACACCACGTGCTGCGCACCATCAGGCTGGGGTGGGGAAAGAAAGGGGACAGGAAATCACTTGCCCTCATTGCCGTTGCTGTGCGTGCACGGACACCACGTGCTGCGCACCATCAGGCTGGGGTGGGGAAAGAAAGGGGACAGGAAATCACTTGCCCTCATTGCCGTTGCTGTGCGTGCACGGACACCACGTGCTGCGCACCATCAGGCTGGGGTGGGGAAAGAAAGGGGACAGGAAATCACTTGCCCTCATTGCCGTTGCTGTGCGTGCACAAACACCACGTGCTGCGCACCATCAGGCTGGGGTGGGGAAAGAAAGGGGACAGGAAATCACTTGCCCTCATTGCCGTTGCTGTGCGTGCACAAACACCACGTGCTGCGCACCATCAGGCTGGGGTGGGGAAAGAAAGGGGACAGGAAATCACTTGCCCTCATTGCCGTTGCTGTGCGTGCACAAACACCACGTGCTGCGCACCATCAGGCTGGGGTGGGGAAAGAAAGGGGACAGGAAATCACTTGCCCTCATTGCCGTTGCTGTGCGTGCACGGACACCACGTGCTGCGCACCATCAGGCTGGGGTGGGGAAAGAAAGGGGACAGGAAATCACTTGCCCTCATTGCCGTTGCTGTGCGTGCACGGACACCACGTGCTGCGCACCATCAGGCTGGGGTGGGGAAAGAAAGGGGACAGGAAATCACTTGCCCTCATTGCCGTTGCTGTGCGTGCACAAACACCACGTGCTGCGCACCATCAGGCTGGGGTGGGGAAAGAAAGGGGACAGGAAATCACTTGCCCTCATTGCCGTTGCTGTGCGTGCACAAACACCACGTGCTGCGCACCATCAGGCTGGGGTGGGGAAAGAAAGGGGACAGGAAATCACTTGCCCTCATTGCCGTTGCTGTGCGTGCACGGACACCACGTGCTGCGCACCATCAGGCTGGGGTGGGGAAAGAAAGGGGACAGGAAATCACTTGCCCTCATTGCCGTTGCTGTGCGTGCACGGACACCACGTGCTGCGCACCATCAGGCTGGGGTGGGGAAAGAAAGGGGACAGGAAATCACTTGCCCTCATTGCCGTTGCTGTGCGTGCACGGACACCACGTGCTGCGCACCATCAGGCTGGGGTGGGGAAAGAAAGGGGACAGGAAATCACTTGCCCTCATTGCCGTTGCTGTGCGTGCACAAACACCACGTGCTGCGCACCATCAGGCTGGGGTGGGGAAAGAAAGGGGACAGGAAATCACTTGCCCTCATTGCCGTTGCTGTGCGTGCACAAACACCACGTGCTGCGCACCATCAGGCTGGGGTGGGGAAAGAAAGGGGACAGGAAATCACTTGCCCTCATTGCCGTTGCTGTGCGTGCACAAACACCACGTGCTGCGCACCATCAGGCTGGGGTGGGGAAAGAAAGGGGACAGGAAATCACTTGCCCTCATTGCCGTTGCTGTGCGTGCACGGACACCACGTGCTGCGCACCATCAGGCTGGGGTGGGGAAAGAAAGGGGACAGGAAATCACTTGCCCTCATTGCCGTTGCTGTGCGTGCACAAACACCACGTGCTGCGCACCATCAGGCTGGGGTGGGGAAAGAAAGGGGACAGGAAATCACTTGCCCTCATTGCCGTTGCTGTGCGTGCACAAACACCACGTGCTGCGCACCATCAGGCTGGGGTGGGGAAAGAAAGGGGACAGGAAATCACTTGCCCTCATTGCCGTTGCTGTGCGTGCACAAACACCACGTGCTGCGCACCATCAGGCTGGGGTGGGGAAAGAAAGGGGACAGGAAATCACTTGCCCTCATTGCCGTTGCTGTGCGTGCACGGACACCACGTGCTGCGCACCATCAGGCTGGGGTGGGGAAAGAAAGGGGACAGGAAATCACTTGCCCTCATTGCCGTTGCTGTGCGTGCACGGACACCACGTGCTGCGCACCATCAGGCTGGGGTGGGGAAAGAAAGGGGACAGGAAATCACTTGCCCTCATTGCCGTTGCTGTGCGTGCACAAACACCACGTGCTGCGCACCATCAGGCTGGGGTGGGGAAAGAAAGGGGACAGGAAATCACTTGCCCTCATTGCCGTTGCTGTGCGTGCACAAACACCACGTGCTGCGCACCATCAGGCTGGGGTGGGGAAAGAAAGGGGACAGGAAATCACTTGCCCTCATTGCCGTTGCTGTGCGTGCACAAACACCACGTGCTGCGCACCATCAGGCTGGGGTGGGGAAAGAAAGGGGACAGGAAATCACTTGCCCTCATTGCCGTTGCTGTGCGTGCACAAACACCACGTGCTGCGCACCATGAGGCTGAGAGGAAGGAAGAACGGGGGGGTGGGAGAAGCGATCACACGGTCGGTGGAGACCATTTACTTGTCATGAGGCTGTGCATGCACGGACACCACGTGCTGCACACCATGAGGCTGGGAAGGAAGGAAGATGGGGTGGGGAAGGGGACTCAAGTTTGGGAATGACCAGGCACTCATCAGGGTTGTGTTGCTGTGCGTGCAGGAGCACCACATGCTGCGCAGCATGAGGCTGGGGGGTGCAGGGGTGCGGGGAGGGGAAAAAGGTGGGTTGCTTGGGGCGGTGGAGCGAGGGAAGGAAATCCTTTCAATTAACGACTCCACTACCAAGGGTGATGCAGTAGCCATGGGAGGAGCATCGGTTGGCGTGGTCATCAGCTCAAGAGGAGTTACTGTAGCCCTCCAACCGAGGAGGAGAAAGGCCACCCAGTGTAAGAACTCGAGACTTGGTTGTGCCCTGCAGGTAGCGCAAAACCCGCTTCGCCGCTGACCAGTGGATAGTGGTAAAGCGCCCAGGGGGAACAAGGTCATCGTGGAGTGAGATGAGAACAAGCTCATCGTGGAGTGAGATGAGAACAAGCGCATAGCTGAGCCACACACCTGTTGAAGACGCGCACGTTGATGAAGGCGAGGAGGTGCTTGAGCACGCTCTGGATGACGGGTGGAGGCACCTGGTTCTCCAGCAGCACCAACGCTGCCCTCCGCAGCAACCCCACCACGCTGCTCCACGTGCTGCCCACGTGCTCCTTCAGAGCCACGCTCGGGAACTTGGGCAATGCGCCTCCACTCGCGCGCCTTCCGGGTGCTGCTTCTGCTGCCGCCCCATCCGTTGCATGCGATTGCGGCTGCTGTGGCTGTGTCAGGAACAGGGGGATGGGAAAAAGAGAGTTCTGAGAGGAGAAAAACCACCACGCTGCTCCACGTGCTGCCCATGTGCTCCTTGAGGGCAACGCTCGGGAACTTGGGCAGTGCGCCTCCCGTGCTCCCTCGCCTTCCAGGTACTGCTTCTGCTGCTGGTCCGTCTGTTCCATGTGACTGCGGCTGCATAAGCAACAGGTGCAGTGGTTGCTGATAAGGGCAGAAGCAGATGCAAATTGAAGCGCAAGAGCAGGAACAGAGGAAAAGGAAAAGCAAAGGCAAGGAAGCAAAAGCAGAGGCAAAAAAATCAAGCGGTTGGCAGCACTGACAGGTGGTTGCAGGAGGGCAGCGACTTGCGAGGTGCAGTGCTGTGTGAAGAGTCCCACCGCGTGCTGCACACATGCGTCCACCTTGTGTGCTAACAGCATGGTCTCAGCTGGTAGGGCGAACTGGGGGTGGTGATTTGTGGAGGGCGGGAGGGGGCGAGGTGCAGAGTGGGGCAAGGCAGAGAGAGTAGGAAGAAAGAGGTGGAGCACACAAACGTCCACCTTGTGTGCCAATAGCTTGGTCACTGCTGGCAGGACGAACTGGGGCGGATGGTATGGTATGGTCTGGAGCAGAGTTGGGTTGGGTGAAGCACAGAGGCAAGGAGCATGAGGAGATGTGAAGTAAGAAGGATGTGCGCCACGCCACGGTAACTGAGCTGAGCACTAGGAAGGAGTTTTGAGGCGCCTCAAATGTGCGCCACAGTAACTGAGCACTAGGAAGGAGTTGTGAACCTCGCTGAGCACTAGGAAGGAGTTGTGAACCTCGCTGAGCACTAGGAAGGAGTTGTGAACCTCGCTGAGCACTAGGAAGGAGTTGTGAACCTCGCTGCGTGCTGCACACACACACACGTAGCACCTTGTGCGGCAGCAGCATGGAATTCTTTTGCGAGCTGAGGGGCGTGAGATCTGGAGACCGGGCGGGGGGGGGGGGAGGGAGCGAGGGGCACAACTTTTGAGGCGCCTCAAAAGGCAGCAGCATGGAATCCTTTGGCGAGCTGGGGGCCGTGAGATCTGGAGAGGGGGGGGGGAGCGAGGGGCACAATGGGGCAGAGCAGAGAGAGCAGGAGGAGGAGAGAGGTGCGGTACATTCAAACCTAGTGCGCCCACCTGTTATCACCCACTACCATCCCCTCTAATATCCCCTCCCACCCCGCACCGACCCCTACCACCCAGTATCACCCCATACCATCCCCTACCACCCGTACCAACCCCCGACCACCTGCACCATCAACATACCACCCCTTACCACCCCTTGCCACCCCGGCGCAACGTGCACAGGGCCTCACCAAGCCAGTGGGCCCGGCTGCAGCAGGGTCAAGGTCTTGTCCTGTAGGAGCACACGCCAGGCTGATCGTGTTAGCAAGGGCCCTAGCGATTCCTACCACTCCCTACCACTCCCTACCACTCCCTACCACTCCCTACCATCGTCTATCACCCCTTGCCACCCCTGCAAAACCCGCACACGGCCTCACCAAGCCAGTGGGTCCGGCTGCAGCAGGGTCAAGGTCTTGAGCCGTGGGAGCACACGCCAGGCTGGTGGTGCCAGCGTGGGGAACAGCGTGGGCAGAGGCAGGCAGGCACAGGCCCTACTACCCCTACCAAACCCTACCATCCCCTATGCCCCCCGCAAAACCCGCATATGGGCTCACCACGCCAGTGGGTCCGGCTGTAGCAGAATCAGCGTCCTGCCCTGTAGGAGCACACGCCAGGCTGGTGGTGCCGGCGCGCGGAACAGCGTAGGCAGAGGCAGGCACGGGAGAGGAGGAAGCTGTGGGGAGGGAGGAGGAGGAGGGCGGTGGGGCTTCTGAGAGATCGGCGCTGGTAGCACCAGTAGCAGCACCTGAAGCAGCATTGGGAGCAGCATAGGGGGTGGTACCAGCAGTGGTGGAATGAGGTGGGGGATGGTGGTGAGGGTAAGAGTGCTGCTTGGGGGTGCTGTTTTGGGTGGGGCGAGGGGGTTGGCGGGCGGGAGGCGGCATGGCAGGGGCGGCAGCAGAGGCAGCAGAGGCGGAGGGGTTGTGTGTGGCATGGGCGGCAGAGGGAGGGGAGGAGGAGGCGGAGGAGCGGGAGGAGAAGAGCCCGCTGAAGAAAGACGCTGCAGCCTTGATGCTGCTGCGATTGCCAGGCGTGCTGCTGCTACTCGATGCTCCTGGGTTGGTTGCCCCCACAGCGCTCCCAGCAGATGTAGCCCTGCCGGGGATTCTCGCAGCAGCAGTGGTGGTACTGGCACCTGAGGCACCTGCGACCCCATCAGCAGCAGAAGCTGCTGCTGCTGCTGCTGAGGCTTCACTAAGGGATGCTGGTGTTGCGTGGATAGCAGCAGCATCAGCAGCAGCAGCAGAGCCCACCGCCTCCTCCCTCCTCCCTTTCGCCTGCTGCGAATCCGCCTCCATCTCTCCTTCCCCACCCCCTCCCCCTGCCGCCGCCGCCGCCGCAGCAGCAGCCATGGCTTGCCAGCGGGCGGGCTTAAGCCCCCCCAGCAGCAGTGCGTGCAGGGCAACAAGGGTGGAGATCCAATACGCCAGGCGCTCCAGACTCCCTGCTGAGCGCTGCAGGGCTGTGCGGATGGCTGATAGCACCTCGTCGTGTGGCGGGATGGGGGATGAGGAGAGGGAGAGGGAAGAGAAGGGGGAGAGGGAGGAGAAGGGGAGGGAGGAGGCGGAGGAGTAGGGGGAGTAGGGGGAATAGGGGGAGTAGGGGGAGAAGGGGGTGGAGGGGGGGAGGAAGGGAGGGACGGCTGTAGCGCCAGCAGCCACCGTTGCTGCTGCTGCTGCTGATGTGGGCGTGGTGGCAGTGATGGTGGTGGAGAGGAGGTTGGTGTGGAAGGAGAGGTGCGGCCAGAAGCGGAGGATGGTGAAGAGGAAGCACGCTGGCACTGAGTGGCCTGACGGGGTGAAGCCCAGCGGGCGCACCACGTAGCGCAGCAGGTACTGCACCTGATGGGGGAGGGGGGAGCAGGGAAGAGTGCAGGGTAAATAGGAATGGGGGCGGTGGCCTGAGTGGCCTGAGTGGCCTGAGTGGCCTGAGTGGCCTGAGTGGCCTGAGTGGCCTGAAGGGGTGAAGCCCAGCGGTCGCACCACATAGCGCAGTAGGCATTGCACCTGAAAAGGGGGAAGGGTTAGAGAGGGGAGAGGGGAGCAGGAAGGGAGAAGAGGAAGCAGGCCGGCACTGATTGGCCCAAAGGGGTGAAGCCGAGTGGCCGCACCACGTAGCGCAGTCAGTACTGCACCTGAGGGGGGGGATGGGAGGGGAGGGGTGGGGAGAGGGAGGATAGGAATGGGGCCGGTGGCCTTGGCCTGAGCCTGAGGAGGTAAATCTCAGCGGACGCACCACGTGGTGCAGCATGTGCTGCATCTGAGGGTGGGAAGGGAGCAGGAGGGAGGGAGAACTGAGTGATAATGGCGGGACGACAGAGGAATGACAGTGGGAGCAGATGGCGTGGTGTGTCCATGGCTTACCTGTGAAGAGCACGAGGGACCAGAGGCAGCCAAGGCTCCTGACGTGGGCGATACAGGGGACGACGGTACCGTGACACTGCCACCCCCACCCCCACCATACTGCTGCTGCTGCTGCAGCAGGCGGCGAGTAAGAATGCCTGGCCGCCCACTCCTCTCCCTTTCCCTGCCTCGCCCCTTCTCCTGCACCCCCTTCGCCCCTGCTGCTCCTGCACCTTCCATGTGCGCCCTCTTGCCCGTCTGCAGGCTGCGGGTGGGGGAGATGGGGGAAATAGGAGGGCAGGGAGAGAAGATTGAGCCCTCCTCCTACACACCTCTTCACCTCCCTGCCAAGCCAACCTGCCCAACTGCCCACCTACCACCCCACCTGTCAAGCTGGCGCTGCAGCGAGTGCACCTGCTGCTGCTGCTGTTCACACTTGCACCACCCACCTCTCTATCTGCCCGTTACCACCCCCACCAGCCCATTCACACCCCCCTTCACCCCAACGACCCACCTGTCAAGTTGTCGCTGCAGCGAGTGCACCTGCTGCTGCAGCTCAGCCGCCAGAGCACCTGTCAAACTGCCGCTGGGTAGCCTACCTGCCTGCCCAGCTGCTATCACTGCAGCTAGTGACCCCACCTATCTATCTTCCCTGTACCAAACCACCAATAGCCCACCTGTCGAGCTGGCGTTGCAGCGAGTGCACCTGCTGCTGCAGCTCAGCCGCCAGCGCCTGCCACTGCAGCAGCTCGCGCCTCACCTCCTCCATCCGCGCCTCCGCCTGCCGCGCCCTCGCCCGCGCCACACTCGCCTCCTGCCTCGTCTCCTTATACGCCCCCCTCAACCAGTCCGCCTCCGCTCCCAGCCGCGCCGCCATGTCCCGATCCTTCTCCGCCAAGGCTATCATCTGGTGCAGGCTCGGCACCGAACCACTCCCTCCTGCTCCGGACCCGCCCGCACCTCCCCCGCTCCCTCCGCCAAAACTCACCACAGAAGGTGCTCCAGCGCTCCCCGCCCGGCCGTAAAACCCGCCCCAGGCCGTACCTCCCCCAGACCCGCCCCGGAACCCCCCTGGCTGTCCCCCCATTCCCCCTGCTCCCCCCATTCCCAGGCGCATGGCCATTGTCGACCTGCCGCCTCCCAGCATGCCCTCCCTGAGGCTCCAGTCTTCGTCTAAAGAGCCCACACTGGAGGTGGAGGGGGAGGAGCGCAGGCGGTCAGAGTGGCAGCGTGGCGGCACGATCATCCCCACTGGCGGGCTGCGGTAGGCTGGAGGAGGTGGTGGGGGAAAGTCGGGGAGCGGCGGGGAGAGGCCTCCTGGGGTAGGGTTGTCTGCTGCTGCGGTGGTGTGAGGTGGAAGAGGCGGAGGGGGAGGTGGGGGAGGAGGGGAGACGAGGTAGGTGTAGGTGTACCCGTCGTCGTCGGACTCTACACCGTCAGGGGTTCGCTGTGGGGTTCGCTCGCTGATCATGTCAGTGAGAGTGTCGCCCTCCTCTCCTCGCATGAGCACCACTGAAGAAGAGGTCTCTTCCACGCCTGACACCACTGATGGCGCTGTCAAACCTGACACTGCCCGCTCCCTCGCCCTCTCCCTCTCCCGCTCCCGCTCCCGCCCCACCTGCTCTGCCCTGCTGGGGTCCTCACTGTGCCACTCGATCATCATCTGCCCTGGGATCACCCCAGGTGCAGGCCTGTCAACGGCAGCAGAACCACCAACAGACGCGCCAGCAGAGGCGCCAGCAGAGGCGTGAGCAGCACCACCACCAGCAGCAGCAGCAGCTGCTGCAGCGAGAGCAGCGACTGATTCGTCGAGCTCGGCCTTCATCTCCCGCACTTGCCTCATCAGCTCCTCGGCCCTTCTTTCCGCTGCCTCCGCCCTCCCCTCTGCTGCCTCTGCCCGTGCTTTTTCCTCCTCCGCCCTCCTCTCAGCCCCCTCCGCATCCTCTCTAATCAACTCCACCCTCCCTTCAACCACCATCACCTGCTGTTTCAGCCCGACCACCTGCCCTTCAGCCTCTCTCAGCCTCCCTCTTGCAACCTCCAACTCCTCCCTCAGTCTCCTAATCTCAGCATCCTTCCCCTCAGCTTCCCTCCTCCACTGCTCCAGCTCCCTCCTCCTCTCCTTCACCTCCCTCTCAACCATCTCCTGCTCTTTCGCCCAGGCCTCCCACTCCCGCCGCTGCCGGTCTGCCTCCCGAGCCTCCGCCTCAAGTTCGGCAATCCGAGCCTCGGCTTCGGAGGTTCGGATCTCCAGGTCGCAGCGGGTGGCTCGGAGGTCCCGGTCGAGGGCATGGGCGTGGCGGGACCGAGCCTCGAGCTCTTTCTGGAGGGCGGATACTGACTCCTCTGCTGCTGCTCTCGCCCTCTCTGCCTTGTCCTGAGATGGGATGGAATGGGATGGAAAAATTGTTAGTCGACTCAAAATTCAGATAATGGTGTGGGCGTGGCGGGACCGAGCCTCCAGCTCCCTCTGAAGCACGAATACCGACTCCTCTGCTGCTGCTCTTGGCCTCTCCGCCTTGTCCTGGGATGGAATGGAGTGGGATGGAAGGGGGTAAGTCTAGAAGTGACTTTTGAGTCGACTCAAAAGCCGCCGCAAGCTCTTTATCGAAGGCAGGCATGACTCCCCTGCTGCTGCTCTGGCCCGCTCTGCCTTGTCCTGAGATGGGATGGAGTGGGATGGGAGGGGGTGCGGTGGAGTGGCAGTTTGAACGAGAATGCATGAGCAGGCATTGCGCAGCTAGATTGGCTCTAAGAATCGCAATTTGAGCCTCTTGCACGCATGAATCTTCACCATGTCGCGAAGGAAAAGGGAAGTCTCAGTGCGATCATCTCAGTGTGGCCCATTCGGGCCATGCCTCTCAGTTACCATCTCAACCACATTACTCCCATCTCAACCACATTGCTCCCATCTCAACCACATTACTCCCATCTCAACCACATTGCTCCCATCTCAACCACGTTGCTCCCATGTCATTCCCATCACCCGCATCACCCCCATCTCACCCGCATGACGCGCAACACGGCCAGGCGGATGGCATCAACAGCCACATCCACCTTCTTGCGTGGTGGAGCCAGCTCCGCCTGCTGCTGCGCCGCCTGTGGTTGTCGGTTTGAGAGCGCAACAGAGACAAGGGAAGCAAGGGATGAGGAAAGGGAGGTGAGAAATGGGAAGAAGGGGGCGATCAAGGCACCCGATTACAGTGAGCTAACTCAGAGATGTGAGGGGGAGCGACCAAGAGACCGCCAAAAGGGTTACTCACAGCCAATAAACCAAGACAAGACAAGTCTTACAAAAGGCCCATCCAGTCCACAAGCTTAAAAAAAAAAAAAAAAAAAATAGCTGAAAAGCCGTGATTCATCCCATGCTTCATCCCGTTTAGAGGCTGACCTGTTTAAGGCGGTTAAGCCTCATTCTGGCGACCTTCATCCTCAGGTGCTGCTGCAGCAGCTGCCAGGGCCGGCGACTGCTGTACCCCCGCCAATGGGCCTGGGGGAAGAGGGGGGAAGGGGATGAAAGGGAGAAACGCAGGGAATGGAATGTCAATTCGGAGCAGCAGTGCTGAGCAGGGCAGGTCCGTGAGGGCGCCAAATGGCTACTGGAAGTCTCATTCCGGGGATTTGGGATCGCAGGACGGCCATTGGAATGGAGCAAACATGCGGCTGACTAGAAATACAGGTTAACTCCAAAACGGTGTTGCTGGAGTGGCAAGGAGATGAGGAAGAGGGGGTGGGGAGGAGGGCGAAAGAAAAGGCGGTTAAAGCAGGTGGTGTGGGTGGGGGGGGGGGGGGGGGGGGGGGGGGGGGGGGGGCGAGGAGAAATCGTGCAGAAGTGAGCTCCAGACTCACACACAGACTCACACACAGACTCACACACAGACTCACACACAGACTCACACACAGACTCACACACAGACTCACACACAGACTCACACACAGACTCACACACAGACTCACACACAGACTCACACACAGACTCACACACAGACTCACACACAGACTCACACACAGACTCACACACAGACTCACACACAGACTCACACACAGACTCACACACAGACTCACACACAGACTCAGTTGCTGCAACGCGAGTGGACCGACCAACCTGAATGGTGATAGCAGCCCAGTGCTGCAGCCGTGCCTTCTGTGGCGGCATTGCAGCAGGATGGCCACGCGGCGCAGCTTTAGGAAGCCACACACTCAGATGCACTGCGCTGCAAGTGAACCAACTGACCTGAATGGTGATAGCGGCCCAGTGCTGCAGCCGCCACTCCTCCGCGTATCGGGCCATCTCTCCCCGGCGCCGGCACTGCAGCAGAATGGCCACGCGGCACAGGTCCAGGAAACCACAGACTCAAATGCAGCACTGCGCTGCAAGTGAACCGACTGACTGACCTGAATGGTGATGACAGCCCAGTGCTGCAGCCGCCATTCTTCTGCATACTGAGCCACTTGCCCCCGGCGCCGGCGCTGCAGCAGGATGGCCACGCGGCGCAGCTCCAGGAAGCCACAGCGCACCACCAGCCCGCGCCACCAGCTCTGTATGCGCTCCGCCGCCCTCCTCTCCCTGTGCACCCTCATTATCCTCCGGGTGCGGTAGCCTGGGGAAGTGGAGCGGGGGTGTGGGTGGTGAGGCGGAAGAAGCGGGAGGAAGAAGAACGGGAGGGAGGGGTTTGGGGCGCCACCATCTTTGAATGCGCACCACTGCTCTTCGCGCTCTCTGCACGTGCACCCACCGCCGGGTGAGGTAGCCTGGGGGAGTGGAAGGGGGGAGGGGAATGAAGGGGCAAGAAAGAGGGAGAAACAGGGGTAGGGAAGGAGGGGGGGATGCATTTGGGATGTGAGGAGGTCTTGGTGTGGTCCGAATTCATATGTCTTAAAGGTTCACATCACAGCCCATGTCCCTCTGGCTCTCAGTCTCCACGGCTGTGCCATACCTCTCCATGCACTCAGTGCCCATGTCTCAAAGTGACGTGCCTCTCACTACAATGATCCCTACCCATGTCCCTGACTGACTAGACTACAGTACCTCTCCATGCGCTCTGAATGACAACAGTGGCGTGCAGCCGGTGCTTGCGCCACAGGCAGCGCCACACAGCCCTCTGAATGGCTGAGCTGCTGCACCCAATCGCTGCCTCTTAGACGCCTCAAAAATAGACCTGTAAATCTGACGCACCTCTCCATGCGCTCTGGATGACAACAGTGGCGTGCAGGCGGTGCTTGCGCCACAGGTAGCGCCGCACTGCCCTCTGGATGGCCGCTGCTGCCGCGTCCACCTGCTGCGACCGACACGCCTCCAGCGCCTGCAGCTGCCCCGCGCGTAGGAACACCATGGTGCGCCCCACCTGGGGATGGTGGGAGGGGGATTTGAGAGGAGTGAGTGAGTGAGGGGTTGGACGGAGTGGGAAGAGCTTCTAGAAGCTTCCAGTGCGTGCAGCTGCCTCGCCCTCGGGAACACCATGGTGCGCCCCACCTGGGTGCAGTGGGACGGTGGGTGGGAGAGGAAGAGTTGGTTAGAGGGGACAAGAGGAAGTGCGAGTTGAGAGGCCGCTTGACACGCCTCCAGCGCATGCAGCTGCCCACGTGCGGCCCACCAGGAGAGGAGTGAAATAGAGTGAAGGGCGAAATGATGCTTCACAAGATTGCAGTGCCTGCACTGCAGTGCAGCTGCCCGGCACTCAGTAGGATCACCATGGTGCAGTGCAGTGCAGCCTACGTGAGTGGTGGAGGGTGGAAGGGAGAGGAGTTGGTCAGGCGGGACAAGAGCATGTGCCAATTGAGAAAATGCATGCTTGACTTGACACGCGTCCAGCACCTGAGCTGCCCTGCGCGCAGGAATACCAGTGAGCGGCCCACATGGATGCAGGGGAAGGTGGGTCGGTGGAAAGGAGTGAGATTGCAAAGGGAAAGGCCGCAGTTACACCAACGCTCACAATTATCTCGACACCATGCTCCAGGCTTGTGCCGTAAGAACACTACTGCCAGCCTGCCGCACCTACCTGCCAGCCTGTCAGATTGGCATTGGTGAGAATGAGCTTCACAATGTCAGGCTCCGATGCCCTGCGATTGTAAGAGGTAATGGGAGAACATGGGGACGACAGAAAGGGCATGAGGGGCATGGAAGAGGGGCATGGGGGGCACGGAAGAGGGGCATGGGGGAAAGGGGAATAGAGGCATGTCGGACAGAAGGGGAGGTGTGGACGAGAGGGGGGAAGAGTACGAACGGATGAGGGATACAGGGAGGGAAACGGGTAAGGGTAAGCAGGCAGCTGTAGATGCATGCGGCACGTGGTGGTTGCAGCAGCTCCTAGAGAGGCACACATCAGAAAGCGCATGTGAAGGTGGTCAAGCGCTGGTAAAGGCAAGGACTTTCGAATTTGGAGTGGATGGGAAAGAGAAGACATTTGAGGCGCTTCAAAAGTCACTGAAGTGTGCGTGTGACGATGGTTTAGCACTGCGCTGGTGAAGACAGGGACTCTGGGATCTGTAGTGGGGCGAGAGAACCACAGCTGGGGTGGCATATGGGGCCCAGCCCAGGCACTCACGTTGAGAGCTTGAGGGCAGCAGGGGAGTCGGGGGGCAGCAGCAGGGCGAAGCGTTCGATGAAGTCCCCAAAGGGGCGGCGCGATGGGAAGCCCGCAGAGCACACTCGAATGGCCTCCACCACGCCCTGGTGGGAAGGGGGAGAGAGGGGTCGTGAAGGGGGAAAGAGTGAAAATTAGAGGAAATAATACAGTCAATTAAAAAATCATCGAAGCCCGCAGAGCACACTTGAATGGCCTCCACCACCCCCTGGCGGGAGGGGGCAGAGGGGTCGTGAGGGGGAAAGAGTGAGGAGGAGGAAAGGAAGAGAGAGAATCAGAGGAAATGACATAGTTGATTAGAAAACCATTGAAGCTGGCGAAGCACACTCGAATTGCCTCCACCACCCTCCTAGTGGGAGGGGAGACGGGGGTCGTGAGGGGGAAAGAGAGAGAATCAGAGGAAATAAATTAGTCGTTAAAAAAATCATCGAAGCCAACAGAGCACACTCGAATGGCCTCCACCTCTCCCTGTTGGAAAGAGGCAGAGGGGGATGCGGGGGAGGACAGTGAAGAGGAGGCAGGGCAGAGAGGAAAGATAGGGAGCAGCAGCTCTTGATGTTGGACCAAGTTCCATGCGCCTAGAGTCATGCATACAAAGACACCTGTGCGCTCAGCCCTTTGCACGTCTCTCTCACCCCACCCTGCACGCCCCTCTCACCCCAGATCGCAGCTGATTGGCCACGGAGAGCCAGTCAAAGACGGCCGGGTGGCTGGCGGCGTTTGGCTTGATGCAGCGCACGTAGTGGGGCTGCATGGCAGACAGTGTCTTCATCAGCTGCGCCAGCTGGAGCTGCAGGGAGAACAGTGGGCTCGGGGGAAAGAGGAGCGGTGTTGGGGGGTGAGAAGGCGATGGGGTACTGAGGCGATTGGGGCAGAGGGGTTTTGAGTTGAGCAGATAGTATTCATCAGCTGCGCCAGCTGAAGCTGCAGTGAGGACAGTGTGTTGGGGCGAAAGCTAGGGACGGCAGCAGAGCAAGCAGAAGATGTATGAGGCGAGAAGGGGGGCGTGCTAAAACAAGGCTTGTTTGCAGCACATGCCGAAGGGAGTGATTTCACTTGTTAAGACCAGTGGTGCTGCGAGGGGAAGGGGCAGGTTAAGAGGAAGCAGAGTTAACCAGCAGAGGGAAGGTTGAGGGAAGGTAGGTGGGGGGCAGCAGAGGCTATGGCATGCAGCAACAAAGGGCTTGCAGAGAGATAGCACCCACAAAGCCCTCTGACACATACACTTCTCATAGGTGGCCTTTCCAAGCGTGGCTTGCCTGGAAGCTGCAACTGCACCGCACCGCACCGCACACCTTGAATCGCCAACTCTCCAGTTGACCAGCCCACCCTCAGGCCCCAGCGTCTCACCTTGAACTGGCGGCCCAGAGATGTCACACGCGACCCCCCACCTCTCCCTCCCACACTGCCCCTCACTCCCCCTCCCCCGCTCCCTCCTCTCAGGCTCTGCCCATCCCCCAGGGGGCTCTGAGGCCCTCCAAGCAGCCGCCGCCCCACGCCACCCGGCCCGCCGCCCGACCCGCCGCCCGTATCAGCACTGGCAAAGGGGCTCCTGAAGGCATTGGGGCGCTGACCAAAGGGGCTAGTCAGGGAAGACGCAGGGCTGGGAGAAGCGTTGGCAGGGTCTGCAGCAGCAGCTGTGGCAGCAGCGGCGGCATTTATGTAGGAGTAGGCGCCAGGGAAGGGGGGTTTGCCAGGGGTGGTGGCGAGGGGGCTACCGGGAGTGGGTGGAAAGGGGGAGGAGGGGGTGGTGGGAGGCGGGGCAAAGAGGGCGGCTAGAAGGTCGTCTGAGGATTGCTCTAGCAGCTGCTGCTGCTCTGGTATGGTCACGTCCGTGTTCTTGGCCATGAACTCAAGCAGCGAGTAGCGCACCTGTGCAACAGAGGAGGGGGGGGGGAGGGAGGGGAAAGGGGGGGGGGGGAGGGGGGGTGTAGATGCGCTGTAAAAGAGGGGGAGAACACCAAGGGTTTGGGAAGTGAACCGACAATGCACGGCCCCACGCGATCACAATTTGCGAACAATTTTTGGGGATTTGGGGACGTTGAGAATATCGAGAAAAATGAGAACCAAACTGAAGGGACACGTTTCCGGAAAATGGAACAGCAGGGAAAGTAGCGACAGCAGCAGCGGCGGTGGCAGTGGAGGCAGCACTAAACAGCAGCAGCAGCAGCGGGGAGCATGGCTTGCCTTGCCTTGCCTTGCCTGCGTAGTGCGAGAGAGTGAAGTCAGTGGCAGCAGAGCCGCGTGGCATGGTGAAGCGCTTGCTGCCCTCCAGTGACTGCCGCAGCGTCTGAGCCAGGCTGGCTGGTGTCATATGCGCCAGCTTGCTGCACGGATGGGGCGATGGGGGCGATGATGATGATGACGGATCACAGGGAAATAGTTTGTCGTGGGGTCAGGTCAGGTAGACATGGCAATAAGGCAGCAGGAGGTGCTGTTAGATTTAGGCTGTCAACACTTTGTGTGCTATATTCTATATCGCATAGGTTATTTGCGGGTTGGGTGTAGTTTGTAATCCCAACCCTATCTGGTTGGGATTCCCTCGTAATCCTGCAAATCTGCCAACTCACCAATTAAAGATTTGCTAGGATTCCCATCCCATCCTTTCCCTAAACTTGCCCAACCCAACCTCGTTTGTACTTAAGGCCTAGTGCATTCTCTACTGATCAATCAGTTGAGCTCCATTTCTATCAGGTGCAGATTGTGCTTTAAGTCGACTTGAAACACAGCTGGCATGTGTCATATGGGCCAGATACTAGCAAGAATGTGTGTGAGGGGAGTGAATATGGCTGAGTGTATGGGACGCTGGAGCTAATTTGTGCATGCGATGCGATCCACGCCTGAAGCGCTGTTGATGCAGCACGTATACCCCAATCAATTGGGGGGCAATGCGGCATGAGAGTAGAGCATTACACAGACACTGCCGCAAGACAGGGGAGAGACAGACTCTGACAGAACTAAACGCAAGCGGTATTGTGAAAAAAAAAAACAAAAACAAACAAACAAACCAGAAATCTGTTGTGATAGAGTATGCATGGTAGGGGAGTAGTGGGAGAGAGGGAGTTTGGCGGCGTGGGCATGGCGTACCAGGCAGAGTCAAGCATTGAGATGATGCCCTTGTCCTGTGGGGGAGGAGAAGTGCAAGGAGGGTTGGGAGGAGTGCAAGGAGGGTTGGGAGGAGTGCAAGGAGAGTCTTGAGATGCGATGGGGAGCCTTACAACAGAGTCAAGCAAGGGGATGCGATGCGATGCACATTAGCAAGGTCTGGTCTGGTTGCAAGAGATTGCCGAGCACATCAGTCTAAAGCTTCTGGCATCAAATGTGGTGGACTTGTCCACTGGCAGCAAAAGATTGTCCCAGGCATGATCCATGATAAGAATGCAACGCACCCCTTCTATGGCGTCGAGCACATCGCTGTTGTCGTCAAAGTCAATGAAGTCCCACTGGATGCCCTCCCGCTCGTACACCTGCTGCTCCTCCCTCAACACGTGCTGGAGGGCAGAGGCAAAGGGCACGAGGAGAGGGAACGAGGGAGGGCAGGGTGTGAAGGGCAGTCAAGGCACTGAGGTTCCACTTGATGCCCTCCCGCTCGTACACCTGCTGCTCCTCCCTCAACACGTGCTGGAGGGCAGAGGCAAAGGGCACGAGGAGAGGGAACGAGGGAGGGCAGGGTGTGAAGGGCAGTCAAGGCACTGAGGTTCCACTTGATGCCCTCCCGCTCGTACACCTGCTGCTCCTCCCTCAACACATGCTGGTGCAGGGCAGACGCAAAGGGCATGAGGAGTGGGGAAGAGGGAGGGCAGGGTGTGAAGGGAAGCCAAGGCATTGAGGTTCCACATGATGCCCTCCCGCTCGTACACCTGCTGCTCCTCCCTCAACACATGCTGGTGCAGGGCAGAGGAGGAGGGAACAAGGAGAGGGAACGAGGGTGTGAAGGGCAGTCAAAGAGACCTCCCTCCATTTGGTATTTGATAAAGGTGTCGCTGCACACAAATTCCCATGCATCAGCCTCTTGTAACCGGATAAGAGTGCTGCTGACCTTACCTGATAATACTGTTCCGACATAGTGCAAGTGTAATCCTCTTCGTACCTGGTTGAAGTGTTGCTGCAGCTTCTCACTGGCCAGGTTGATAGCCACGTGAGGCAGCTCAAAAACAGCTTAATATCACGTTGCACGCTTAGCGCAAGTGCAGTCCTCTCCTTCCTACCTGGTTGAAGTGCTGCTGCAGCTTCTCATTGGCTAGGTTGATGCACAGCTGCTCAAAGCTTTTGAGTCGACTCAAAAGTCACCTTGTGTCGACTCAAAGTCACCTCTTCGTACCTGGTTAAAGTGTTGCTGCAGCTTCTCATTGGCTAGGTTGATGCACAGTTGCTCAAAGCTGCAGCATGGGGAGAGGGGATGGGGGGGTGGGGACTTTTGAGTCGACTCAAAAGTCTTGAAGTGTTGCTGCGGCTTGCTGCACTTCTCATTGGCTAGGTTGATGCACAGCTGCTCAAAGCTGTAGCATGGGGAGAGTGGAGGGGAGGGGACGGGGGAGCACACAAAGAGGCACAAGGAGGGGAGAGAAGCAACAGCAGAATATGCGAGAGGGTAATAGAAGGCACAGTCCAGACGATCTTTATGTGTCAAATGTTTTAGACCTTGCTGCCATACCAAACACTCTGTCAACCTCTCCACAGGGCATCGTTAACCTCTACCGTAGAGGCTCTATGCATGGATCCCTACAAGGCAGCCACCTCGAAGCCGTAAATGCCGTTTCAACTCACCTGTTGGTCTCAAAGTGCTCGAAGCCATATATGTCCAGCACGCCTATGCACCGGCCCTCCTCCACCACACCTGTCTGCTGTATCGACTCGTTGATTCGCTCCACCAGCCTGCAGGGGAGGCATGCAGCAGGGGGAATGGGAAAAAAGGGCATGAAGGAGAGCACTTGGCCTAGGTGATATATGCATCGATTTGATTGATGTGCTTCCACCAGCCTGCACCCCGGCGGTGCGGGCGTTGTGTCGTTTAACACAAGAACGGGGAGAGAGAGACCCAGCAGTCAAAGACGAGCACAAGGCATCTAAAGGCCCACCAGTCGGAAGCGCGCAAGTAGCAGAGCACCTTGGTGAGGGCCTGTCATCAAGGCGCACACGAGGAGGTGCAGTGGAGGTGTTGGTTTGACTCACACAAGGCATATGAGAGAGAACGAGGAGGAGGTGAGAGGGGAGGGGGGCGGTGATCATGATCACCCACCAGTCGAAGACGCGCGAGTAGAGTGCCTCGGCGAGGGCATCGCGGCGCAAGCAGGCAGTGTGGTGGAGGCGCTGAGTTGACCCACACAACGGGTATGCAAGAGAGGGACTCCCACCAGTCAAAGACGCGCGAGTAGAGTGCCTTGGCGAGGGCATCGCGGCGCAGGCGATGCGGTGTGGGTGTTGAGCCGATTCACACAAAGCCAACGCCGGGTGCACCGAAGAGCTAAGGTTGGAGAGGGACACCCACCAGTCAAAGACGCGCGAGTAGAGTGCCTTGGCGAGGGCGTCGCGGCGCAAGCAGGCGGTGCGGTCGTCCGCTGGGCTGCGAATGACCTCCGGCCCCACCCGCCTCGTCACCACCGTGATGCTCTCCCGCATCGCCTCCTTGTCCACTCTGAGGGGATTGGGAGGGGGTAACAGGGGAAGGGGGTTGGAGGGATAGTGGGGTTAAGGGGGGTCGCGGCACAAGCAGGCGGTGCGGTCATCTTCTGGGCTGCGAATGACCTTCGGCCCCACCCGCCTCGTCACCACCGTGATGCTCTCCCGGATGGCTTCCTTGTCCACCCTGACAGCCAGGGGGGTTGAAGGTGAGGAAGGGGCACAGGGAGGGGAAAGATGGGAAAGGAGGCACGGTGGGGATTGGGATATGGAGCAATCCCTCTCCGGCCCCACCCGCCTCGTCACCACCGTTATGCACTCTCGCATGGCTTCCTTGTCCACTCTGAATGCCGTGTGGGGACAGGGAGGAAGAGAGAGCGGGGGGGGAAGGGAGAGTGGAGTGGAGAGAAAAGGGCAACTTACAGCCTCACCAGCCTGGTAACCACCACCATGACGCTCTCACGCATCGCCTACTTGTCCACTCTGACCACCCGCCCGGTACAGTGGAGAGGGGAAAGGAGGGGAAAGAGGGAGAGGCATGGCAGAGAGAAGCAACCTCCAGCCCCACTAGCCTGGTGACCACTGTGATGTACTCTCGCATAGCCTCCTTGTCCACCCTGAATGGGGTGTGGGGATGGGGAAGAGAGTGGGGAGGCAGGGAGGGCACCCAAGCAGGTCAGCACACACACACACACCCAAGCAGGTCAGCACACACGCACACACCCAAGCAGGTCAGCACACACACACACCCAAGCAGGTCAGCACACACACACACACCCAAGCAGGTCAGCACACACACACACACACACGAGCAGGTGAGCACACACACACACACCCGAGAAAAGTGAGCACAAAGCCCAGCAGGTGAGCACACATGACAAGGCCACAAAAGAAGAGACCTGAGCAGGTCAAGAGAGCACACCTGAGCAGGTCAAGAGAGCACACCTGAGCAGCTCAAGAGAGCACACCTGAGCAGGTCAGCAGCGGCACCCAGGTGCGCCTCTGCATGAGGCACTGCCAGCACCAGATCCGAGTCCCTCTGCTCAAACGTGAAGTTGCCTATATGGAGGATGGCCGCCAGTATTTTCAGGATTGAGTCCTGAGGAAAGGAGGGGGAAAGGGAGCGGGGAAAGGAAGCATTAGTATCGTTTCTAAATTGAGAATGGCTGCCACTATTTACAGTACTTTCAGGAAGGGGTGCGGAAGGGAATGGGAGCAGAAGGGGTCTAAACAGGAACAGCTCGTTTTTAACACACCCCATCAAACCCCACCTGCTGCTGTGCAGTGATGCCAACAGCCCGCATGGCGGCCATGGTGGCGGAAAACTCGTCAGCGTCAGAGGCACGGCCAGGCAGGTGGAAGCAGGAGCTCTGGTTGAGGTAGTGGAAGTGGTGGGCGCGCGTGCTGGGGTCAGGGGGCAGCTGCAGCGCCGCTGCTTCCTGCATGGTGGGATGTGATGTGAAGGAAAGGGTGGAAGCAGGAGCTCTGGTTGAGGTAGTGGAAGTGGTGGGCAAGCGTGCTGGGGTATGGGGGCAGCTGCAATGCTGCTGCTTCCTGGAGGGTGGGATGGGGTGGGAGCGGAGGGTTCTCCAAGCGCCTCAATAGTTGTATCGAGATCACTGTTGAGAATTCTCAAAAGTGAATTCGATATTGCAGTTTGGTGGCAGGCAGCAGCTTCAGCTGCAGCGCACTTGCTTCATTCGTGAGGGGATGTGTTGGAAACAAAGGCGAGAGAAGGCAGGGATGGTAAAGACGAAGGGTTTGCAAGGATGAAGGAGGGAGTGGATGAGCAAGGGGCCAAGGGAGAATTTGGATGAGCACGGAGGGGCTTCACAAGGCTTTCATGCTCTCACCTCAGTGGAGAGCCCCTGGCACATCTGGTAGAAGATGTGGTAGTTGCGCTCGCAGTCTGCGATGTGAACCACACACACACACGCAACCGCTGTAACAGGTATGTGCACACTTTGTGAGACAGCCTAGCCCATGGCTCACCTCCTGAGACAGCCCCTGGCACATCTGGTAGAAGATGTGGTAGTTGCGCTCGCAGTCTGCGATGTGAACCACACACACACACGCAACCGCTGTAACAGGTATGTGCACACTTGTGAGACAGCCTAGCCCATGGCTCACCTCCTGAGACAGCCCCTGGCACATCTGGTAGAAGATGTGGTAGTTGCGCTCGCAGTCTGCGATGCGCACCACTCGCGACCGCTCCAGCAGGTACGTGCGCACCGCTGCCCCCGTCAGCCCGCCGCCGCGCCCAAACTGCAGCTCGATGAACTTGCCAAAGCGGCTGCAGGGCACACAGTGGCAAGGAATCAATCGGAATCAAAATCTACCCTTCAGCTCACCCTCCCCTTTCCCCCCTTCCCCTCCCTCGCTTCCCCTCCCAAACTGCAGCTTTATGAACTTGGCAAAGCAGCTGCCAGTGGTGCGGAGTGGTGGGAAAGTAGTGTTGTGGCAATGGTACAGGGCGGCAAAGGTTAGAGGAGTTTCTAGTCGACTCAACGGTCACCCTGTGGACCCACCAACTCCCTGGTTGCGTTGCGGCTGCCTTGTTGGGTGGTGGGCCCGAAAACGCACTCAGCCATGGGAATAGGAGACGAGGAGGGATGGTTGCAATGAGTGGCTTGTAAAGAGAAAGAGGAGAGTGGGCTTAGGGTTATCAAGCCACGGTGCACCTTGAGTTGTCGTTCCTGAGAGTCTTGGCGTTACCAAAGGCCTCGAGAAGTGGATTGGCCTGCACATATCAGCAGGAGGAATGAGTCAGGTGGGGTGGATAAAATTCATATAAAGAGCCCACGAGAACCAAAAAAAATCTAACAAAAAAAAATGTGACAGGTCTCATTACAACGTCCTCTATCCCCTGCATCATTTGACCCAACTACGCTACGCCTATGTTTACCATCCACCACATAGCAAAGAAACAGACCTACCTGGAGGACCAGTGATTCTATGCTCGGAGAGGCGGAGGGCGAGCCAGATGGGTGGATGTGCAGGGCGGGGAGGGAGGAGGAGGCAGTGGGGAGGACGATGGTGGGGGAGGGCAGCGAGGCAGGGTCACTGTGAGCAGCAGCGCGGGCGAGGTACTCTATGATTAGCTTCGTGGTCTCTGTCTTGCCTGCTCCGCTCTCCCCGCTTATCAGAATCGCCTGGCTGCGACCCCCCTCCCTCATGGCCCTATAAGTGAGCATTCGGCAAGTGATGGGTATGTATCAGGGTTATCTCTGGCTCTGTTACTCTGTTACCACTGTTACTGCAAGGGATCGTGGTGATACAGAGAGGGAGGACGTGGATGAGGCAGCACACGCAAGCACGCCCCATGCACGCCCTATGGACGCCCTATGCACGCCAATGCGTACCGGAATGCGTTCTCTGCAGTAGATGTGTGGTAAGAGCAGGCTGAGGGGCAGCACGTTATGGTACTGGAAGGGAAAAGGTTAATGAAGAAGGGAAGCATCACGCATGAACGCCCCATGCGTACCGAAATGCGTTCTCTGCAGTGGCGAAGACGTGAGGTGAGAGCAGGCCGAGCGGCACGCCATGGTACTGGCGCATCATAGCGGTGTCGTACAGCCCAGGGATGCGCACAAAAGGGTTCAGCGCTATCAATATAGACCCTGTGTATGTCTGGAGGGAAGGATTCAATGGGGAACAGTGGGTGTGCAGTCAGGTGTGAGTGAGAGAGAGGACACACGTAGTTGAGATTGAATATGGGTTAAAGGGTCAGCAGCAGTGGATGTGCAGCAGAGCGAGAGTGGTAAGAGAGATCACCGACGAGGATAGGTTGGATGTGAGTAAAAAGGGGTCAGCCGTGGGGTTGCACCAGCGTGCAAGCGAGTGAGAGAGGGTGGGTGAGCGTGAGAGCACGCACGTAGATGAGGTTGGCGCGGTAGCGGCGGCAGAGGTTGGAGAGCACACCGGGCTCGTGCAGGCATGTGAGACGAACCATGTCGTCCAGTAACGGGCCCTCTGGCTCGCGCATGCAGCACAGCGACGCGTGCACCTCCCATAGCTGCCAAGGAGTGGCAGAAAGTTGAGGGTGCGAAGCGCAGCAAGGAGTAGATAGGTAGGGAAGAAAATTGGCATGAATGGTAGACACCTCCCATAGCTGCGGAGGAGGCCGGAGCGGCGCGATGGGAATGAGAACGAGCGGCGCGATGGGAATGAGAACGGCAGAAGGCCGTGAGATGTGCGGACGAAATTGAAATTTGACGAGGAATTTGAGGACTTGGGTCATGTCGTCCACTAGCGGCTTCCCCGCGTGCAGGTAGAAGATGGGACGATGGAATGGAAGCAGGATGATCATGGAGACGGTAAGGATTGAAAGCAGTGAAAGGACAGCTGCGCGGTGGGAACGAGAATCGACGGTCTGACGAGATCACTGCTTTGTTTTCATGAGGACGCCGGTACGGAGGCGAGGACGCGGCAGTTCACTACGAATCACACTAAAAAGCGTGAATCTAGATCGTCAACCCTGAAGCGGACTCCGCTTCGGAATGTGAAATGCGTCAAAATGACCAGTCAGGAACCGATCCGCGTTCGACGCATCCCTGACGCGTACTGAAACGGGTAAATTGGGCGCAAGAGGCGTAACAGTCGCCTTACGTCCGGCTTGTCGGGATTATCGATCTTCACGGCCAGTTTGCCTTCCCCCAGGTCCTCTACCACGCACCCCTCCTCCCACGCGAGCTCGGGGTCGGGCACCCACACGTGCGCACCAACGCGAAAGGTCTGCATCGCCTCGCCTGCCATGGCACGCGAGTGTGCAGACTATGGTTGCTATGATCAGGACGAGGACAGCTCCATTCGATATGCCAGTTGAATACGTGATCTTCGGGCCCGCGCGAAGCCTCGGGCATACCGCTCGTCAGAGTGAGGCCGTGGGGCAAAAGCTCGAAGGGAACTCAAATTCCCAAGGGAAAAGTTCCGCTGCAGACAAGTGGAAGGTTATACCGTATCATGTTTGTAACGAGGAAAAAGTTCCGCCCCAGACATTGAAACGGGACCCTGAAAAAAAAGCGGGAAAGCGAATCTCCAGGTAATTGATGGACGGTTACGATCCCCCCAATGAATGTGGGAAAACTTGCTTTCGTATGATTTAGATTTGAATAGTTCTTAGATACAGAAATATTTGGGTGATACGCTTGTATCGAGTTTCCAGTTTTGTGTTGTTGGGGTGGGGCTACGCTCGTTGAGGCCGACATGCTGAGCACAACAATTTCTTCCCCAGCTTCATCAGGAAAAAGCTTCCACCCGAGAGTAATTCCACAACTACTCAGTTCATAATTCCTCGACTTCAGTCATGAAATGCAACGCTTGCTGGGCCGATATTGAAGGGCAAGCTATAGCAACGCATTGCGGACATGTCTTTTGTGAGATTACTACTCCTTTTTCCTCCATGTCTTCCTCTTGCACAGGTGATTGACTCTCCTTACGGCATCTTTCTGTCAGGCCTGGACGATGCCAAAAAGATCATATCAACGGATTCGACATGTCCGAGATGCGAGAAAATACTGTCGAAAGGGTCAGACAATGATATTTCGTCATGTTGTTAAGAGTGAGATGAACGGACGATTCATTCCTTTTCTAATGAACCAGGAACATGAAGGCTATTACGACAAGCATTGACGACACAACGGCTACCGTAACCCTCTTGACATTTTTTTCTGTTCAGCAGTAGCCATCAGAATGAATCTAATTGATCGCCGTTTTGTCTGCAGATGTTGCTCGCTGGGCCCCCTCCAGGATCAAGTAGGTATCCATTACCAATTCTGATTTGCAGGCGTCCACTTTCTAATCGACAAGCATGCGATTGGCTGTCTTTCAGTAATGAAATGCGCCTTCAAGGGCATCAGCTTTTATATTGGCCAAATGGAAGTTGAAAATCAGATGGCACTACAGGCAGCAGAACAGTCAAAGCAGATGCTGAAACAAATGCAAGAGAAGTACGGGGTGCATTTTTGCGTAGATGCAATATCTCACTTCCTGGACTAAGCCGCCATTGTATGTAATGCAGGTTCATGGCGAAAATGGAACAAGTCCATGGGGCGCTTCAGAAGTCTCTCAAGCAAAACCAGGTGTTGCAAAAGGAGAAAGAGAACATGGCAAAGGATGTTTCGGAACTCCAGCAGAAATATGCAGAAAAGGCACGGTAAGACCAGTGAGCCTCGCATCTCACATCGCGTTACCTTGCTTCTCTCAACCTGCAGCAGATAAAGCTGTGATTTTGCAGCCAGAAGCGAAAGCTTGAAGAGATGTACGAGTCGCTGAGGGGTGAGTATGAGTCCCTCAAGCAAGGAACGCCAGGCTCAGGACGACCTTCGACCGCTCGAGTTCGAGCGCAAGCTGCATATGTTCCTACACCTGACAGTATGGAACTTGGGAGAAAGCGCCAGAACCAAGGTAAACATTCATCTTTATGCATAATTACCGTAATCTGGAGATCTCTAACCACCGTTGTTTCGTTGCAGGTCCGTTTCACATTCCTGGCCTCCCTGCACCTACACATGGCCGTGGGGTTGAAAGTCCAGCATCAGGTGGACGCCCGTTCAGCCGTCCTGAGCCTTCGTTTGATGGGAATGATGCACAAGGGTTCTTCTCAACCCCCTCGAACCAAGGGAATAAAGACAATGCTTTGCGAAATTTGCTTCTTTCTCCGGCACTCCAGAGGCCCCCATCACGAATGGGTGCACGTTTTGGGCAAAGGTGATTCATGGCTCATCAACACAACTTTTGTCTGCTAACTTTGTGGTCATGACAATATATTTATGTGAGGCGGCACATATGCTCTCACTGGTCGTAACATGGTCGTTGTGGTAGTAATTAGACTGCATGGTGGTAACTCTTGGCCCTACCAAGAGAACTTATTAGCTCGTATGCTACATGGTCGCTAACTGTTGCTCCATTGCTTCAACCTCTGAGCGCCAATCGGGAAGCTTTTTAAGCTTCTCCACTTGCTCTGGCGACAAATTATTAGCTGATTCCAATGCTTCTGCCTGGCGGATCTGATAACAGAACAACGGTGGAAGTGAGGGAAACCCATGAAAGTTTATGGGTTGATGTTTTATTGAGGAGTGAAACCCATGGAGCATTTGGACAAAATACCACAAGCATCAGGTGCTCATGAGAGATGCTAAATACCAGAGACGACTCAACAAGGCAACCACAGAAGAACAAGAATTGCACAACAGCCATACCTTCTTCTTCAGTGCACGTATCTTCTTTTCGATCTCAGCTTTACCACCAACTGCGCCATCCGATCCAGACTGAGTTGAGTCTGCTCTGCTACCTGCACCCCCTCCATGCTTATTTGCTCCAGAAACAGTGAGCTCATCCATAGCCTCTGCAAGCTGACTGTTAGCTTCTTGTGGAGCTGAGCTTCGCCTGTCGGAGGCTCCAGCAGCCGAGCTGACAGCTCCTCCAGCTCCCTAAAGATTGAGAGGGAGCAAGGGTGAATGTTTTGTGTGCGCAATGTAGAGTATGGCATGCCCTTGGGATACGGAACATTGTGATTTGTATAAAGCAATACTGTACAGGTTCAGCCAGCCCTTGCCTTCTTGAAGCAAAACATCATCTTCGTAACGACAGCCCCGTTCCACTCACCTGAGCCTTTTTCTTTTTCTTTGCAGCAGCTGCTTTTTTCTTTTGCATCTCCGCAGCCAGTTCTGGGTCCATACCGGGAGGAAGCTCCGGGCCGCTACCCTTGGGCTGCAATACAATCGAGAACACGCAGCAGATTTCATGGACAGAAGAATCGGAATAATCTTATAGGGGCGTAAACCATGAGCTAAGACGCGAGCTACAGCCTCGCAATGCAACGCCCCTTCATGAAACTGTAATAACTAGATGCTTTTGATTGGAATTAGATACAGGAGATTTAATCCACAGTCGATGAGACGCCAGAGAACGCCATAAGAAGTGGTAACCTGCACGCCGACACTAACAGACACTCCGCGCGGTCCGTCCCAACAAAAATTGCCCAAAATAAGGTGAGGATGACGGGACCTACACGTGATCCTCGGGCTACGTAGGTCGCCACCTCCTCCTGCGCAACGTATCCTGCGCGCACACGAATCTCTTTCCGCATTGTTCCGTCCGGTCTGCGCGACGCGGGAATGACACGCTCATCGGGCGGAGCAACGCTTCCCGGCGGAGCTAGCCTCCGGCCTTCGTCCATGCCGCCGGCTGGTTTGTGCTACGAAACGGGTAAGACGAATCAAACTTGATAGCGAGTTATGACAATCCAAACCCGCTAAGCCCGTGAGAGCGACTCGACCCGGGGCGAAAACACGAACGTTGGCGACAGAAGTCTGGAAGCTGCGGGGGAGTTCAACTCCAAAGTTCGGAGGAGTGGACGGAAAACGTCAGGGGATTTCAGCCGAAGAAAACACATCAGTGAAACATACCGTCGTCCTACCTAAGAGCGCAGTTGGCGCTTCTACTTCGCGCTTGGCCCTACTACTACTGCTCGCGGCTGAATGACCAGATCAGGCTCGGCACTGGATGCTTGCCGCAAGCGCGAGCAAATGGTTACGTTCTTCGCCACTGACTCCCCAACAATCGGCACAAGTAGGAAGCGCTGTGGGGAGGGGACTAAAACGGATGTACGCGTTTGGCCACGAGGTTGCAACACCAAATCAAGTAAGCTGTACAAATATATATTTATATAACCTGAAATGGAAACGTGACTCTAAAAATCACTAGTTGAAGCTTGGAAGACCCTTGACAAATCCGCATTTCAGTGCATTAAAATCACTAGTTGAAGCTTGGAAGACCCTTGACAAATCCGCATTTCAGTGCATTAACACCTTTTCTTAATCAATCCCTCCTTGCCACTGACCCTGCTGGAGCATCTGCACAGCTTCCTTCACTCCCTGCCCCTCCTGACTCAACTCTACTACCTATCCCTGAACTTTCACCTGTCCCTGGAATCCCACCAGGCCCAGAAGGCTCACCCGCCCAAACACTCCCGCCTGCCCCACCAGCAGAGAGCACCTGAGCTTCCAGGTAGGTCAGCTGTCGCTCCAGTGAAGTCAGTTTACTGTTCAATGCTGCTAACCTGCCCTTGGCACTCGCCTCTGGTAGAGCCGGGATACAAAGCAGAGCAGGCCACGAGAAAACAGGGGAAAAGAGAAGAGACAGGGGGAGGAAGGCAAGTAAAGGGGGGGAGAAGACGCAGTGGTAAAGGGGTCTCAAAACCAACATAGAGCAGATGAGCCTCCATCATCCAAGAATGCAGCTGTCTCCATATCTGCCAGCTGTCCCCATATCTGCCAGCTGTTGCACCATGTTGTTCATAAAGCTGCCAGCTGGCCTTTGACACTCGCCATTGGTCGGACCCTCAGGGTATGACAATTGAAAGGGGAAATAGGGGATGAATACGTGTACGGGACTTGAGAGCGGTGCAAAGGGTGTGACCTCCCTCTTATGTGGAAGAGAAAATCACAACATGATAGGTCTTGATTCAACTAGACCAGCTTGCTCAAGGCAGGAGGGAGGGCTATCAAGGCTGGGTCCCGAAGATTGTACAGCAGCAGCAACGGACCTTAGCAATCTCTAATTGGAGGCCGAATATTGTCCATTACACACATTCCCCGAGTTGTAAGGCAGGGGGGCGATGAAACTGGAAGGCACTTGGAATGCAATGAAGACAGCACACGGATTACGCAGCCATGGAGTGGACTTGGATGAAACAGAGTCTAACCGTTTCTCATGTCCATGGCGTCCATGGAATAGACCCAGGCAGGACGGTCGCTGAGGTCAACGTCAGTGCGACGAGCCTGAGAGACGACTTTAGAAAAACGCACAGAAGACGATGTGACAAAGCGGGGGCTGACACCCACCGAAATCGTTGACGAAGGAGTAGATGCGATGAATGTATGCGAATGCTGAGCTGACAAAAAAAATCCGCTTACGAGTAATGCGAAACAAGCACGTACCAAAGTCGTTGACGAAGGTGTAGATGCGATGGATGTTGAGTCGCAGCGACTCCACGAACTCGCGGTTGTCCCAGTCCGCCTGCACTGCCTGCCCGACCTTCTTCGCGCTCATCGCGAAACCGGGCGAAACAAACGAAATGTCGGCGAAAACAGCTCTCAGACAGACCCGTCGCGCGACATGGAAAAGGGTTGCGCTTTTGTTCACGATTGCGACATAAGATTAGGCTTTCCTCACGACTTTGTGCGACCGAGGCCTCAACGGTTGATGGCCCGAGAATTGTCGCAGCACGACGTAGGGGACATCGACCACGAGTCTGATTGATCGGAGACAATCTCTAATTAAGTTACTCTCAGATTTAGGCGCTTCGTTCGGAATTGAGAGGGAGGAGGTATGATGGCGGAGCGGGTGGGCGCGCGGACGAGGCGCGTGGAGGCAGCGACCGCTGCGCGGATGCAACTGCTGCTCGCCCCGAACCCTCGGTGAAAAGAAGAAGAAGAAAAAAAAAAAACGGCGAGCCTTCAGAACGAAAGAGCGGGCCGCTCTATGTTCGGCTTGCGGGCTGGAGGAACGAACTAAGGACGTATTCCTGGCTTCGGATCATCCCGGCTTCATGGCATCCGAAATTTGCAGTATCCAATCGAAAAATTCAAATTTCGAACCGCGGATTTTTTTATTGCTACCTCAATTTTCGGATGACACAAACACCGGATGACCCGAAGCTAGGAATACCCCCCAGTCCTCCACAAATATGATCTCCCATTCGGAGTTCCAGCAGCGTTTGAATCAATACCACCACTGCAAGATGAGTCTGCCAAATTCTCTTTCTTCCACGAGGTGAGCGAAATTCAACTCTGGTGTGCTTTCCTTGGCGACAGTTGACGAACGCACGAATTTGAAGGACTGTGGTTGTCCATCGTTCAAACTGAAATCCAGTGGTGATGATCTTGGCTCCCAGTCGAAGCAACACTCGGCGATATAATTCTCCCGTTTGCGAAAATAGAACAGATTCCAGTAACTTACAGCAAAGGACCCTAACCTCCCTCCCTCACATTTTCATCTTTCATTCCCCACGCACTTGTGTGAATTCCTCGCACGCGCAATCAGCGTCGATCAGTGTCGCTCACATCGTCGCAAGCTCGCGTCACTCGTCGCACGGGGAATGTATCCAGCGGGCCGATCGGCCGTCGCTTCCCTGCGCAGCCTTCCCACGGCCACTGGACACATAATAATCTCGCGCGGCCAATCCTCGTTAGCGCGGATCACCCCTTCGCAGCCGAGTAAACCGTCCATCCTGCGTGCCGGATCCCGTTACATACGCACTCCGCGCGACCGTTTCGTGCCACGTGGCCGTCTCTCGCGACGAACGACAGCGGCGCGCAGCGTTGCGCACCTTTTCCAGCATCCGAGCCTTTTCAGGCATCCCACCTCAAGCAGCGGGAACCTTCCGCGCGCGCACCGCGCTCCGCGCCTTCCCCCCCATCCGTCACCCCGCATTCCTCCCTCTCTCTCGCGTCCCCTCTCCGCGCATCGCATGGACGCGCCACGGCCCTCCGCGGCAGCAGCGGCCGCAGCAGCGGAGGGCGCCGCGGGGGAGAAGATAAGGGATGGCGCAGTGTCAGATGCCGCCATCGCGATGACAGCAGGTAAATGAATGGAAGGAGCGGGAGTGGGGGGGGAGGGGGGTTGGTGTGGGGCGGCGAAGAGACGCGGAGCTGCGGAGAAGAAGATAACGGATGGCGCCGGTTATATCGAAATCACTTTTGAGAAATCTCAGAAGTGATTTCGATATAGTCGGATGGCGAAGTGTCAGATGCTGCCGTCGCGATGACTTCAGGTAAAGGAATGGACGAGTTGCTATTGTTGCTCAAAGAACGCTCACTTCCCTCCATCCCTCCCTCCATCCCTCCCTCCATCCCTCCCTCCATCCCTCCCTCCATCCCTCCCTCCATCCCTCCCTCCATCCCTCCCTCCATCCCTCCCTCCATCCCTCCCTCCATCCCTCCCTCCATCCCTCCCTCCATCCCGCCTCCATCCCTCCCTCCATCCCTCCCTCCATCCCTCCCTCCATCCCTCCCTCCATCCCTCCCTCCATCCTCCCTCCATCCCTCCCTCCATCCCTCCTCCTCCCCCTCCCTCCATCCCTCCCTCCATCCTCCCTCCTCCATCCCTCCCTCCATCCCTCCCGCCATCCCTCCCTCCATCCCTCCCTCCATCCCTCCCTCCATCCCTCCCTCCATCCCTCCCTCCATCCCTCCCTCCATCCCTCCCTCCATCCCTCCCTCCATCCCTCCCTCATCCCTCCCTCCATCCCCCCTCCATCCCTCCCTCCATCCCTCCCTCCATCCCTCCCTCCATCCCTCCCTCCATCCCTCCCTCCATCCCTCCCTCCATCCCTCCCTCCATCCCTCC